>JAEQBH010000394.1:95000-640174 GCA_016808115.1 Tetrastigma voinierianum
ATGCATGTTGATATACAAAGAATTACAAAGCATGATAATTTAGAACTTCAAAGGATCATGCTTACCCTCAGGAAAATTTAATCATACATATTCGAGTGCTTTTTCTTTTGTAGAATTAGAATGTCGTATAAGCTCCTTGGCAATAAGATCTCGCTTAGATTCTCGTTTCATAGTGGAAAGTTCCAAAGTAGCTTATGTTTCTCGAAAAATTGACTCAAGTAGTCTCTTGTCAGTAAAGAGATCTACTGTCCATTAGTTGAATCACCAGCTGATTGGTTTAATCCAAACTTAGCTTCCCATGCATGCCTCAACTCAAAATATGTGTGTATGAATAAATCAAGACCCTTAACAAGAGTCGATATTGTGTCTTGAACTAATATAATTGTTCTTACTTTATTATCTCTATGTTGTGGGTGTAGGGAGGAAGGAGGAGGTTCTTGTTTTACTGATGGCGGTGAAGTGATAGAGATATCTACAATCTTGAGGCGGCTTAAAGCTTCCGAATCGTGTCTTCTTTACCGTAATAAAATTTGCATAACTTTCTCTTTACTCTTGCCAATTCGGGGTGCATAGCCAGAACTATCATTGTCCATAACCAAATTGAGGCTGTTTCACAGCCGCAAGGTAGAACTGCCACCCTCTATCACCTCTGTCAAAACACTGCTATCTTCGTGTTTGGATAGTTTTCCGGCAAATCGTTCGGCCTATTAGATTTCAAGAGCAAGCCCAGTAAGTTGTCACCCTCGGCTTGTCCAGCTTCTATAGCACTTTTTTCCTTTGAATCGCATCTCTAAACATTGATGTGGCCTTTTTCATAATTTCCTTCTTCGGGTTCTTTTTCTTGTTGGAACAAACCTATACAATCACAAGTATTAGACCATAAGAGGACTGAAGATTTGAAGTTTCTCAGGGCCTGTTAATTTGGTTTCAATTTTTAAAAATTGTTTTTTGTTCTAAAAAAACAAGGGGAACAAGGAAAATACAAAGAGCACGTCTGGTTCCCTTTTTTTTTTTGTTCTAAAAAACATGGATAGCACAGAAAATAGTAAATTTAGAAAACAAGAACAATTTTTAGAGATCACCCAAAATGATGTTCTTTGTGTTTTCTTAAAAACGGGAACCAAACAGGCCCTCACCGGGCCTTACAAAAGAACTGAGGTACCATAAAGCTGGGCGTTAGCAATTTATCTTTAAAACCAGTGGATGTACAATGTTTGCATCGCCTCAAGGGTTGTGTTATATGTTCCTTTCAAATTCAAAGATATTCCTACCATCTTCAAAGCCGCTTCCGCTGCCTGTGAAATAACATCTCCGGTGGTGATTCTCAAGTTCAAAGCATCCACTCATGTCATTAAGACTAGCCAACATCTTCCATTGCTCTATCATCATGCTACAACTTGTTATAAATTCCGTATCATTGCCTTCAACAAGAAATCAGAAAACTATAATTTAGTCAGTGAAATGCTTTAATGCCTTAGAATGAAATAACTATAGACTTATGTGAATAAAATCATAAGAGATATCGTAAACAAACCTTCAATTTCTAGATGGAAAAGGTGATTGATTATCCTCTATGTTTTGCCCACTCCTCACCCTCCAGAGTAGTTAATCCCCTTGTTAGAGAGAAAATAAGAGGCTTATATATGGCTTCCGAAAGTGTCCTAGCTTGTTATAGTATTTCTTTCATCATACTGTTGATCCATGACAATCAAATTTCTGTTGTCCCCGCCAAAACAACGACATACCTTCCCGTATCCATAAATTTCCATGTTAGGTTCAATTAAAGCTATATGTTCATAGAGAAATCCAGAAAGCATTTGATAATTTTTACATGCACATACCCATACTTGCATATTACTTAGGGTGAACGGATCTACTGGGCGAAACAATATCAAGGATTTAGATTTATTCCGCTTCGACCATGCCTCGCATCAATCTTATGTACTCTTCATATCACCCATGACCAGCTTCAGAAGTGAGTTCCTACAATTCCTTGTCATCTTAAGAGTTTCAAAATTATTTCACTCACCAAATGGAGTAGGAAACTTTCAGACAATTCATAAAGGAGCAGTAACTCAAGTGAAGAGATTAGTAGACAATGTATCATAGAGAAAGCCATCAACTGAACGAAATTCTCCTTCTGTAGTTAAGATTTTGTTGAATGTTTGATGCTCTTCCTAGTCTCAAACTTTTGCTACAAATATATACTTTGTTGGATCTTTCCTTTTTAGCATTATCTTGAGTATGAGATATCTGAATTTTGATTGTTTCCCAAGATTTTGACTAGATTTTCTTGGGAAAAAAAGAGGGTCATGTAAGGTCATAGACTCGTACAACATGGAGTTTTAAAGGAGATCATTTGGATTCATGATCATGACTGTCCAATTTGTGACTCAGCTTTAGATGTTTTGACTACATTCAATAAATAAGTTTATATGATGTTACTTTGTTTTGTTTATTGGGAACATTATTTTAGAAATGGGAAGAAAAGATTATATAAAATGTTTTGGTGGAGAAAAATGAGTTTCTTTTCTCGAGTGTCAGCATTTGACTCATTGAATAAAAAAATGGAAAAGAAAACTCTGAAAAGAGAGAACTTGGAGAATGAGGCATGGGAAAGGAGGACTTGAATAAGCTCAATATAAGAGTATTAGTTCAATCTGTTAATGATTCCTTACATCGTGGAGGCCCATGAATGGGGTCCAAACGACCATCCACAATTGGGCCTCCATCTCGGAGGCATTTCCAAATCGGACCATGAAATATCAAGCTACACAATAAAGCCCCTTATCGTATGATATTATTATTATTATTAATTTTTGGTTATACCATGAGGTATAAACCATACGAAAAGCGCTTTTAAACCATATCACACCTAGACTTAAACTTTATTACGAGTCGAAGGACCTCTAGGAGGTGAAACACTATAAAACATGCTTGCATTTATAAAGCTCGAACTTGAGACCACTGGTTAAATTAGGAGAGACAACAACCACCTCACCTACTTGTTCAGTGGTTATCCTTTGATATTATAAAGTCTTACTCTGTGTGTGTGTGTGTTTTTTTTTTTTTTTTTTTTTTACATCTATTCATTTTGCATTACAACCGTGGTGGTATTCTGTTTCTCATAGATACTCAAACCTGGTCCATTCCTTATGCCCCGTCCCACCCTTAACGAGTGAGCCATACCTCATTTGCAGTCTTATTAATGATTCTTTCATTTAATTTTCACTCATGAAAAGTTGAAGTTAACTTAAATGGAAAGGAACCGTAGAGAAGAGCAATCCCTCTGAAAGAAGTCTCCTCCATGAATGCTAGTTGAAAATGAAAATAGTTTTCCTTAGAAATGGAAAACGAAAAGGATGGTACCTAGAAAGTGTAGTCTCTTGAATTTTCTGAGTCACTGGATCGTCGGAGCATTAACCTGTCAACATGTACCTGCAAAACAATCAAGGAAATGACGGTGGTGCACCCGCCACCTCTCTGATGCCTAAGTCAGATTAGGGAATCTGGAGAGTGAAAGAGTCCATCTTTTTAGTCAAGAATTACGTACCTTCTTTGTTGTGATTCCTCCTTCCTTTATGGAGGAGGAAGATGATCCACTTTCCATGGAAAGTAGGTGATTTCCTTGCAAAACGGAAGGGGAAAGAGGGCATTCTTTGCGCGCCATGACTGCTCTTCCCTGGGTGCAGCACACTGGTCGCAACTCAGGCCCTAAGAAGTGCTCACCACCTCCAAAAAGGTTATGTGTGTGTGAGGGGGCGTCTTTAAACTAAGAGATCAGCCGGGTAATCCTTAACCGGCCGTCTTCTTAGAGACGGTTTCTAGCTAGGGGTAGAAATAGTTCCTGGCTAGGGGAGGATAAGTCTAAGCATTGTGTCCCCTAGTCGACTGGAGGGCGATACTTGGACCTAGCCTACTACTTGGGCCTTCTGTGCGAGTAAAGATGTTTTTAGGCTTGTGTTTAGGCCTAGTAAATGATAAAGTCAAGCTCATTCGGTACCCACAATGCCCCCATTTTTCCAAATCTAGGAGGGCAACTTCCTGCTGAAAGAAAACGTTTGTGACTGGCTTGGTGTGGGGAATAGTGTACTATTAATGCTGGTATGTTCCAACGTGCGCATTACCGGTGATTTTTCTATTTTTGGTGTCACATTTGATGTAGTTGTTTAGGATTCCCTTGAAGCTTGAGGTATCTATAAAAGGCTTGCATGGTGGAAGATTCCTTGATGCCACTAGCTATTGCTAGTTTTTTAGCGGGGAGATTTGGTTAGGCATCGCCGGGAGTCAGACTTTTATGACTGTCACACGGAAGAGGCTTATGAAAGGGGTTTAGACGTGATTGTCAAGTATGTACTAGGCCGAAGGCCACAAGGACTGAGCGGGCCTAATTGTGTGCATTTGTAGAATATTCAGTTATACGCCCTTTATTGCAAGGTTTCGGGTGGTTCAAAACTCGAACGGAATCCTCTACCCAAGAACATCCCTTCTGGCCAACGGGGCTCTCTTTCTCTTTTTTTTTTTTTTTTTGTTTCTTTTTAGGACCTCTTCTTCTTCTTCTTCTTTTTGTTTTCTACAGGTTTCTTCTTCTTCTTTCTCTTGGCCTATATTGGGTTATGTAACTAGTGTGACCGCTTTGTTGTAAGCATTTGTTATGTAATTGTGAACGCCTTCTAGCGTAATTAATGAAATTACATCTCCTGATATTTTTGTGTCCTTGCACAATTTGTTCCTTTCGCGCCCGGATCCTTGGTTAAAAGTAGGCATTGACTCCTCGGATCACAGGCTGTGACATTTGATAATTGATAAAACTTGGAATGGATCGACCCTTAGTAATTCTTATGAACGTAACATAATCGACCGGCCCAAACTCAACAGTTATGATGGCGCAAGGGCCCACTTGCTTGGGCCACGCCGTCTTGCGCCCTAGAAATGAAATGTCGCTGTGGATTCAAATAAATTCACGATAGGTGATGAGTCAGTTGATGCCGAATGCATCCGCACACTCTGTGACGCCTTGATATAGGAGTCATCATTCGGGTTTTACCCGTCTGGCCGCCTTTCCCTCCCCTGCTCGAGCTCGCTGTGGATATTCTGGTACATCGCGGACTATTTCACTAGGCACTTGTTCAGGTGAACATAGCTCTCGCTACAGTACATCCACTTCCCTGGGCCAGGCACATTCTGTGATAGAGTCTAAAACTTTAGGGAATTTTAGAACCGGGGAATCCCCTCCCCGGTTCCACAGGTTCGCATAGGATTCCATCTTTGACCAATCTGGTATCGTTACTTGGGGCTGATCTTCATTTTTTTTTTTTTTTTTTTTTTGTTCAAGTGCGTAATGGTGAGGTCGTGAAGAGACTTCTACAATAAGAAGTAATGTGTGTGGGGCCTAGCCGAGTCACATTCAAGTACAGCATCATCTCCTCTCTCTCCGTAGATGAGGTGAGGTGAGGTCTCATTGTCAAATCCCCGAGGATATTGACTTTAAGCTGACGACCCGATCGAATCGATCGTGGGCAAAGAATATACCCAAAGAGCCACCCGAGAACACCTTGCAAAATTCGGGCCGCTTCCCCGTGTCATCCATGGTCAAGCAATTTTTGCAATTCACTAGAGCGCCACCTGCCTATATTCACCCAAACGTCATTCGGATTCTGACTGGATGCTTCGTACTAAACCTCCTTTATTAGATGAACCTTTCATTGGTGGAAGTTTGCTTTGCTTGCACCTTGAGGTTGGTGCATGGTGGCCGACTATGCATGTCGACCCAGAGCCACCGGCTACAATTCATTATGGGGCTCCCCGTTTCACCCAAGTCTAAGGCGAAAGGAGTGATCCTGGTCAAGGGACCTTGGGATGAGACCCCGTGCTCTCCTAACCTATCGTTTGTTGTAAACCGATCGATGTCTTTCCCTGGTGTGTACTGTGTGTGTTTTTATATGCCTACTTTATGTGTGCGCAGACCTTATTATAGTGTGTTGCTTGCACAGAAAACCACAGGTAAATCAATAATTCGTTGAGAAGGCCAACTTTGAAAAGATCCGGAGGTTGCTAGAGATTTCCGAGCGGGAGCGACACCACAAAGTCCTTCTTACTTTGCAGAATTTGAATGATTTGAGTTGCAACCCGGCTCCTTACAATGATCCGGTCATTCCTTGCCCTCTACCCACAGAAATTGTGGAAGGGGAGCATTACGTTACTGCGGACCTTTTAAATTTACTCCCGGGCAACTCATCTCCAAGCAGGGAACCAGAGATCGAGGCTGTTGGTCGGGAATTGGTAATCTATGCGCTGCCTAAGTAACCTTCCTCTACTAGTAAGGATTCTGTGTCACGCCCGCCGGATCCCGGCTCGACCCGAATGGCGGATCCGAACCGAAGTCTGGGGCGTGAGACTATCTATATTGTACTATATACTGTATACTGGGACTCTCATTAACCTCGTTTCTTTCTCAGCTGTACTGCACTGCGGTATACAACAATTTGTGTAATAACAAAATCATTTTACTAAAAGAACTACGACCGGAGTGGTGTCCATAAAAATCAGACACATATCCCATTACTTACATACAATTTCTATTGCAAAACATCAGAGATTGCGAAGGCCACAGAGCACCTATCTCGAAATGGATCGTACGATGTGGAATGTTCTCATTCCTCTCTAGCCTCCTCTTCGGCACTACAATTGATTGAACACCTGCTTAAGCTTACGCCTTAGTGTGAACATAAAAACATGGACAACCACCACGGTGAATGTCACAAGCTTATATATGTATTTAGAACTGTATATATTCATATAACTTTATTACTTATCACTTACATGCTTATTATGATGTCAACCTTTTCTCCAAAGTTAATCATGATCTTATATTCTTGGTATATCTTTTACTATACTTTACTCGTATTCCCATACTTCATCTTTCTATTCTACGACTTATCAGACTCCATGTACTATTCAAGTACTTCACATACATTTGTACGCTCTTACCCCATCATATACTCTGTGCCAGATACTTATTGTACTTTCTTGTGTTGGCTTAAAGCCACTATCACATCATATCTTTATTTTTCGGGACACGTGAATTTCTATCTCATCTTTCATATCTCCCATAGGAGTATAAGACTTATACTTTTACTATCATATCATATACTATCATATGTTTTCATGTGTTTTCATATACTATACTTTTCATATACCATACTTTTCATATACCTTTCTCTTTTCTCTACTTTCTGTACTTTACTTGTTCATATCCTTTTCGTGTACTATACTTTGTACTTTCTATATACTATATTCATGTACTGTTCATGTACTATTTTCATATACCTATATTCATGTACTGTTCATTTCATATACTGATTTCCTGTTATACTTTTCATATGATAGTCATATACTCGCTTTCATCTTATAATCGCCATATACTATACTTTCATATGATATTCATATACTCGTGCTTTCATATGCTTTCTACTTTATCTCAATATATATACATTTCTCGTGTCATCGACACTTTATTTCGTACTTATATACTTGTCATATACTCTTTCTCTTTCATATACCTGCATCGTTTCATACTTTCATATATAATGTACTTTTCATATACTTGTAAGTGTCTATACTTCATCGTATAGCAAGTATGCTTCATATCATGTCATATATTCTATACATGTCATTTCCTTAGGTTTCATGTCCGCAAATACCTTAGAAGCGGATACTGAAATAACCGATGTAATTGGGCGTACTATCACCGCACGAGATGCTGATCTCTATATGTATGTACTGAAGGTACTATCACCGTGACGCAGATGCTGATCTCTATCCGCTACCGGCTGCATCATCATAATGGCATGCTGACCTTATGCCATGTGCTATGTAGTGACCCTTTCGGGCCACCGCGGATCCAAACGCGCGATCTATGTCATCGACCCAAACGAGGCCTCTCGATATCCGTGACTGTGACCAGATCCGTATGCCGCAAGAACCGCGGTCCCCATGCGCACGCCTATCTATCCCTCTACCAGTTCCAAGGCACAATCCGCATATTTTTTCATATCACATTTTCTGTACATATTTCATAAGCATGAATAACTATTGTTATCATAATTGCTAATGCAATATATACTATCATTACTTAAATCTGTACTCATTCTCATATTTCTCTATAATACATATATTCATATCTTTTGCTATCATTTATTTTGTCTGTGATCATATATCATGAATGCATCTATGCACTCTTGTATTCATATATTCATATATATATCTTTATATCATTTATGCATCATATCCTTTATGCATTTCTATCTTGATTTAGCTATTCATGTACTTTCTATATTTCTATCTTGTATGCTTTTACTCATTCATATATTCATATATGTACCTATCATTCATGTACATGTACTCATTCCTATGCTTTGTCATCTTTTGCTTATCTCTATTGTTCTTATCATTTATGCCTTTCTATCATGTGTTCCTAGCATGTTTCATCTTATTCTTCTAAGATGTCTATCATATATTCATATCATTTGACTTGTTCCCGCTATGTCTTCTCTCTGTTGTTCATAGAGATATACTTTCTATATTTCTATCATGTTCCATCTATTGGTTTATGTACGATTAAATCATATGTTCACATCATATAATCTTATATTCATATGTGCCTATCATTCAGGTCCTTGAGACTATCATATCTTATGACATATCCTATCATATCTTATCATATCTTATGACTTATACCTATCATATCTTATGACATATTCCTATACCTTTCTATACTTGTACATTTTTCTTGTAATTTATCCGACTGTCCTGTCTCCTGTAGGAGTAAAGAACAGAGACTTTCCTGTTGATACCCATAGGTATTTTCTTACCTATACTCTTTTACATATCAAATCTACATATATCTCTATTTCTTGTTCATATCTATATCATTTCTTACCATGTATTTCATTTAACTTTAACCAAGCGATTAGTACACTTGGTACAACAATTCAGTTTTCAGACAAGATATGGGCACCAAATGCCATTAAATAGCATATGGTTAGATTCTAGACTCCATGAGCTTTCCATAGAGTCCAAGAATACCCATAATGGATTCTTAACGAAGGAATTATGCAAGTTGCAAGCCGTGAAGAAAATCAGCAACTTGCAGGACCTGCAGCAGCCACTGGCTTTTGTCATTTTCGGGAATCTAAACTTCATATTTGACACTAGATCTTTGTACTCGTTTAAAGATAAGGTACTAAGGGTTCTTCTCCAACTGGAATCACCCAATTCAGAGCACCGAAACTCAAATATGACCTAGACACCCGGTACTACTCTATGTTCAAAACTGGAACCAGAATTTGGCTTGAACATGGCTCCACTTTGAGTGAATTTTTGGGCCACTTAGAGTCAGAATTAGAAGGTATCTATTTCTATATGTTTGGTTTTCCTTGAAGTCTATTTTAACCAGCAACTTGAATCACTCAAATCGAATCAGAAATGAGTATGTTATGGTTAAAATACGAACACTGGTCCGAACGTAAAATGTAACGCTACCTGCATCAGATGTACCGACCAGACCGTGCATGTGTGTTTCGAATTTTGCCCGCACGGGCTTTTCTTCACTTTTTTCATATGTTGATACCCAAATCAACTCATTACTCCATATACACATCAAAACCACTCCAAATTAATCTTGAAATGGTGGTTTAGAACTTCATAATCATCTTTCAATACATATGTTTCTTCAAAACCTTTCATGAATACTCCCAAACAACTCTAATATGGGTCTTAACCCATACACAAACCAAGCACCAAGATTTGTTAGGGTTTGTTCTAAACCCTAACTCAATTTCTTTCCATTTAACCATGAATCCAACATCAAAGGAGTATTTTATGTATGTGATTCCATCTAGGGTTTTACCTGTTGAAAATCTGGGTTAGGATGGGAAATCACTATCAAAACTTCTTGCCAAACCATAGATATCCTTACCATGGTCAAATACATAATTTCATACAAATCCAAAGATCAACTGCAATTCCCTTACCAAAATCATAGAATCCATACCTTTTTTGCTTTGCTTTCCTCTTCTTCTCTTCTTCTTCTCTTCCTCTTCCTCTTCTTCTTCTTTTCTCCTTCTCTTCTCTCCCTCTCTACGGTTCTCTCTCTTCAAAATGAGACCAATTTGGTCTTATCAATTGTTCATTAAGGCCATGTTTGGCCTTTACATTTTAAACATTTTCTCATTTTGCCATTAAGCCTTCAATTCTTTTATTATTTCTATTCGACTTATACATATTTACTCTTTGTAGCATCCCCTCTTTTCATCTTATTCCATAATTGCATATTAACTTATTGATTTATGCCATTTATGTCCTCAAGTGGTAAATGACCACTTTACCCTTGTCTCTAATATTCATTTCGGGTCTCTTATTTTATTTAAAATTTCCATTTAGCTTTAATATACCTTAAACAAGTCAAAGCGCTAGGGTATATTTAGAGTGTTACGATACGGACCTACCCATAGGCATCGGCGAGTCAAAGAGTAGCCGTTTGGAGGCATATTTTTTTAGTGAATAAGGGTTCTGTCAGGCCCCAGGCGTTGAAGAGAAAGAGGGGACACCCAGCGAAAGGTTCTGAGTAGGTGGAAAAATTTCATCATGGGATTTGTATCCAGTCATCCTCGGATCGGGAAGTAGAAAGAAGAGAATGTCTAACTTTGGTTCATAGCCCATTTGCTGAGAAAGCAAAGGCGTGATCTTGGCAGCGGGTGGTTGAAACCATCCTAAGTGGTACAGGGGAAAGGGGGTTTGGATGTGCGATGATAATCATCTTAGGTTTGCCTGAGATGGGTTCAAATGACCATTTGGATCGAAGAGCATTTAGCCGTCTTTTACGTAGTAACTGGAATTCCCCGGCATGGGCGGGTGTCGTCGAGCATTATATCTTGTGAGTCCACAGTGTTTCACGGGGAGTGGTTTCCTAGGTAGGATTGCTTTCGATGCGATTAGGTAAAATCGGGGAGGTTGTGATTGATTGATTTGTGCTTAGATTGACTTAAACTATTGTAAAGGCTAGAAGGGCAAATGATAAGATCCTTGGTTTAAGCTCACACCAACTAAGGTAAAACCAGCCTCGCTCCTGATCTCATCGAAACGTTGATGGATAATAGTCTTGATGAGGATCTCTTTAAAGCTTTTTGTAAGACGAAGAAATGTTGCGATATCAAACACTTGCTCGAGAAGATTGGTTTGGGCTCTTACTTTGCATTTGAGATCAAGCACAACGATGTGCAATCTCTTGTTCACACGTTGTAGAGATCTGACTAAGGTTTAGGAATTTATAAAAATGTTTAATCTTGTAGAAATCATTGAAGCTACAAAGAGGATTGAGGGTTGTTACCTTGAAGGGGGTGAGTTTCCACCATTAGAACCCTATCATGTAGGTTTAGAACTCCATTAAAGCTAAGAATCGATTCATAATTGCTTGAACACTAATAGTAACGTGAATGGAAAAATAACGCCGATTAACGAGGTTGAATATAAAAAGCATGAAGTCTCTCGTGAACACCAAGTTATCAAAACAAATGAAGATTACAATTGGCAAAAACCCGAATTAGAAAGAGAAAAACTAAGTACTCTACTCTATAAAACCATAGAAAAAAATAAGAAAACACTCCAAGGGGTTAGGCCAACCACCGAATCGAGCTCGCAGTGCGCCTTTAAGTGGAAGCCGTCTGATCCTCGTGAAGTGATCTCAAAGGCAGGCGTGCCCTTGCACCAAGATTGATTCGCTCAAATCTGCCCGAGAGATCGCTATTTGAATACCATTTTAAGTGCCGCTGGTACTCAACTGACCTTGAGAATGCATTACCACTATATTTGTCTGCAGGTACCATTCTTTGCTAACGTGGTGCCCGGTGCGATAAGTGTGATCGGTACCAGCGCCTCCGCAGCTTCTCCTCTTCTTTGTAACACTACAGGGCTCAGCTTGTACATGTCGACAACGATGATCTGATTGTTCTCTGGAACCAAATAGCTACGTAAATGTGCAGGACATCCAAACGACCTACACTGCGCATAAAAGCGGTATTAAGGTCAAAAGCACCTATTCTACACAAAAAGGAAAGAAAAACATGGTGAGGGCTTGAAGCCTATATAAAAATGTCGCACTTTTATGTATCGACCTGACCCACCCACCCCACCCCACTTGAACCTACGTCTTGCTAGTCCACTAAGTTTGAAGCTATGTATTTACCAACTATGAGGCTGACAGTTGGCAGGTAGTCAAGCGTGCGAATCCCCAGAAGGAGCAATTATGAACATAGTCTTTGGGAACCTCTGATATGACCACCAGCACTTATATGAGCACTAACAATCTAAGTGTAATGAATGAAAATAACAAACATTCTAGCCGAAGATTCTCATATAAAGGGATCATAGAGCGAAATAAAGTATATGATAAAAATCACTGGCCAGAATGAACTTCATTAGAGCGTAAACATTTTACCATAACCAAGCAAACTAGCATGCATAGAAGTCGATAAGGAACTACTAGTAACTAAAATCAAAAGATGCACTAGGCTTATAATATAGGCTACCTGAAATAGGGTTTCTGAGAATCAAAATAGGTGTTGGCATGTATGGCTAAGGTCTCTACATGATGCAACTTCACCACATTCTGGCAATCTTGCTACTCGTCGTCCTCCTCCTCTCCGTAGAAATCGTCTTCATCATTGATCGTCCATTTCAAATCAAAAATCCTTCCGTCGGAGGAGGGTCATCTGATAGCGACTCTCACCATTAGGATATGACTCGAGCCTAAAGCTGCGAATCAATTATACCTTCCCAGGATGCATTTCTGGTATCCTTTGATTCTATGCTCCATCCTCTTTAAGGAGATGTACTCATCGGACGAAGTGACAGATGAAGCCCAGAATGTTTGGAGGATGTGCTAGCGAGGCCTTGTGGGCGGCTCGGCTTTTGCTTTGTCTTGTTTGTGATGGTGACTAAGAAGAACTTTTTTCTCTACCGGGAACTCGGGAAGGGGATGTACTGTTGGAGTTGGGACCTCAAAATTATCATTATACACCATATTACCAAAGCGCTGGTGATAATTTTTGATCATTCTGTAGTATATGGCCCAGTTTCTTCACGCTTGGTAACTCTCGCTCCTTATTTAATCATATTGTGAATGACCTTATTCATCGCGCATACTTAAGCTTAATTTCCTGCGGATGCTCCTTGAGCACAAGCCCCCATGGAGTCTGGGTTGGTGCGTGGTATTCTGAACAAATTAACATCAAACTCCTTAATGTACTGAGTGGGTAGGTCGGTCATGTGTGGCCAGGCCGGGAACATAATTCGGCTGATCTAGCGATCAAGTCGGTGACCGTGCTTTGCTTCCTAAATTGTAGTCTCTCCAGCCGAGGTGTTCACATTCAAATTCTCTCTCGAGTTGGAATAAAATTCCCCTATGATGGATGGCGAGACTTTTACTTCCTCATGAAGCCAATTGCATGTCGATCTAAATACTTGGCCTTGGCGAATGGGGTGAGTAAACAAACACATTTCAATTTTCATTCCCCGCTCATAGTGGAACCCTCGCCTTTCAACTGACTTGACCCACCTTTTTGGCTCGGATTCTGATGATTAAGCAAACATAACCTCAATTTCTTCGTCTTCGCTCTCACTTTCTTCCTCACTCTCTAATGAATAACCTTTCCGCTTTCCTTTTCCCTTTTTCACAGTCTACGAAGTATCGGCCTTTCATTTTTTAACAGCTCTCTCCATAAAAGAGCTAGTGGCCTTTCCTTTCTCTGTGTTCTTCGATCTTGCCATAGATATGGCCAAAATGGCGAATATTGTGAGAATAGTCCATACACACAAAAAACTCTCCCAACAACCCATTTCCAGCAATATTGGACTCACCCTTTCCAAATCATTCAACCCTTCACTCCTGTCACAGTTTTGTAGTGAATACAACCAATAAAGGAGCATAGAGCCATGACCTAAAGCCACTGACACAATCCATACTAACATAGTGAAAATTCATTCAAATTGCTCGAAAATGAAGCACTTACATACAGATTAAGAAGCACTTTCGGGCTTTGCGTGCGAAGAAGCGTGGATGCCCGGTGGTGAGTGAAACAACTGGAGAAATAGTTTTACTGGGTTTTCTTTGGTGAGAGGAAGAAGTGAGTTAGGGTTTCTCTTATATAGAGTGGGGGGGATAATATGGAAAGGATTCGAAATTGGGAGAAAGAACAGCCCCGAATGGCCCATTCATGCGGCGATCTGGGTACCAAAGTGTCTTGGGTTTTCTTGGTTGGTATTGGTATCGATCTTACTGGTACAGGTACCACTTTGCTACTGCCTTGTTTTTCAACCTTGGTACCAGTACTAATATTGAGTGGTACTTGTACCACTTTACAAAAATTTCCAGAATTCTCCACATTTTGGATTCCTTTGTCTGTCCTTAACCACCTTCACCTCCAAACTAAGTGTATTGCACTCCTCGGCACCTCACCTATGAAATTAAATACATACTTGCGATCAAGAATCACAGGTTCGAAACATTTGTGACCTCTTTACTGAGGTCTGAAGGGTTGACTTCATTATGATTTAAAGTTTAAAGAAAATATGGCCTAAGATCATCTTTCAATTACGTATGGATGTTTCTCGAAGAATAAAATGCATGTAGTTGATAGGAATGCTAAATCAATGCAAGGCTGGGCGATAGCAAGCAAAAAATAGACTTAGGGCGGGAAATCAAATGACTTGTGTAGTTTATGAATGAAGTAATACCAGTCAAGATTGACTCTAGAGAATCGAAAAGACATTAGGTCAATATGGTCCCAAATATGAAAAAAAAAAAAAGTTTAGTGCATACGATTATTATGTGTGTGTAGTGGCCCATATGGAGTGCATACATAAGGTCATGCGGTTGCATCTAACAAGACCAAATCTGAGACCCACCAGAATGAAAATCGAAAAATTTGCATGCGTAACACAGAACACTGGATTAAACCAAATAGCATGCATAAATGGCTGAGCTAATTATCACGCACCCTTCCATATGATAGGCATTGCCACCAATTGCCTTTGACGATACCCGCGGTATAGAGAGGATAAACAATCTTTTGGAATTTTATGTCGAGGTTGGACTCTCCTTTATTAAAAACAAAAATACAAACTTTAAATGAATGAAGCGTAAAGAAATACGAAGGAAAAGCAAAACTATATCTGAGCGAACGAGTGCGAAGGACCATCTGGTAGAGCGGATCTGCGGAGTTCCTCGATACTCTCGGCGGTGAGATTCTCTAGAAATGGCTTTAACGCCACGACCGTGACTTTAAAATTTTCCCGTGTCAGTTCTCAATCTACGTGCGCCATATGGGTGAACTACCTTCGGCGATGGGGAAGTGGGATCCACACGACGGAGTTTACGGAAAGATGTCTGGCGAGGAAGGCATCTGGCGGTACCTTTTGGTGAGGCTGAAAGGTGCTTCGCCGCGATGTTCTTGTCATCGAATAGCGAGCCTCTCTTTATGGAATGTGAGCTCTCCTTACTATTCACGCGCGATTCATCGAAGCTCGTGCATCTGCGTGATCTCACGTTGCCACAGCGAATCAAATTAATAGTTTTATTTGATATGCTTTGTGCTCCATTTCCTTAGTAGATGATAAGCCTCGTAAACTAGCGTATGGGAGACATACCAAGAATGATCTAAAAAGCGTGCGGTAGTGAAAGGTGTTGGTTGGTCGACGACGATCCTTGCTATTTGATGAATTTTCAAAATGTGTTTGATCTCCTATTGGCTAATTAGAAACTGACCATTGGTCTATGGGTATTAAGCCGTGGAAGCTTTTAATATGATGGCTCATATTTTCAGCAATTTTCAAAGGAGACGATTACAAAATGGAGCCCACCATGGTAATGATTACGAGGCATTCGGCGAGAAAAAAAAAATGTTCTTCCAAAAATTTCAAAACAACCTTGTGGTCATTAGTTCTCGTTGGAATGGCTTCCGCAGCCAGAAACATAATCTTATGATAAAATGTAAGGTACCCGCATGAGGGAAAAGGCCCAATGAAGTCTAAACCTCGATGTCGAAGATCTGATGATTAAAATAGGAGTAAAAGTATCATGTTCCTTTTTGTGACCCTCAGTGGTAGTGCGAACCGCGGAGATTAGCAAAATCAAAGCGGTCTTTAAAAAGAGTGGCACAATAAAAAGCGGCGCAAGGTTTTGTCCGTTGTTTTTACGGCGAGAAATGCCCTCCACGAAGCAGTGTGAGAAAGTGAGTACCCCCCCGATTTGATCGTCATTGAATACACGCCCCTGTACTTGATTGGTCGAGACGATACTTAAATAAATATGGGTCGTCAAAGTAGTATTTTTTAATTCACCAAGAATTTCCTCTTTTCTTTGAGGTCCATTGGATTGAATTATACATCACTAGATAGTTCACTATAATATATACCATAGAGCGGTAGACAGCTTGAGATTGCTAAATCGAGAAAGTATACCTTAGCCTATGGGTAGGCCTTGGGGAAGTTGTCTCTGGAACTAACCAGGCCAGGTGGTCATCTACATTCGACTCCTTCTTATCCTTAATGGTGAGTTAAATTCCTTGTGAGTAGGATCCACCTAGTGGCTTGAGGCTTAGTATCACCTTAGAGCGAAGTAGGCATTTGTGTGATCAGGTAGCAATGGTTACGGGAGATCTGATGCAAGACTGAACTTTCTAGAAGCGAAAGACTACATCGAGAGCCTTTTAGTAGTTGTGTAATTGGATTGAGCGGAATCAGGAATCTTGTTGGCATAATAGATCACAAAGCTTTTTATCTTCCTTTTGCTGATCTGACCACATGGCATAATCGCTGGCGTCACACATGATCTCACCGAAAGGAGGTCCCGATTAGGAGATCCCATGATGGGAGAATTATTCTTAACATAGTTTTTAGTTTATCAAGGTCGCCTCACATGCTGTGATCATTCAAGGTGACATCCTTAGCGAAAAATTACCTGAAAGGATAATTTAGGGCACTAAAATCTTTGTGAATCTCTATAAAATCTGCATGACCTAAAATTAGTAGTATCATGACACATAGGGGTGGGTAAGTTTGAGATCAACTACGACTTTTGCTTCTCCCCACTCTATTCCTTCTCTAGAGACTGTGTGTCCTGACCTGATCCTTGTGTCTCATGGTGACACTTCTCCCCAGAGTCGGCACTAGCTTTCTCGTAACACACCTCCCGGTGCCACTCTTAAGTGCTCGGGCATCCCTGTAAATCTCCAACAAAGAAATGTCTACATGAAAATCTCAATGTGTTCTATCATATCACTAAAATCCCCATCGCTTGCATTGTTGGAAGGTTCACAGTGCATTACATAATCAGAGGGCATTTTCCTGGCAAAAATGTGCGAGAATGGATGGTGATGGTTTTCTCTTGATCTTCTAAAAATTTATCTCAATTTGATTATCACAGTACCATTATAGAAAATAATATAATTCATGCCTATGACTCTCTCCAACATTTGATGAAAGGTAGAGGGGAAGTGATCTTTCCTAGTCTGGCATTAAGTTTTCTATAGTGCATGCACACCCTCGACTGTGGTGAGAGTGGGAACTGGCTTCGTTGTGTTCATTTGCTACTCGATGACCCGTGATTTCTTAGGAACTACTTGGGTTGAATGACCACTTGCTATCTCTTGATGGGGTAAATAACACTATCAGCAGTTTAAAACCTCTGTGACAAACTTCTTTCCTGTGGGTTCGGTCGTCGTTGCGGTTGTCTGGGGTTCCCGACATCCTCTTCAGTGAATCTTGTGTGTGCGAATCAAGGAAATTTAATTCAGCAATGCGCAGTGTCCATCGATTGCAAATTTATAGATTTCTCAATATCTCAGTTCATTCTCTTGATCTAACTCACAAGAGGAGGATATAATTACGAATGTTTCTTACACCACAGGAATACTTGAAAGATCTGATGGTAGAGGTTTTTCAACTCGGCTTAGGTGGTTTCTCTTCGAGGTAGTACTATCCTCGATTGGTGGCAATTTTCAAATCTAGGTGCCCACCATTTATTCCATTACCTCCTTTGTGCTCAATTATGGAATGAAAAAAGCTCTCTCACTTCCAGATGAGGTTGAGATCTTAGCCTGACTTGAAACTACTTAAATGAGCTTGAAGGGTCATCATATGAAACATGATCTACATAGTTTGGTGCGAGTTCATCATATTCACCTCCCGCAGGCGTGCCTCATCATCTCTATCTCCTTGTGCGTTGAAGATATTGAATTAACATTCATGTTGCTAAAAGATAACGTCATTAGTCACTCCTACGGTGTATGATGGCATTAGCGATGGCGAATGGCTACCAGAATCCTTGAGGCCCAGTGTAGTTCACCACGAGTTGCGTGTCGAGAACAACAAAGTCCATAAGAAAGTAGAACTTGTCTACTTGCACCAGTATCCTTATTATCCCTACAGGAATTTTTCACTGCGGTCGGCTAATTTGAGGTGATATTAGTCGATTCTAACTCTCTAACCTAGCTCGTATATCTTAGAGTATGGCGACAAGTTAACACTTGATCCCAAGTCCATAGAGCATGTCCTGATTTGAATTCCCCTTATGGAAATAGTATTAGGGCTTCTGAGTCTTTATATTTTGGGGAAATGAAATTGTTCTGATCGAGAGGTGGAGTTTGATCATAGATAATCATCCCTTGTGACACCTAATTTTCTTTTCTGATTTTGAAGTCTTTCAAAAAACTTGGCGTATGTGAATTTTCTTCATGTCAGCCAGGAATGTTCACCTTAACTTATTTGAACATTCATAGATTCCGGAGTGATTGTTCAATTTCTTGGGCTCTCAACCTATGAGGTATGGAGGCGAGAGGGACATGGGAGGCTTTGTCTTTTCGGCTCGACATCAATGACATCGCCTAGGAACATGAGCATAGGACACCTGTCATCCTTAGTGGTCATTTTGCCACATCTTTTATTGTTTCCTTGGGCTGAATGGTTTGTCAATTATTTTCCTTGGAAGAGTGGTAGTGACCTTCTGATGTTCAAAGTGACCTTCGGCTTGGACTGAGACTCAAACGCATTTTGACCACCGAGGGGTTTTGGACCCAGTTTGAGAGGAGTTTCCCTTTTTCTTGTTGAAAAATTTCCCATGAAGGGTGACAGTGATTTGGGATACATCATTTAAGATGGTTTGAAGAATTAGGTGTTGGTGGATTGTTGAGTCTGAGCGAGTGTCCTGATGTCCTCCCGAACTTCTCTTATGTGGAGGTTGGTAAAGCTGTTGGTTTTGACTCCCTTGAGAAGAGGGGTTGAAACCTTGGTTAGGATTTGCATGAACTGCTTGAGGACCTTGATTTTGAAATTGTGGGGCTTGATTTGAAAAACCTTGGTTTTGGAAGTTCTGGCCTTGGTTATTTGGAAAATGGTTTGGCCTCCTCATTCCTCCCGACCAAATTCCGGGTGCTTGCCCGCCTTGGATTATAAGGTTCGGGGTATGGAGATTGAAGGGCTTCTTTAGTGATGAGCATTAGCTTGCTCTATTTGGATTGTTCCCTTGACTTGAGGAAGGTTAGGGCAGTTAATGGTTGAATGAGCGGGGTCATCACAAATGATGCATGACTCCTCCAAGCCAGATCCCATAGGCATCGCAGGTACCTTAGATACAACAGTCACCTCATTCACTTTTTTTCAATTCGATGGCCTCTAACTTCCTAGTTAAATTGGCTATTTTCACTTGCAAGTCATCATTCTCTCTTAAGTGATGTATTCCTCCTCCTGTAGGTGTACTATGCACTTTAGTAGTATCTATGGAGGTATTAATCTCCCAAGTTCGAGCATTTTCTACTATTGTATCAAAAAATTGCACAACCTCCCTAGCACTTTTCTCATAGAATTCCCCTGCACACATCATTTGGATGTATTATTTGTTATTCAAGGATAGTCAACCCAGTAGAAAATATGCAACAATTTTTTCCAACATCAAACCATGGTGGGGAAGAAGAGTGTGGAGAGGTCCTTACATCTTTCATACGTGTAAAGAGTTCACTCGGTTTTTCGAGAAAAGTTTTGGATTACTATGAGTGCATTGAAGTACGTGCGGGAGGAAGAATTTATTCAAGGACTATTCTTTGTTTTCCCAATAAAAATTGAATTGAAACAATAAAAGTGAAACCATATTTTGGCCTTTTCCATTAGAGAGAATGGGAATAAAACCATACAAAATTATGGGAGAAAGCGAATCTTTGTAAGAAAAGCTACTATGAACATCCTCAAAATCTCTCATGAATGAGTAGGGGTTCTCGAAATCGACCCTTAATACGGGGAGAAAGCAGATCATCTCGGAGCTTCATAGGGGTGAGTTAGCCTCTTTAGGTAGGCAAATACATGAGTTTATTGTGGTTCTTTGAGATTATAGAATCTCTCGAAGGGTTCTTTCCACATTAGGTAAAGGGGCAGGGGGAGCTCGATATTGATTTTGCTAAAAATTAACATTTCCCCCTCCTGCCGCCGAGATTGCCGGCGGTGCAACACCATCTCCTTGTCGTGGAGGTTCATGGGGTCTTTGTGGGTAACCCTTGGGCATTTGGACTAAAGAGAGTTTACTGATTCCTGAGATGGTCCATTGGAAGTGTAAGGTTCTCTTGAAATAAATGTCTTACTATGGACTCTTCAAAATGTCTTTGGGTACTGAAGCTCTTACAGAGTCGCGTTGCTTTCGTCACGAGCTGTAAACATGGTCTTCAACAATATTACCCATTGAGCCCAGTATCCGCTATATTATATTTGCCAAAAAGAATTAAAAGAAAAGGTAGAGAAGCGTCTCTTGGATTGCAATGCGGTGTAAATTACCACTAGCTCTCTGCGGATCGCTAGAGTGCTCGCCACTCCGATATGATGCAAATGCTTCATCTTTTTTGTGTGTGAAATTATTCCTAATGTAAGGCTGGTGTCGTCCCGAGCATTATAATACTGTGGGAGTCACGGGTCATTTTCCGCACACACACACACACACCTTTACGGGGTGAGCTCTAGGTGATCCTTAGGGATTGCTCGATAGATGCGATTAAAGGTAAAATCTAGGGGTTGTGATTGATTGATTTATTAACTGATTGACTTAAACTATTGTAAAACTAGAAGGAGCAAATGATAGGATCAGCAGGTTTAGCTCACCTGACTAGGTAAAACCACTCTCCCTCTGTCTCATCTAAGAGCCATTGATGAATGGTCTTCGATAGGGGATATAACTTTAAAAGCTTTTGTAAGACAAAGAATAATTTAACGATATCAAACACTTGCTCATAAGATTGGTTTGGGCTCTTAGTTTGCATTTGAGATCGAAGCCGCGATGTGTGCAAGATCTCTCGCTCACACGTTGTTTGAAGATGCCAAACTAAGGTTTTAGAAGAATTTTCTGCAGTGTTTAATCTTGCTGATCTGTGAAACTAAGGGGATTGAGGTTGTTACCTTGGGAAGGGGTGAGTTTCCATAGTTAGAACCTATCATGGAGGTTTAGAACTCCATTAAATTTGAGGAATTGATTCATAATTGCTAGAACACTAATAAGTAACATGAATGGAAAAATAACACTTCGATTCTTGAGGTTGAGATATAAAAAAGTCTCTTAATGAACACTGAGTTATCAAAAGCAGCCCGAAAGATTACGGATTTCTTTAAAACCCGAATCGAAGAAAAACTAAGTACTCTGCTCTATGCAAACCACAGAAAAATAAGAAAACACTCCAAAGGTTGGGAGCTAAAACCTGAACCAACCTTTAATTCTCGCTTTAGCGGGGGCTTAAATACAATCCTCATTAGTGATCTCGCCGGTATCAAAGATCAGTGTTCCCATGGTTCAAGACAAACTCCGTCAAATCCTAGATCGATGTCAGTAACGGTGATCATCATAACAATACTAAAAGTGCACTGGTACCACTTCAGTGCCCTGCAGACCACTATTTCCGCTAACAAGACATCGCTCATCTATGCAAAGCCCCGCATCAAGTATGAACACGTCACTACCTCCACACCGCCTTCACCCAGAGCACTACCCAAGTCTTCGACAACTCATTGGTACCTTAGCAACAACATCGCGCCGGCACTTAACCAACCACACGAAACACTCGACATCGAACAATCCACGGGTATATAAAACCGACAGAAAAGGTCAAAAGCAATCTATTCTCTATGGCAAAAAGAAAGCAAAGATACCGAAATTAAAACCCTATATTAAATGTCGCACTTTATGTATCCAAATGCTACCGGCGTAACTATGGCGGCCTTCCGAATTTCGCCAGCAATCCAAGTGATTCATCCTCCGAGTAGGCTCGCCAAAATTTAGGGGCCTTCAGATACCCCGCCAAACGTGAAGAGTTACTGGCCGTCAGACCGATCGCCTGAATTATCATCCTCTCACTGTGGCTGCCCACCTACGGAGGTTTCGCTCCGGGAAGAGGCCCACATATTCATAGATCACCGGCGCCTTTTAACAGGCGACTAAGAATTGGCTATAATACTCACTTCAGCAGCTTCGCATGCCTCGTAATTGTGGCGTCGAGGGGAAAGGTATATCCCATCTCAAATGCCAAGCTCACTTCCAGAAGAGGACCTCTTACAGATGGTCAGACTGATGACAGTTCGCACCATAACTCGCCAGCCATCGCTGAACCGGTAAGCTTGTAATTGCGCTATAAAGGTTTTTAAACATTATTTCCTAATCATCAAGCCGTATCCTTAATATAACCTATTCAGCAGTTAATACATATCCAAAACATGGCCTACCAAAGACGGAGTTCGGCCCCGTCATGAGATGGCAGAGGTTACGCCGGCGCCGAAGTTGGTTGTTTCCGGCCAAGGCCCCCGAGTGCTTCTCGGCTGGCGCGCGAGGCAGTTCACGTACGCCGGTGAGCCTGTAGCCGCTGAAAGGGCTGCTTCGGGCCGAGGCCGAGAGATGTCACCACATGAAACGCCACGGCAAAGTTGGATGCCAAAGCGCAGGAGAGCCCGGGGGTGGAATCTGCTGGCCCAGTGGTCCAACATGCCTTTGGTCAAGCTCAAGAGTACCGGACAGGTGCGGGGAGTCTCATACACCGCCCAATGTGCTTTAATACGCTTCGGTGAGGCCAGTCGAACGCAGTGGATGAGGCGGTTGCCGGAGATTTAATGAGCTTACCTTCGAGTTTTGAAGTAGTAAGAAGAGCCATGGGCTGGCTGGGCAGAGGTCGCAAAGGAAAAAGGCTGGAGGAGGCCACGGCGGCCGACATGATCTTCAATCATGATATGGAATGAGTGAGGCCTTGCACACAACATATGGTGCGGATTTGATCCCAAACGGGATGACGGATACATCAAAGCCGCTACCTCCCGATTTTTTCATCAATCCTCGATGCCTCAAAGCACTCCTGGGTTCCACCACCATCCCCATGGACTGCTAGAGAGGGCGGCAGCCTGCCCAAAACACTGAGAGGCTGGTTACACTCCATCGATTCTCCGCCATTAACCCGGAGGATGAGCCCGACTAATCTTGCTGAACTAGTGGATTTTGTTGTTATGCTCGCTTCGTGGTTATATCCCTAGTTTCACTATTATGCAACTGCTTTTACTTTATTTTATAGCATTTGTTGTTTGCAACTGTGAGGCTTATTCTTTCTTTTTTTTTTTGAGAGTCATAATTTATTTGTTTGTGTCGTGGTGATGACTAATATCCAAATAGGCATTAATTAAAATTGGCGATAGACATCACCCTCTCAACTTTATAATGAGCGCCAAGATCAAACCAATAGTTTAGATAGGTGTCAACTATTCCTTGACTTTATAATGGGCCAATCTATAACAAACCATATCGGTTTAATAGTATTAGTTTGGCTCTGACTTTATAATGAGTTTCAATCCAGAACAACTATATCGGGCGATAGGCATCAACTGTTCCTCTTATTTAATGAGGCTCACATGGCATCAACTATACTAGTTTTGATATAGTCAACTGCTCCTTGCGAGAATAGAATCCATAGTCAGCATCAACCATACTGGTAGGTATCAATCCGTTTTGCTACATGAAACCAAATAGCAATCAACCATACAGTAAGGCCAACCTGCTCCTTGCTTAGTAATGAACCACAACTGGGCATTAACCACTGGCCTCTGATAGTGGCGTCAACCATTCAATGCTTTTATTAATGAAATTAAATAAAAACAATGCTAGATTCTAACTAACTTTTTATCGACAGCATTCATTGAGAGCCTAGCATCTCACATTCAGTACCAGCAGCCTTCTCTGGCTTTATCTGGTGATCCGACCTGACTCTCGACCATGTTACAAGATATAATCTTCCATTACTCAACCTTCCACCATCAGATTCATCGGAAATTTCAACATCTTTCTGAGGACTGTCTCCGCTGGAACACTTGGTTTAACACGTCATGTACAAGTTTGACAATCTACGCAGTGGTAAGATATCATCCATAACTCACTATCTTCGCACTGTTCATTCGTCTGTGTCCTTAATCCATAGATCACTCAACCGCCGGTTAACACTAGTTCGTAGCACAGCATATCGATCGATAGGAGTTATGGTGGCTTCCATCCCATAGGTAAGTGTGAAGGGGGATATGCCTGCTGTCTTCTAGCAAATACTCAGAGCTCGAGAACCCTGTGTGGAGTTCGCACCTTATTCTGGGCTTTAGCTAAATCTAACCCTTCTTCAACGAGTTGTGGTTTTGCGCTAGAAGCCTCTCATAAGCCTTGCTTTGAAAATACCTATGGAGTACACTCCTTATTTTCAACCCATGGAAAAATTGTGGTTCCGCCATCAAATCGGGGAAGCCTCAAGAAACCGATATAATTAACCTGGGGAACATCACCTATAAACGGAGCATTCTTCAGGATAAACTCGAGGACATCCATCTTTTAGATGATGGGGTTTACTTATCCATTTGTCAAGTAATTAAGCATACTAGCAATCTCTCCATAGGCTTAGGTGGTCCTACTATATCACTCTATCGAGTGGAAGCGGCCGGCTCGAGATGAACAGATCTCTGGAGTTTAATCTTAAGACGGAGCTTGCTACAAACCCACACATTTTCGACGAGAATCGTGGCGGTGTCAGATTTCGCACTGCGCAGATATCCTGAGTGCGGGCCCATGCCGTGAGTTACCGCTTGATATCGTTTACATACCCCTCGTGTAACTCAACCAATACATATCGCCCGCCCAGCTACATCGCATACGGCCGCCTAGGGATCGCTTGGAACATGCCCATCGATCATGAAAATTCGTACATCGATCTTAATTCTCAGGCCTGGCCTCTTTCAGTAGGAGTTCACCCGTGGTTTATATCATGGCAGCGGGTCTATCCAGAGGGGGAGGTTCACGACTTTGCTTACCTGATAGTGGCTATCGAGTTATCCGTCGAATAAATAGGCGCAGTCGTTTCATTATTAGCAGAGACAGCCATGGCGCTTAAGGCGCCCCGTTTTCATTATGGGCCCCGGAATGTGCAGCCTTCCGGCCAAAAAAAATCACCCAAGCGCTTGTTTAACCAGTATTACATATACTTCGCCATTCCTATCCAGATTCATATTCACATCTCGCTTCTTCACATACAAAAAAATTTCTACTACCATCAATCACCAATTTGAGCTTATTAGCTTATGACGTGAACTCCAAGCAATAAACCTTGCAGATATTTGCATTTGATTCCAGCCCGAGGTGTCGTTTCAATCCATGTTTGCTCAATCAGCCTCATCAGGTGATTTAGTCAGGCCACGTCAAGGCCTGGCCTCAAGACGCTTCACATCAGGTAGTTCACCAATTAAAACTATCTCGCATGTTCACTGGGGACTTCACAGCGCGTTAACTTTCCTTAGATAACCCCGCCATATCGATACCATTTCGCTAGCTTCGACCGCCAAATGACCCATTCTCCAAATAATTTAGCCAGAATAGTACCAGGCGGAAGGTTGTCACCACAACAAGGTGCAAGCCAGCACAGCTAAGTTTCGTTACACCAAGAGCTGAAGCAAACGCTTCAAGATGGTTATTGATTTGTGACGCCAGAAGACTCAGTCATTAAGATCCCCGCTCGTCCATCCGTATTTTCTTTGAAGAGGTTGCATCAACGCTGCACGCCGAGACCCATAGATGATCAAGAGTGTCCCACTAGCTTTCGTACACGAGACGACGTCACGATGCATTACGATTTCCAAGCAAAGGCCTAATCACATCAACATTCTAGTCGGCCCGCCAAATTTCTGGCGGTGGCAAAAGAACGGGCTTTGACGAAGTTCCGCAGTCCAAGACGAACCGCCCCGTGGCACAATCACAACAGCCATCACTCCTTCGCAGCTATTTGGGGATTCTGATAGCTTTTAAGTTTATATGGTTTATTTCATCCCTTCGGGTCACTTCCAATAGTCAGAACCGCCCGCATCGAATTTAGCGTGCACTCCTGATGATCAGTTTCATGTCGATGCTCGGTATTCAAAGCTTTTGTGATGTGAATGTGGTTCGGCGCTTTTGATCTTACCCAAAGAGAGTGGCCAAACATCTTGCTACCGCCATAAGTTCCGACATTCTAACCAAACCAGATTATACGAGAGCGGCAGAATCCATGGGGCGATAAACGCCGCGTTTTCCGATTCACGGTACACAGCACTGATGGGTATCCCGAAAGCATCCGTAGAAAGACAACGATCCGATGTTCGCTGACACATCGACAATCCGGGCTCAGGTAAAGGGAAGTCGCTTTGTGGCATGCGTATCGAGATCGTCGCGATAGTTCGCGATACTCTATTATATCACCTTCTTTCTGGTAACACACCACTACATTATAATCATTCGCACGACCCACAACCATGCTTGAAAAGGTTATCTACCTCAAATTTTGAATAACCTCGTGGCGGTCCGGGAAACGCTTAGTTCTCAGTCCACCCAGCCCAGGACGAGAGGCTGATACATTTAATGGAAAGTGAGAGAAGGCATGCGAAATGGCCACATGTCCGAGCGGGCCTGGTTTCAACAAGGCACCCCGATGTTGCCACTGCGGCACCTGTTGCACTGAGCTGCTCCTTCTGGCGCAGGCGCCAAGATGCATGCTGGTCCACTCGCCAGAGGCTGATTCGGTGGGACTGGTTTCCAATGCTCTGGATCTGAATCAATTGGTGCATTTGGGAAACGGTGATCCCGATGAGATGGGAGGAGTTCGTCGTAGAGATGCCCGCAGGGCAACAGGGAGGTTCCCTTCTCTCCGACTGGCCTCGAGTTCTTCTGGTTCTTACCTGTCTCTTTCTCTAGTCGCCTTTGTATCGGCTTAGGTTGTCTCACATGATAATCACACTGGTCTGAGAGGCTACCCGATATTATCTCCAATGTGCAGTATCTCGCCCATTCAGATAGCTTCATCACATATAAACTGTAATTGGGCTGATTGGAAGAAAATGCAGGTCGGCCCAAGTTTCTCAAAGTTCCTGAGAACTACATCCATGTTGTATGTATCGACGTTGCAGAGCACTCGCCTGTAAATCTTACGATGAAATCCCTGATAAATCATCCTCCATTTAGCATGGTCTTGTCTGTAGCACTGATGCTTCTCATGGGATCAGAGTATAAGTAATCGAATTAATACAGCTCCATAAATCGAATGAGTTTTGCGATCCTTCAGCTCAGAACCAGCCGCCGTCCTTCATGAACACTGTACTGCAGTTATGCATTTCACACTCGTAATCATCGCTAGTCAAGTATGATGTCGACAACCCAGGTCACATGGCAACGGCCAGATGGCAAAGCCACGAGGAGGCTCCTGATAACTCAAGATGCCGACCAATGGATGACAAGACGTCCTGCGTCCCCGACGCCAGAAGCGCGCAGTGTTATTGCGATCGTGCAAATTTGGTTGTGGATACCCGAACTGGCGATGGAAGAGGCACCCGTCACACAGGAATACGTTCGCGCGCACCACCAAAGATTTCATCGAATTCTCCCGCGACCCGATGGGGTACGTCATTTAATGGACCGATTAGGAACGGCGCGGCCTTTTCGACTTTACTTCCACATTGTTGAGGTGTCAAATCCAGAGTGGAGCTGCTGAGTTATAATCTGGCTGGCCCGCCGCATCGCCACTGGGCTTTCTCGCCTATGCTCCCTGCTTCTGCTGTTAACTTTGGGTGGTGTACTACCCTCTGCATTTTCTAATTGTTTCGCTTAGGCTGTGCCAAAGAAAATGCTTTTCTCGCTGCACGCCTTACTGGCTTCATCCAGTTATTTCTTTTGTTCTGAATTTTACCTTCTCATGGCCTCATGATCTAACGCCACGAGAATGACTTCAGATCGATTCATCGGGTTGCTGGTCATGATAAACCCGATGGTCCGGTGAGGATCGAGAACTACCAAGCTTCTGACGGAGATCACTTTGAAAACAAATGTGTCAAATCGCCGATGAGCTTTTTTTACTTGAGTCGCCCCATGACGGCTAATTGTAGTCTTCGAATTCTTCTGAATATTGATCGCTTGAAAGCATTAACCCGCCAGCATGCAATTCTTAAAACACCTGCTGAAACTGGTGGTGCACCCGGCCACCTCCTCCGATACTCTAAGTCGGAATAGTGTTCCAGGAAGGTTAGTTCTTTTAGTCAACAAGATGTTCTTGTCGGTGATTCTCCTTCCTTATGGTGGTTAAGATGATCCAATTTTCATGGAAAATAGGTTATTTCCTTCCCTAAACTAAGGGAAAGAGGGGCGTTTTTGAGGACCGCCATGACCTGTTTTTCCTTTGGTGGTGCACTTGACTCAACTGTGGCATTAAAAGTGTTGTGTAATAACCTTTTCTAAATTATAAACCCTAACTCCTAAACATGGAATTCTACTCAGGAATTGTTAAGGCAAATAAAAAACATGGAAGACAGAATTTTCTAGTAAAGAAATGAAAAACGTACAGAGGCCTTCTACCTTTTTCCTTCATTTCTCACTCCTCTCTTTCCATTCCAAATTCACTAGTTTGGGAAATGCTTTTGTCAACACCACTCTAATCATTTTCCAAATCTGTTTCTTAATATATGGTAAAGAAAGAAAAAAGTAGTACCTAGAGTTTGGGTTCAAAATAACCTTTATAAAAATAAAAAATCATTTTAGACGGCTTATAAACTTTGTTTTAAAATATCGAGAGATATTAGACTTTTTTTTTATTTTTAAATAATTGAAAATATGATTTCATTTTTAAAGAAATTGTAGTTGGAGTAAACTGAGGTTTAAAAATGAAATATAATTTCATTGCACTTAGTTAAAAAATGAAAGCATAGTTTTTAATCACGGCTCCTAACTTGTATAAAAAATTAAATTAAATATTCTTTCTTTCATATTAGGTTATATTCACAATAGTTTTAAGAGCCTTAAATTAATATTTCTGTTTTAGTCAACAGTCATTTTTACCTGCAAACTCTTGGTGCCTAATTAGTACGGCATGTTAACTTGATTGACTAATTACGTTTTTGATATGACATGATTGTGGTCAAAAAGTAAGGACTAAATTGGCAGACAGCTTCCACATAAAGTAGTAATAACTGGTAGACATAAGATTATTGGTACAGATTTATTCAAAAAAGCAGATTATTGGTATTGTGATTTATGTTTTAATATGATGATTTTTGATCACAAGAAACCAACATTTCAAAAAACGTTTGATGTAAAACACTTAATATTTCAATTTAATTATTAAGTAAATTAAATATATGATAACAATTAATAGTCTAATTTGTTTTTTTTTTTTGATTTTTTATTTTGCTTTTACATCAAGGTATTTGTTTCATAAATTTTGTCATTTGGGACTCAAAAAATCCTAAACCCATTCTTTCTCACTTTATATCTGCCTAAGTTCAGAATCACTCTAAACTAGGTCTTGCCATTTAATTAATATAAATTAAAATATAAAAAAATAATTAAATTGTTTTCAAATTCATTTATACATTTTTCATCTCTTTCATTATCACAATCTCCATTAACATATTTTTGACCAAATTACACTATAAAAAACAAAATAATGGAAACATAAATTTTGTAATAAATTTAAGTACATGTTATTAAACAAACTTGTCCTAAAGTAAAATTGACTTGTCTTTGAGACACTCAAGTGATAAGATGCAGATTGGTATACAAAAAGAATCATGATCAATCCTCAGGTGTTAATCCATGATCAAACTTCAGAAATTACAACTATCACATCTCATCGATATGAACTCTTAACACATATATGATTCTTTCAACTCTAAGATATGTTTCTTGCTTCAATATATTCACTGGCCTAAATGGTGGCTTTTTTAGACAATTAGGTAAAAAGGAAATATTCCTAGTTTAACATAAAGCTTAGAATATTCCTAAATTGATAGCGCTGTGAGTTAGCCCTCTTAAGTCACTTCTCTAAAAGTGCCCTTTTCAAGTCAAGAGACACTTTCAAAAAATTGTAGGTTTTACACCAAAAAGGCCTTTGAAAAACACTTTATAATTCTCAATTGATGTCAATTGCTACTAAAGTGTCTTTAAATATGCACTTTCTATAATTTTAAAATTTTTTGACTTGTAAGCTTAAAAGTATCTCTTCACGTACACTTTAATTTTCAAATTTAGAAAGGTCTTTGAAGAGACACTTTCCTCACTAATTTTAAAAACCTACACCATATTTGTTAGATTATTTTTCAAACTACATTTTTAAGAATTTTATTATTATTTTTTGAAAGTTCCTAAATGTTAATATTTACATATTTCACTCATAATGGTATCAAAGTTTATCTCTCACCTCATGGAGGTTTGTTCTATTTAGGCTCAGATGTTATTGCGCCAGGTCCTGCTTATCCCATAATCCTATGGGATACAACTATAAACTAGATTTGCATGAGGGTGCCAGGGTTATGATCCTACACGAATGTATGAGCAACTCCCAAAGATTATATGCTGATGCGCCCTCCTCAACCTAAGAGACGTTGCTTTAAGTCAGAACATTCCGAGCTCAAAATTAACAATATTGGTATGGTCAAGTCAATCATTATAAATGTAATAAAAACAATCCTCACCCCGATACATAGAGTCTATTCCGTTTGTCCCGTGGGGTAGCTTGGTTTGTGTGGTCTCACATCCTGATGCACAATCAGATTTGAAGAAGTTTCATAGGGATATTTCTTGCACAAGATTTAACAACATCCATACTGATGAGAGAAACTTTGTGAAACCTGGTGTCCTGTGGCTCCGAGGAAGGATAAAGCAGATTTTCGATAGAAAACTGGAATTTTCAATCTTGATATTAAACTGACCACCATTAAACTGCCCACAAATCCCAGGTACTCATATCGACTCTCGTCGAATTTCTATGACAAGGCCCACTCACGTCGTGCACTGAGGAGGCGACACTTGCACATTTTCTGCAACCCAAGAGGCGCCTATGGTGGCCAAGCTTCGATCAGTCATGTCGCGCCATGGTGCACACATGGCATGATCTAATCACATTGAAAATCCCAAAGTGTAGGATAATGGGATAAGAAATCAAAGTCAAACCACTGGTGGCTCGACATGGCATGAGTAGGCCAAGTCCTCTCGACCCAAGCCTCCCACCCGCTTGGGAGAAGGAAAAGAGAGAGAAAAGAATAGATTTTTATATAGAGTCCACTCTTTCTCTCTAGAATCTCTTCACAGATCTGACCGTCAATCCAAATTAAAGAGGAAAGCTTGCTCCCCACTGCAAGAGCTACATATTACCGCCAGGGAATTTTCATTGAACCCAATTAGTGTCTTTCTCCTACTTTGTTTATTTTCTGGCTTAAGAGCTCATTTAAAATGGTTTTGATAGTAAGAGGTCGCAGTGGTCGTTGGCCATCCCAAACCGGACTAAATGCTTGAATTGGGACCCATTTGATAATCCCACCATTTGACCAAAATGGTTCGCCGCCACCAAAGAAGGTTTATCAACACAATCGCGGTGGTGGCAACCATCGGCAATTGTTGTGCTGCACAGTTATAAATATTCATGTGGACATAAAATAATGCATTGGCACCGCGTATCGGCATAAGAACATCGCATGACATCAGTGATGCATTGGCTCGTCGATTCAGATTTAGTAAGGATCATGGCAAATCGACAACATATTTGCGTTCATAAATTGTCGTGGGGGATATGGTAAGACTCCACATCGTTGGTGTCGATGTGCTTGGGAGCATGGGACATCGTCTGCCGAGCGTATGATTTTAAAGCACCTAAAATGTCCAATGTAAAGATAAAAGTTTTATTAGGAATTGTCCAATGTCGGAGTGGTGCTCCAATGCTCTGAGATTGTCCAAAGGTTCTGAGGACTCAAGGTTAAGGGCGTCTGTTCAGAGGGTGTTCAGTGATACACCAAGGTTCTCTGAAATGATCCAAGGTTCAAGGTTTCCCCTCATGGTCGGAGTGTGTCCTAGGGTTTCGAGATGTCCAAAGGATTTTAAAATGCAAAACAATGTTGTTGAAAGTAATTTCACATGGCAGTTGCAAGCGACGTTTCGGCGACACGACACGCGCATTTTGCATATTCAAACAAGATCTGATTCTGCTTTAACGCGTTTGCTATATTACATACGCGACTTAGGCGGAGTAACCTGGGCAAGTGAATTTAACTACCAGACATCGCTTTCACCCTCGTCGATAGAAAATTATTTCGCAGATCAAGATTTAATGTAATGGACGATCCGGTACCAAGATAATTATGAGATGGCCATATGACTTCGTCATATTTCTGTAAAAATCAAAGACCCGCCAGAGAATTGTAAATAAACAAAATTGTAAATAAATCATTTTGTATAAATATACATTTCGAATGAAGATGCGATAATGACCCGATCAATATTTACCTGATGTATTGGTCTCACGACATGATTACAAGTCACAACGGTCAACGGATCTTCGAATAAGCGCCATACTTCGCACGGCATGTGCATGTTTTCAACATACACGTCAGGTTCTCATTTGCACCCACGCCCTGCCTTACAAAGATTCATACGATTTGATCCCAATTACTCAATCACGTAAATACGCAAAGCAAACAAAAGTAAAAAAAAGTAAGTAAGAATTTGACTTAAATATCTAAAAATTCAATTTATTAATAACAAATAATTTTTATATTTTTACCAAACATTGAGTAAGCTTCACAGAATAATTTTAAATAATGTGATGGAAATAGATAGTCAATTGAATAGGTTTAAAATACTGAGTAGAGGAAAGTAGTTGACATTCAGAGATTATGATTATAAGTGACACATCCTGGGTGTCCACATTCATTTAGACTAGGGCCTGTGTTTTTTTCTCTCTCTTCTCTATCTAACAATATATATATATATATATATATACATATATAAATTTTAATATATATAGTAAGGTAATACTGATATAGAGGTGCATCGTCAATTTCAAGTCACTTTGAAAGTAATGCATAAGAGACATAAAAGAAGGGAAATGAACACAGATGTCAAGCGCTTAGATGTCATTATTATTTTTATTGAAGGAGTCTTGTAATTTCTAATTCACTAAGCTAAAAAACACATAAAAACAAAGTTTGTAGGTGGCTCATTGAAATAGTTGACTTGAAATCTAACAGTTTGTTTTTTGAAAACACACAAAATATTATATTTTGTGTTCTTAAAACATATTATTTTTAATTAATGCTTTTATGTTTTAAAAAGTAATCAAACAGGTTTTTTTTGTGTTGTTCTTGTTTTTAAAACAAAAACAGTTTTAAAATAGAAACCAACAAATCCCCCTAACCCTTTTTTAACTAAAATACAAATGACTATTTTTACTAACCCATAAAATGTTTTAGAAACATAGTGTGGGGGTCAAGATTACTTGAATTGAGGAGTTGTTTGTTGCAATTTTTAAACTATTTTCGGTGAATCGCTGAAACACGATAACACACAATATTATATTAAAATTATTCTTTCTTTAACTTACTATTTTCATGTTTTTATAATAAAAGTCCAAGAATCAATGTGTTTCCTGTTTTCACTGCCTGTTTAAGAAGAATGTTAAAATAATCAAAACAACCTCCCCACCTTTTATAACTTAAATACAAACAATTACACTTCACTAACTTAGAGAAAATGTTTCTAAAAAAAACAGGCTGTGGGGGTCAATTGGACAAAGTTGATTTGAAACTGAGGGCATGTTTGTTTTCACTTTGAACTGCTTTCATTAATAGCTAAAACACAAATAAAGATTATTTTCGTATTCTTCAAACTATTGTCTTTCTCACCAAAGATTTTCCGCTGGTAAAAACTAAGAATCATCAGCTTCTTCTCGTTTTCTTGCTGTCTGCTTTTTAACATAAAATAAGCCAAAACATAAATCAAACAACCCCTTAACCTTTAACTAAAATACAAACGTACTACACTTCACTAATCAGAAATGGTCAAAAAACAAAGCAGAGGCCACCAGCACAAATACTTAAATCTAAGACCGCTTGAAGTCATCTTGCATCCAGTTTTTGGAACATTTTCAAAACAGCCATACCTTATTTCTAAGGTCTTAAAACCGTTATCTTCAAGACTGTTGCTTATATTTTTCTAATAAAAACTGTAATCAAATATGTTTTTCATGTTTTTCTTATTATCTGTTTTTAAAAACGTAAAAATACAGAAAAGTCATAGAACCAAACAATCCCAAGCCTTTTTATAACTAAAATACAAATCACACACTTTACTAAGCTTAGTGAAAATGTTTTCTTAAAAAAAAATTAAAGTCAGGTCAATTGAATGTTGATTTGAAATCCAAAGAAGATGTTGTTTTCAATTTTAAACTGTTTTCGAGAAAATTTTAAAAAACACAGAACATAATTCCGGGTGTTGTTTGAAACTCAGTTCTTTTCTTCTTCACTTTAGTGTTTTCTATATTTATTTTTCAGAAAAAAACTATAAACCAAACGTATTTTCCTCTGCTTTTCTTGCTTCCTTATTTTTTAAAAAAATAAAAATAGCTTAAAAAATATAGAACCAAACAAACCCTAATCTTTTTTTATAATTAAAATACAACTCAATTGATCAAAATGGATAACTCATCTAAAGTGAAACTTAGATCTAGAATTCCCAACATTAAATGCAAGCATTTTTTCCTACTTTTCAAAACAAGGTGACTGCAAAATAGATACAAAAACAGCGAATGCAGATATTTCATCGATCTCTGACAAGAGACCATTTCCTTTCTTTGACTGTAAAAACATTTCAGTAGGTCATTTTTCAAAGGTAAATGCACAACTGACACCTTGAATTTATTAATAATATATTTATTTATTAATTTATATTATTCTTTTGCCCATCAATCCCATGGAATAATAAAATTTTAAAAACTTCATTTTATGATCGGGTTTCGTTTGCTTTGTACTTTTGTTTACAAACAAATATGTCGTAACAGTCTAAACATACACCTAAAAGTTTTATAAATATTATAAATAATGTAAAATAATTAATGTAAAGAATGTAAAACATGAATAATGGTTTTTATATAAAATAATTATGTTTTAGATATAGCATTTTAGTATTATCTAACAAACTATAGGTACTATTTTACTCAATGTTTCAAAACAAAATCATATTAACCGTATAAGTCATCGTCACGCCAGGTCAATCGACATATCTAATCGCAATAACTGGAATAGAAAGGTCAACAGAGAAGATCTAACCGGGCTGATCCCATTTTTAAATATTGAATTTCATGTTGTTTTTTATAATAATATATAAACACAGATAGCATATATATATATTGGATATTTCCAATTTCAACCGGACTGAAATGGAGCTGGGACAGCCGCCAATAACTGTGACCCGCAAGTCGGCCCAGCAGCCTCCTGTCATGTTCCTCCCAGGCGCTGGCAGCAAGAAAAGGGTCGACGCTTCGCCGTAGCCTCCGATGCCTGCAGTCAGGCCTCCCGAGAGAAAAGATGGGATCGCTTTAGATAAAGAATGCTTTGCATACACTTTCACGATAAAATGTATTTATATATGTTTTTCCTGGTCTGATGGTGGTAAAGGATTCTTCCTTACTCAGTCAGGGGTACACTTACCATCTATTTGTTTATGATAATGAGAAGCAGCATTGAAGATTACTCACTTCTTTATTGGTGAGGATTTGGTTTGTTTTAGATGACAAACTATCGGGAATTCTTTATCTTACTTCATCGATATGATTTGGTTTGATTTCATGATACTAAGCTTTCACATCGCCACAAGATTCATTCTGCAGAACAAATCGGGCTTCCTTCCTCACACACAGTATTCCCCCGCGCTTCACCTGCTTCTTGCTTCTTCTTACTTGTAAGGACTGTCACTTCATTTCCAAACTCCTATCATTACCCCCACTTCTTATAAGATTTACGGCATGTTAAGGGTCAGATCATTTTTAACTGATGCACTTCCACGTATTTTCAGTGGCTAGGCCAATGGTCATTATATGTTTGTCATGATAACGATGACCTTCATTTTCACTCATCTTCCAAATATTTAGTTTCTTCCTGTTACATCTTCCATCTTCTTCAACTGTGTTTCTGATCTTGATACCTTTTTTGTTTCTCCACAGTTCGGTTTCTCTTTCCTTAACATTCGCCCAACCTTCCGTATTTTTTTTTCTCGCGCTTTTACAGATACCCGCCGAAAGGCAGTCTTTTTTGTTAGCCCATGGTTATTCTAGTAATCCACGCTTCTTCGCTAACATCGCACCTCTCGTTAACGCCCGCATGACGTGGCGCCTCCTGTTGATTAATCAAACGCTTCAGCACTGAGAGTCCCTTTCCTGCAGTGGAAAATTTACAGAGGCATAACACTGTGACTGAATATCTGGAGTCACCATAGAATGCTCCACTAGACCATGCAACTGGCTTCAATGGGTAATCCGAGGGCGATAGTCTGTGTCTGTGTCCCGTTCCCACATTTGACTTCCACGTGGTCCAAGGTCAAGATGGTGTGTTTTTTCAGGTTTTCTACATACTTCCGCTTCCGCACCTCTTTTGTAAAGAAATTCGCAACATTTCTCAACGTCTGCCTTCTCAACTCGTACCAATTCTTTGGGTATTCGACCGTTTCGGCTTTCAAGATAAAGTGTCAGTCTTATAGCTCCTCAGTTCTGACCTGAAGGTGAACTGCACTCGAGGGCTTTCTTTACCTTTCCGCTGTGATTCTATGTTCCTCCGATTTAGTCTCTGATCCATCTCATCCTCCCATAGACTTTAGAAGGAACGTTTTCGTCAAGGTCATAAATGGGAGATAACCCTGATAAGATGACATCTAAAGGTTCTGCATCTGACCACTCTGAGAATCTTTTGGAGTACCGCTTGGTTTAGTTTGCCCATCTTCTGCGTATAGGTATCGCACTCCTGATTGCCATGTCTCGTGTTCCTCCGATCTCAGCCTAATATAAAGTCAGAAGTGAGCTTGCTGGCGCTTCAAGAATTACTCCTGAGCTTATCAGTTGACACACCTGATCTTCTGTGTCCCAGGTCCCTCCTGCCTCCCAAATCTCTAAGATCTCACCCTCCATTAAGAGCAAGCTTTCTCACTGCATGGTGCTCTCACCTACTGCTTCACCATGAGAGCTGTCAGTAAGACACGTCTAAGTCCCGAGTGTGAAGCTTAAACTGACTTCCTGTATATGGCCCATTCCCAAAGTCCCAGCTCGATCGTTTCTTTTTCCACCTTTTCGTCGACGTCCATGCAAGTAAGATGCCACCCTTCACTGAGGTCTGATTTGCTCAACCTGCTGGTCTCATGAAGGCCAACATTCCTCTTAAGGTTTTGAGCTCCGCTTGATATCGTGCCCACCTGCAATCCCTCGCACAGAGCTACAACGCCTCCTTCGTCACCCAAAGGTAGAATGAGGCCTCGGTAACTGACGGGAGATGGCATTCTTTCGCTTCTCCAATGCCGAGTCAAAAAATGGCGCTTACTGGCCCATCCTGACTGACTAAGAGTCTGGGCGGTCCTCCCATGAGGCTCACCTCATCTCTCCCAAAATTCCCTCCCAAGTCTATAGTTCATCGATTGCTTTCATCTATTATAAATACAAGACGACTTTAAGTCACCCACAGGCATCATCAAGAGTCATTACAGAGGGCCAGATCCCAGCATGAACGCCAAAGCCGCCAAAGCCCATGAGCAGGATCGCTTTGCTTAAGCGAAATGAAGGCGTAAATCAAAGTGAGGCGACGATGAGTACGTGAAGCCGTTCCACTGAAGCATAACAGCCGCCGAGCCACGGCGCCGAGAGTAAAGAAGGGCGCCTCGTGGTAGTCGGCGCACTGAGGTCAGCCTTCAGTTATTGACCTGGCCGCGCCGCTCAGACAACCGCTGAGGTCGTGGAGATGGCTACAAACGCCCACTAAAGCCTGTGTCGTCAGATGAAACAAGAATCCCGGAACGTTTCATGTAATCGGCAAAGAGTCGATGTTGCTGTAGACAGTCACAGAATAAAGCCATGTCATCGATTGGAGTTCGCTTCATTAAGTCGAGGTCGTTTGTTTAACGCCGACAGAGGGAGGCGCCATGGCGCTGCGGTAGGGACTCAGAGGTGAAACTCGGTCAGCTCACAGACTGGCTATAAAGAACCAAAATTGAGGTTCACATCAATAATGATAGTCACGCCAAAAAGAAAGCCGCAGGCACACAACCTGAAAGCCATTTCAACTCTGGAGTATCCTTGGGCACGAGAGGGGCATGGTCCTTTTCTCCCCACTCACTTGGAGAGCCGAACACCTCGCTGAGGCTCACTCCTTCTTCACCTTCCATCCAACTCCTTCATGTGCGCTATCGTATTGTGTTGCGTCGAACCCAGATGCAGGCAAACATTGCCATCATCGAACTTCGCTTTGGTCACGAAGTTGCTCTAGGGTCGCTTCTTCTTGGAGTTGTCTGAATGGCGGTTACATACCGTCTTTCTGCAATGTTCTCGGGGAACCCGCCGCCAGGCTTCATAGCCATTCGCCCGTTTTAACCGGTCTGCGGCCGGACGCTGAACGGCGCTGAGCTTTAAACGTTTGAATGGTAATGTGGCAGGGGCCTTACTTCACCGCGAGTTCTTTCAACCGATTCGCTGAGGCTCAGTCGGCGCTTCGGCCACAGCCGCTGAGCCGGCGGCGTTGGCGTCGCCGGTAGTTTCGGTACCGAGGGCTCGCGGGTCGACTGCCGAAATGAATCGCTCACTGGCGTCGGTTTTGAGCGCGATCGGTCAACTGGGCGCCGCGGTCGAGATGGGCGGTCGCCGAGCGAATCGGGCCGCAGTCGCATGGTCAGGGGCCGAGCGCCGAGCCGCCAACAGCCAGACCCGGCTGGAGGCCTTCTCATTAAGCTCGCAAACCGAGCGGCCGCGTTCAGCGCCGAGGCCTCCTTTTGAGCCGCGAGTTTAAAACCGAAAGCCACCGCAGGCTTTTGGCGCCTGAGCTTTCCGCCAAGAGGTTTACAACAGCCGCCGGGTCGTGAGGCGGCATTCGCCGTGAAGCAACCGTCGGCCGGGCACGTCAGGCATGGAAGGAGCCGTCGGAACCCAGCCGCCGGGCTCCGCGGGCGCCGAGGCCCTCCCGAGTCGGCGAGTCACAACCGGCCATCAGCCGGGCGCCAGTTTTCCGCCAAAGAGTCGCAAATCGTCGCTGGCCGCATGGGCTTATTTCCCGCCGAAAGCAACCGCCTTCTCAGTTGCTGTATGGTTCAGGTGAGTACAGCTTCCGCCAACCGAGCGCTGGCCCGCGGCGCTGCGCCTCTCGAGCCAGAGCTCAAATCAGCCACCAGCCGCGCCAGCCTTCCTGACAGAGTCGCGGCTAAACTGAGCCACCGAGGGCTTTCGCGCTATGCCTTCTCAGCAAAAGAGTTTCAACTGAGCATTGAGCTTTGGCGTTGGAGGCCTTCCCAGCCAAAGGAGCTCAACAAACACTATGCTCCAGCACTGAGGCTTCCTGTCGAAGAGCTCGCAACCTGGCCGCCGAGGCTTTGGCTGGCTCTCCTGCTCAAGATCTGCAACCAGCCTTCACACGCTTCACAACTGGCGCCAGGCCTTCCTGAGTCAAAGAGCTCAAACTGTTACCGAGGCTTTTGGCGCTGAGCCCTCTCTAAGTCAAGAGCTCAACCGATATATCGAGGCTTCTAGAGCCGAGGCTTTCCTGAGCTGGGGAGCTCTGGCACCTGGTCGCCATAGAAAAATGCTGACTTTCCACTGAAAGATGCAGTCTTAATGGTTAGTTCATGAGAATTGAACATTACGTGATTTTCTCCGGAAAGTATGAATTCTTCCAGAGAATGGCAGCCTCCTGCTATGGAGCCTAAATCTCAGCCTTCCCTTTCGGGCTCTTCGCATGACAGTTACCATGTCGGTCACCTTCAGGATCCACTATAATGGACGACGCTGGTTTCTACCACTGTCACTGCAGAGTTGTTGGTTCTCAGCTTCTTCGAAGAGAATATTCCCTGAAGCCTGCCGAGAATTGTTGATGAGGCTAGCATTTTGTATCGCTTTCATTTTTCTTTCTTCTTCCTCTCTTTCACTGCTCTTCAGACTTCTGATCCCGGTCCGCGATCATCCGGCAACCCGCTTAATACTTGTGAATGTCAGTAACCTTCGATACATTTTTCATCAAACAGAGCCTCAGATTTGAGCCACCAAACAGCAAAACATATAAACTCGCCCAAACATCAAGATTAAGGCGTACAAACAAAGGCCAAACAATGCCAACACTATCTATATATCCAACTAGACCAGTCGCAGAGTTCAACGAGCACTTACAAATATATAAAATTAAAACAATTTAATACATAACCATCAAAGCCACATTCTGCCCTCTCAACCACTTGATTTAATGCCTCATTTTCCCAATTCACTGAAATATATCCTCACAAGGTGAGCTAACGCTTATTAATGAATCACCTTGGTGTTACTTCACCAAGGCATATGCAATACCAGAAACATTCAAGTAAACGATGATGCTACTGAATGTTCGAACTGATCATCTGATACCTGAGTTCACTGACTCTCACACTCGTAAGCCTCTGAGAGAATTATTATGTTTTATTTGGACAACCCTCCAATGTATATATATCAATTTGGGCCGCCCGACGCATTGAGGGCTGGTCATGACTAATCCGATGTGAGTTATCAATCAACAGCTCCACTAATGATATTTTTGAGACACTCACCCTCCAGAATTACCACTTTTTGTATTAACTCCTCCCAAACCATTTTCTGACTATCCTTCATGAATCACCCATCATTCCTGTGGTGTCCCAAACAAAGATGAACAAATATGTTAATTCATTATAGTTGATAATATACTTTAAACATATAATTACTTATATATCTAATATAAAATTAAATCACACAATCATAAGTATGTAATTCTTGTGATTTCATCACATCAAAATTAGCCTACATACATCGATCAAACACGGTTAATTCTACTTAAATGCATTACTCTACATCAAATTACATTAATTCACAAATGAGCTATGAATATTCTTTGTACAGGAAAGTCCCCCAAGTGATTATTCCTAAAATTATCATTTATTAGCTTACCTTCTATGGAACCTAATTTCACGCTAATACCCCATATACTAAAGACAATTTGTAATACATAATTAATATAATCAACACAAATAATCAAGAATCAGACTGCAATGCCCATTGAGGTTTCAAAATTATAACAATTCTGTCCCAAGATTTGGGACCGATCAAACGCCCGCCAAATTTCTCATTCAATTCAAACATTAAGATTTAAATAAAGACAGAAACTGCAAAGGGAGAACTTACCTTCTCTGAGTTTCAACAAACTCCTCAGACCGCGGTTCACGAACCCTCCATAGAAAGAAGAAATTTCTTTCCTTCTCGCCCTGACGATCTGACTATTTGATCTCCCATTTATCTTCAGAAGTCAAACTTTCTCAAATGAAATTCGGGGAACTCACTATAAAGTTCCCATCCTTTCTCAAGATTTTTTCCCTTTGATATTGAAGATGATAACTATTTTATTTTATCCTTTCAATTCAACATTTAACGAATGTGACCACAGGTCCTTCTTTCAGCTTATACCGCGAATATCTTGTCTTAACTATCATCATTTCATCACACACTATTTATACATAGAGTACGTGTTATATGCACTATCATCGACATGTCGCTTACGCACCAAACACATGCCTTAAAAACGCCAACTCCAATCGCTTGAATTCTGTAATACCATAAGCAAATGATTTCAGAGACTATTCCAACTGTAAAACGCCCATTATCCAGATCCAGAGAATAAATTTTATATTTTAATCAAACTAATGGTAACTAATTCATTATTTCATCTTCACAAATTGGAATGTCTCTTGCCCATTTTTCCCTTCCTTAAAGGAATTTCGCCTCAAATTCGATTAATCACTGGGGCCACTACATGCATATAATCGGCAACTTTAACACACAAATGTTTATTTAACTTAACACAACCATGACTTCACCCCGGTCAAAAAGGTGACAGTGTCTGATCACCCACGCCCAAGACACTCGACCATAGTGCCGCAGATAACACTCGATGTAGCTTCACTTCGCCTTGCCAAAACCATCACGCTATCCAAAATCGACACCTACCCCTCCTCAAACGTCCCATCACATAACCTGAATCCACCTCAATCCACCGCGATGAGTCGATCCCGGATATACTTCCTGAGCATGGAGACGTGGAAATACCTCGTGAACACCGGACATGCCAGGTGGTAACGAACCGCACGCAATAAAAGTCACCTCGAAGACTGAAAGGCCCACGGGTCTCTGGCGAGGTCAGCGTCGCCAATCAACACCTTCTGACATCACCTTCAAGAAGATACGATCCTCAAACTCAACTTCTAAGGGTCGACGTCAGACATCCGTGATAATCCTTCTCACGGCTCGAGCCGCAAGACGCCAGATGGGCTTCACCTTCGGCAGTCCTTCACCAACCGTGATCAGCTGACGAGTTTCTCCCGCCTCGGCCCAACATACGGCGACGATGTGGTTTCCGCCACGCGCGCTTCGGCACGGCATCTCAGATGCCCGCCCGATAACCGCTGTCAGAAGTAATCACTGGCGGGCAAATGCTCCTCCCGCCTACTCCTTATGATCCGTGACGAGCGCCTGAGGCGTCCCTCTATCACCAGACAGTCCCCGCACTAACGACTGGTTCACAGGCGGAACGCGAATGCGATAGCGTCACCATGCGTCATATAGCTCTTTGAAACTTCTTCTGGAAAAGTGTCGAACCTGGCCCCCATCCGACACACTATGAATACCGGGTACACCATGTACTCTACCATCTCTCGACCGTATAACCCAAGGTAATCTCTCCAAGGCGAACGCCATCCGCAGAGACGGCCAGAAAATGTGCCACTTTCAGAGCCATCCACTATCACCAACAATAGCATTCGTCATGTTCCAGCGGTGGTCAAGAAGTCCATATCAGATCGTGAGCCCCACTTCCACCTCAAACACCTCCAATGGTCGGCAACACTGGGCCTGGGTGTCAAAATTTTAATCACGGACATGCAGATACCACAACAAAGTCCCTACACGCCTTCATCCCACTAATAGTAATCGCGCATCAAGATCCCGTACATCTTCGCAATTGGATTCACGGCAAATCTAGAGTTGAAACTCCCGCAGAATTTCCTCTCTCAACATAATCGGGAACCATCGCACTCATCTTCAATAAGACTACCATCTCATGAACGGGTCCGTACCGTCATCCGATCATTCAGATTTGTCCCTTATGAACATCGTTGGCCCGCCATTTTGACTAACCCACTACTGAAGGAGACGCGGTAGCCACTAAATCTCGCATAAAATTCTCTGGTCCGCTTTTTACATCAGAGCCTTAAACTCGCCCCATGCCTCGGCATCCGCCACCCTTCGAATGATACATTAAATACCCCGGATTTCGACTTCGAGGACACCACCATATTTCCGGCTTCTTTAACGTTGGGAACAAAGAAATTACAACTTTATAACTCAATCCATTCGCGCACTGTATCGAAATTCTGCTGCGGTAGTTATATCGACTTTAACAGCAGCACCACCCTCACGATAAGAAGTGGCGCCAAATCTTCGGGGCATGGCGATCACGTCACAACCCATGTCAGTAATTCGCCGTGATTTTCAAACCGACAGAACCAGCTGGCCACTCCGAATCACTTCAAACACATCCTAATCCCGGCCAGGCATCTATTATTGATCATGGTACTCGCCCCCGCTTCTCTGACCACGCATGGGAGCGCGCCCCTCTCAACTCCCCGGAATGCCTTCCTCGCATCAACGATCCACTCAAACTCTACCTCCTTCCAACAACTTTAGTCATAAGTGCCAAGAATCCTTGAGAAATCACAACTTCCTTGAATACCTTAAATGTTAATCCAAAGAAATACTGATTCAAGATCACTTCTACTTCCTAACTCATCACCGCTTCACCTTCTCTCACTAATCGGACACTTAGCGCCAGCAACATTATCTCGGCAATCTCACCCCGGGAAGCTGAACTCAGACTATCAAATCGCGCATACCGATGGTCTCTCAACAACCGTAAAACGATCTCAAGTGATCGGCGTTCCACTGACCGGGAGGATCAGATGTCATCCATGCAGCACGCCAATAAAACCATTCTAAACAATAATGTCCCGGCACGAGACCAGAATGCCACGCATATTTATTAATCCAGCGGCATCACCGCAACCTAAAAACATAACGCAGTCCTTCAAACGTTGCTTTGGGTATGGTTTGTATCCCTAACCTCGTACTGGCGAAAATCAAAGGCGGTTATCATCCCGGCACCCGCGCTTCCTCTCTCAACTGGATCAACAATCACAACTTTCTCGCAATGGCACTACTTCTGACGGCAACCCGTTTCAACTATTCTCCAGTTGCACGGCAACCGGTATTCGTCTTTCGCAAAGGAACTTGAGCACTTATGTAGCGTCATTCCGGCGAACCTTTACCAGAGTTCCCCACGACTTCAGTTCTGCAATCAACCATGCCATCCCAAAGTGAGTCATGTAGACTTGGTGGAAGCACCAGGGTAACTAGCATCACTGGGTCTACCACCTTCCCCAGGACAGTCCAGTTCATTCAGAAACATCCAGCAAACCTGGTGACACTACTCGGTACCTAAGTCTGTCTCTCGCCCTCTGTAGTCAAACCCGCTTAACTGCCCCACACTGGACTCATACATCGTCCTGGGTAAACAATATGCTTGTCTCCCCGAAATATCTGAAGACAGCATCATCCATGTGGTAAAGCGTGAACCTCCATGTCAATCAGATAACGCACCTCAGAAAGCCACAAATTAATCCAACTCTGTGATGATGATCGAACTCGATATGTCATAACCTCGTGTCCATCAGAGAGTCCTGATCTCCAAATTGCAAATTTTCGACATATCATCCCATTTCATCAACCTATGAGAACTCACATACAAAGGCCTCGGCAACTGCAACCTCGCCCAACTCGACAGAACCGTGCAATGGAACAACGCAAGCACCGTAATCAAATAACACTTCTCACGACAAAGGATAGCAAAATGTACCTCAGAGTAATCGCTGACCATAATCAACATGGTGTGATGGGTATGACACGCCCACCCCCGGATAGTTCTTGCGTACCAGGGCTCGCTTCCTTCGCTTATCGGCATCGCTTTCGTCGCTTGTGGAAAGCGGAGGTGGCCATAGTTTTTAAATCCAGACCGCCTTCGTTTCAGACGCGCGAGGAATATAATGTATCTTCTCTGGTCATGCATTAATCGACTGTCGCCCAAACCCCTGATCTCTGTTTCTTGGCATCTTTCTCATGTGTTCAAAGTTGGCAGCTGAAAAGAGGCCATTGGCTTACTCACCGGAGAACTCAGATAATGTCCTCATCGGATTGGTTAATAATTTCAAACTTTCGCAAACTAGTTTCACTTTTTTCCTGAACTGAAGAAGATCTAACTGTCTTTTCATACTAACACTCAGATCCGGAAGGCCCAGCACCTTCATTCTCTCTGAATCCAGATCTGGAGGCGGTCCCAGATCCCGCCCACCAACACACAAAAACTTAGTCCATTCTCGACCCCACCGCTGTCTATGGCCACGGGACCATCGTTAAATGGCTAACTCAGGAATTCCAGCCATCGAACTATCATGGGCCATTTCGCCCCGCTTCGCCAGAACTTCCCGAGCCTGCATGCTCATAGCCTCGAAAGTACTTCGCTTCATGAATGGGGCCTCAAACTCGGCCATGTCATAATCAGTTCTCGTGAGATCCTCGCCCACATCTGAACAAAGATGATTTGGGTCTCAATTCCTACTGAATGCAGCCTAACCTGGGATCCCGGTCAGATCAGAGATCTCCATATCAAAGATGCTTCCTGACTGATAAAACTTAACACCTGCCTGCCACCATCGGTCTCTCCCCGGTGAATGCCTTCTTGAGATAGATTTGTGCCTAAACCTCCAGATTGAGCAGACCCCACTGTTCGGCGAGATGCATCAAATAGCAGCCACCCACACCTGCTCCAAACAAAGGTCCATCACCAAACATTCAATTTTTACCAAGTCAAACGTTCATATGTCTGATCAAAGACCCGCGACTCCCACGCCTCGGGTTTCTCTAATAACATCTACAGTTAAAGTCGGTGTTAACACGCAGCGACCTCATGGGCAGACAACACGTTCCATGATATCAATCATACACAAAAACCGCTGAGAGAGATCGTCCCCAAGATTTATACGCACGCGCAATCAATTACGTTTGAATGATTTATCAACAAAATTTTATTTTAGGGTACTTTATTTTTTTGAAAATATAGTCTTAATTTATTTTATTTATTTTATTAATGACAAAAATTGTATATCTGTGATTAATGAAGATCTCATGAACTGTTCATTAAGAATATCGCAAAAATTAATTGTAGAGTTAAAAGATCGAGTCAACCGGTCAAAATGTGTCAGAGCGCACTGCAGCACAACACAGCCTCAAAGGAAGACTTTGTGCTCGTGCTCAAATACTTCTACCGCACGCTCATTGCAGGGCTACGCACAGCTAGTTGTCGCGCCCAGCCGGCCTCCGCCTCGCGCTCCCTCAGCACACCTCACGACCTCAAGGCCGCCACGCCCCTCGCGCCTGGCTGCCGCGCTACCAGCCACACGGCTGAAACGGGCAGAGCCATTTTCACAGTCTCCGACCATTTTTTTTTCCACTATTTCAACAGATGGGAAAACACTAAAAAAAAGTACTTCCGCACACTCACATCTGAGAAATTGTTTATTAAATTTTCTTCACTTATTAATCAGAAACTGTGGTACCATTCTTTTCACTTTCAACCAATAATGTATAAATCATTTTCATTTCTTCTTTTGTTCCAGCTACACACCTTAAAAATCCCAAACATTCTTAGTTACATCAAGTTAATCACTAAGCACCAAAACACAGAATATATCACAAACTATAAAATTATAAAACATCATTCAAACAATCATCGGGTGATCAAAGTTAACACACAAACACACATGCAAGAACCCGTTTTGTTCCTGTGTTTCCTAGGTAATCTCATACCTAAACTGAACATCAAACCACCAAAGTGGTGATAATCTAAACTCGAGCTCCCTTGGTGGTTCATACCTAAGCTCGATACTGCTTGACGCCCGGGATCCCCGCGGTCCGCTGACCACCCGTCAACCATTTTGTGAATGCTCTGCAATCTCAACATTGTTGTAACGGCAAGTAGTCTCCTTTGTACCTGAGAGCTCCCACCCAAATACAAACCAAGGAACTGCCCAAACACTTCATATCATGAGTACAAACAGCCGCTAAACAATACAACATCATCATCACAGAGGTATCCAACTGAGACCAATATTTCCAGAGTTCAATTGTTTTTTACTTATACAACATATATTGCAATTAAAACACTCTGAATGAGATAGAAATCATCAAAGATGGTCTTGGTTTCTTCGAATTACCAGATTTGTTTGCCCCTCAGACGCCCCGACTGCAAATAGTATCCCTCACAGGTATTATCGGGAGGAATCCACCGGCGGAAGGCTACTCTCCACCTAAGTGACATGCAATGTCTGAAGTAACACATTATCAAGAAGTAATGATCCTGCATCAATGGCCCAATCACTCATTCATGGTTCTGGTTCCACTTACCTCACACTCGCCTAAGCCTCAGACGAAAGAATTATTATGTTTGGTCGTGGACAACCCTCCAATGGCGAGAGAGACAATCGCCGTCCACGATTGATATTATTTATGGACTACCCTCTGATGCATATCAATCAATGCTCCTACTACATTGACATTTTGTAAGACCACCCTCCGATAATTATTTATGACAATTAAATCGCTTTGACTATCTCATGCACTCACCATCGCCCTAGGTGTCCGTACGGAACGACAGATGTTTGTTCTGATTACGCCATACTATTATGGGGCCATAACATACATATTCATACAAAATTAAATCACAACATGTTATGTAATTTCGCTGCCATCAACACTAAATGTCATGCTAATGATCAAACACAGCAATTCTACCAAATTACCACCAACACATTAATTCATGCCAAAATTTATTTGCATACTTGGTCTTGAAAGAGGAACTCAATAATATTCTGTAATCATCAATTGGCTACTCACTTTAGAACCTGAATTTCACTCGCCATTACTCTACTCTATACATACTAAAGTACCATTTAATACATAATTTCCAACATACCATCAAAACATTCAAGAACTGTGGATTTGCAATGCCCATTTGGAGGCGTTTCAAAAATTATAAACAATTCCTGGGGTCTCCAGATTTGGGATCAATTAAACGGCCCCTACCATCATTCAGAACCCATGTAAAAGTCTATTAAATAAAGTACTTAATAGCATTAAAACCTGTTGTGGAGAAATCCCCTTTACCTCTTGAGTTTTACAAAATTCTAATCTGGGCGGTTCACGTGTGCAGAGGTCTCCCACGTAGAGCACTTTTCCTTCACTCAACCACTCCACACTGCCGATCTCCCATCGATTCTGCAGAGAGAGCCCAAACCCTCTCAAAACCACTCCCCAACCCACTCCAAGTCCCATCCCTCCCAGAGACGTTCTCTTTTGATATTTGAAGAATAGAAACCGTTCATCTTGTTCTTTTCTGAATCTTATAATTTAACAACGACCATTGTCCTTATTTTCCTGGCTGACTCTAGACTATCCTACTTGGTCTCACACCATTATCATCATGTCAATAGTAACATGAAAATGTTATAGTGGACTTCTCATCACAGATCGAACGTCGTTTACCTACTGATCCTTAATGCGACATCGCAAAATGCCAACGACTCCATTTCTAATTCACTAAATTTTAAGTAAGAATAGATTTCAGACATCTGTCGTGAAACCATTTCATCATCCGAGATCCGTAGAATAAATTTCATATTTAATCCAATCAGGAGAACTAACACGATTTCGCTTCTTTTCCTGAAACAATGCCCGTCTTGCATTTTTCCTTTTCCTTCTTTTTCTTTCCATCTCTTTTTTCTTTCCTTTCACTTTTCTTCTCTCCTTTCCCTCCTCTTCTCAGGTTTTTTTTTGTGTCCTGCTTCACTTTATTTCCGATTTCCTAGATGTAAGGAATGATACACCATTGTAACTCAATTTGTACTTATCAATATATATATATATATATATTTTAATTTAATTATATTTCCGATGTATAAATCCTCTTATATTTCATTAGATGTTTCAATAAGATAATTCATTAAACATATAGCTTTCATATCCAAAATCAGATGAATATTTATTAAGATTACATAAACTATAGTTCACCCAGAGTGCAATCGCATAGGCCACATTCAAGTATGAGGAATCTTTCCTCTCTCCTCCCAGGAGTTCATAATCTCTCCATCTCCATCACGCTGGTGATACATGCAGCCTCCCGAGGTCCTTGGGCTCCATGTGCTGATTCCTCCCCGATAAGCTTTGTGATTCAGGTCCAGGTTTGGTACCCAGTCTACACCTTTCGCTGTATTTTAATGCCTCCTTTGGCTTCACCCACGCCAGAGATCTCACTCAACATCTGTGAGGTCCATTTAGGCACTTCCTCTAGTTTTGATCCACCACAATCAATCCTGGGACTCAATCCTGGTCTCGATCTAACATCGCTGTGTGCTAAAAGCACAGAGGCTGGTGCGAGTTTCCCGGAGTCATTGTTTTCAGACAGTGGCTCATGCTCAATAACACTCTGAGGGAACACCACTCCACTACCTTTAGTCCTCCAACTTGGTCTGAATGCCAGCTTAAGACTCGACAGGACTCAGCCCGTCCATTAGATCAATGATGAGCCTTGGGAGATCATAGAGTTCTTCGATTCCAGTTCACAACTTCAATCTTGTAGATTGTCAGAATCGCTCCACATCACACTCATAGTTCGCTGAACCCGCTGCAAACAGAACGCCTTACAAGTCATGATCTTCTCAGTTTCAGATAGAGTTGCATGTCTGGCTTCACTATTTGCAAACAACCCATCACAGATGACAATTTGCATCGTTTAATAAGTGTGAGGTCCTAATATGTCTAGTCCCCATCACGAAAAAGGTCGTGGGCTTGTAACTCAAGTCAATGTAGTTCTAATAGAGGTTAGCCATGCTCCTGGCAAACTTAGACTTTCACTAGTTCATCTTGATTCTGAGTATCAGGGGCTGTATCCCCTGTTTTACAGACTTTCCCACAACGTCTCAGCTCTGATGATGATTTGCACCTTCATATGCACTTTTAAAAGAGCAAGACACTTTCCCAATACTGGCATGTGAAAAACTTGTAAAGCCTTATAGATTATAAATCTGCTCACTTCTGTCCTTTAATTCCTAGAGGCTCTTTGGGTCGTCGTGACGCCCGTCACAGTAATCCAAACGAGTCCATCCTAACTTGGTTCTGACTGATTGGTGGGAGACTCTCATCAGAGATCTAGGCATATGCCTTCGTGTGTACTACACATTAGCTCCACTGTGCTTTCAGAGGCCGCGCGCTTACTACAGACGGCTGAATTTTCCGGCCTTGCATATAGGTCTGACTAGACTGAAGATAGAACTTTTCAGAATCCCAGACTTTTTTGAGGCAGAACTATTTTCATTTACCTCAGAGGTTCATTCATTGATTAGCTAACCGGGGAGCCGCTGTGACACTCGAGCTGGCCAACTTATAATGGGCAGCACCACAAGACTCGCCATTTTGGCTTCACGAGGCTGGAACCCAAACTGAAAAAGATTGATATCATCTTCTGGAAAGATAGTCCGCCCGCTTCCTTTGAATTAGATTTTCCGGCCAGTTTTATTTCGATAGTTTGGGATGGGAGGTCAAAGACGCGAGGTATTTTATGTTCTGTTGAATTCATGACACCGCTAAGTGACTGCTTCTTTTATTGTGCTTATTTATATTCATATTTAACTCATAACTTATGGCTCACTTATTAATCCTTCAGGTCGTCAGGGGATTTGCTTCATTGTATTTCCTGCTTGGGATCAGTATCGGTATGAGCCTGAAACATGACAGAGTTTTCAGCTACTTTACACAAAGCCAAATGACCGCTTTCACCTGGTACCTTCCTCCATCCAAAGCTCCTATTTGCACAGATGATGTTTGTAATTCTGCCTTTGCCTCTGACCTATATTACTGTCGAGAAATCTAACACCGCTATAAGAGTAAGGAGCCTCCCCAAAGGGGCCTGCTCAGACCGGTAGAACCCAGTAAGTCTTCAATGTCAAATGCTTCTTTTAATGTATCCCATTGAAAGGTTTTCTTTAGAATCTGAATATGGCACATTTATCACGGTTTGAGATAGATAAACGCTTAATATGTTATTCTTCTTAGTTGGGACGTTAGACTTCTTTATGTTCATGATAGGGATGTACATGAAAACACTTTATTCATTCTGTTTCAACCTCACCTTCCACATGACTATAAAACTCAAGAACTTCACAGAGATTCCGGTGCGATTTTGGCCGGGATTCAACCTCATGCTCGGCTCTTTGCAGATCCGGAACGCCTGACAGAGCTTGTGGAAGCTACTGAGGTCGACTTTACCAACATGTCATCTATGTTTACCTCCATGGATGTTCCTATTTGCTTCGAAACATCTTGTTCACCAACCCTCCGTATGTGTAGCCTGGGCTGCCTCGAGTCCTGGAAGTAGACTCACCTGATGCGACGTGTCCCTCGTCGTTAACAAATGAGGTTCCTTTCCTTAGCTGGTCTGATCCATGTTGATCCGGGTTGTAAATATAAGGCATCCATGAAACTATGAGTTCATGGCCACAAATTCATAACGAGATCGTCGATCCGCGTGAGGGAAAGTCGCTTAGGCATACTCGCCACTTCACATCACAGCCTGATGAAAGTCGCCATTTGCTACTGTTTTTTGATAGCAATGACGCGGCTCAAACATCTGGGGCTCACTTCTCCGATTGCCTCAGCCTGATGAGCTGGCCAACCCTCCCTGCTTGATTGCCACTTCCTGGCAAAGCCCTCTTTGCTCGACCGGGTCTGAAGATGCTGATGACATTAGCCTTGTGAGTACGATGGCTGGGTCAATTCCTTCCAGTCCGCTCCAGGTCCACAAGACATCTTTGTCTGGCTTCAAGAAGTGCGAGATCTTCTGGAGGCCCTTCCAGTAAGCTTCAACCATATAGTAAGGTATGTTCAAAGACCGTCCAATCCATGATGGGTCTAACTCCTTCCCAGGGCTTAGGCTTCCAGGTTTCACCGTCGCACACGCCCAGTCTCAAGTTTATGTCGTCACCCGATTTTTGTCACTGACAGTAACACTCCCTAGCTACACATCACCAACGGCCTTATCATTGTAGGAACTTACATCACAACATGTAAGCTGAGAACAGGCTTTGCCAGATCAGAGAGGGTCTTCTCTCAACAAAATAATATAAGCAAATAGCATTCAACACAGAATCTCTAACGCCGGTTGGCCTGCAATGGGGTCTCCCAAAGTGAGTACTAACTGTATTGATCCCAGAGGTAGTACTTTTTCTCCAGAATCCCCTCAGAAAGGGTGTCGACTGTTCGCAATTTTTCCTTTTCCAATGCTCCATCTGTCAAGGCCAATCCAGCATGATGTCACTTAGCTCAACAGTCACCAGATCCTGGATCGCTTGTTAGCCACAACCGCCTCTTATTACCAAAGGATCAAGCCATGTGGATGTCAGCATCCTTCAAATCAATCCGAGAACTAGAAGGGGGTCAATGTAGTTTGATAACTGCTAGATTTATTACTTCTATTCAAGATGGTCATGCTAAGGGTTTTAATAGAGCTGACTACCACCTCCCCTGTAATCCTCCCGAGATCACATACTTCAAGGGTTATTGTGCAAGGTCGCCTGCTGAGGTGGTCACACCGCTAATCCCGGTCCCCGCCTTCAGTGCCATGAAGCTACATGAGATATCCTCACCGAATCAAGTATTCTATTTCCCTTCCGGTGCTGTGATGCGATCATCCGCTCGGGATGTCCGTAGTCCCTATGGAATTGGCAGCACTTTGTTGTTATCTCATAAATGACCATCCACTGGCCATCTCAAGAACTCAGTTCGGTCAGATCATATAAGACTCACACACTACTGGGCCAGGGGTAACCCAGAGGGAATACCGCTACCAGCCAGCTAAGGTGGACCTAGACGCTTCCTCCCGGAGGTTTCCACGCCGGACTGCCTTTCTGGCTCAGACCTTTCCCTGCTTCTTGTCTCTTGCGCCCGTCCCCATGCCTGGCTGGGCCTGTTTTTTCCTTACAACAAGAGCTTCCTTCTTGGAGATGAGGGCTTCTTCACTGCTATCGCTCCACAGCACTCCCGGCCATGCTTGCCCGAGGATTCTTGATGGAAAAATGACAAGTCTTTTGATTTAGATCTCCTAATCCAGTTAGAAAGGCAGATAATATCCTGCTTATATTCACCCTCGAGACTTCAGATTTAACCTCCGACATAAGATCTCAGTTTTCCACAGCCCGCTTTGGTCAGAGGTGATAACTCTTGCCTCTGCAGGCTTCGCTCAATGAAGTGGGAGACGAATCTAATAGAGAGCTCTCTCACTTGGGGAGAGACTGAGCGATGGTGGTGCCTAACCGCCAAAGCCAGGCCCTTAACGTGATAGTTAGCTCAAGACCGCATTGTATCCCGATATCCATGGAGGCTCATTTCGCCCATGGGCACTGATGATCAACGACCTCGGCACCATCGACCGCTCATCCGCGCATTCTAATTTCGCCAAAGCATGCGGAGCACCCCGGCTGTAGAACGTGACCCGCTGGTCGCATCGGTGGTGTCCATGGAGCGGGCTCACCCCTTCACAACTTCCTTCATACCAGTTCATCGGAGGCCCTCGAACCTCGCTCCATGAGGATCGTTTTTCTATTCCTTGTCGGTGGGTTAGCCCCCGGTTTTAATGCCGGAGCCTGCTTTGCCGCTTCCCTCTCCGTGAGTTTACGCCCACGCTTCGACGCAGATTCTTCTTCGCTTTCTGGGCGTTTCCGAGCGCCATGTGGTCGTCATGAGGGGTGATAAGCTGTGGATCTTTCAAGTTGGTCGCAGACTCGCTGGTGATTCGCCGTGGTTGCCAACTCTCCCATTATCGGCGCGTTGGTTCGCAGAGGCTGTTTTCCTACCTCATCCGTTAATGGTAATGTTTTTAATTCGTAAGTGGAGGTCGGATTTTCATTGCCAGTTGGTTGGTCTCAGATCTTGAATACGGCGCGTACTCGCTGCCTGAAGCGATATCAATGGGCATACGAAACGCTTTTATTGCAAGGAACTGTTGTTTCGGCGACGCGCCAATCGATGAGCGCTTAACATTAACCGGATTGGCTGGAGCGTGACGGTTGCCGGCCGGACGATCGTCATTGAACAGTCTGTGTTTCATATATTCTCCCCAGTACGCAGCAAGAGCACACTTTTGGATTCACCTGGTCATTCTGATACCTAAGCCATTCCTTCCGGTGAAAAGATGTATTACTGTGGCTACAACGTTTTCATGCATTTTCATCATAAAGACTTGGCATTAGTAAAGATTATGTTTTTCCCCAAATCGATGGTGGTATGATTCTTTTCCCATTAGCCTAGCATTTTCCATTTTTATCATGGCCTGATTATTGTACGGATAACGAGAAGTAGTTACGAAGATTATCCCATTTCCTATCATGTAGACGGTTTGTTTTTATGGCAAACATTTGAATCATTTCCATTTTCCTCAAATGATATGATTTGTCACTCATATGATATGTTTTCAGACATCGTTTCATGCTATCGGGCTCTCGCGAACAATTGGGTTTTTCCCGCCTGCCGCCAGGCCCCAAGGCTTAATTCGAGCTTGCTTTTGGTACTATTTTACTCATCGTTTTAAAATAAAATCCCATTATTGAATCTTAAAAGCCATCAGCTCACGGCTTAGTACGAATCACTATGTCAAATCACATTGAACCAACATCTTAGTGCACACCACAAGATCTAAATCCAATTTGATCCCGATTTAAAATATTGAATTTCATGTTTTTTTATGTTAATACATATATCATTTAAGATGGTATATATATAGTTTATTTTTATTTTTTGAAAAAAGATATATGCTTATGTTATATAGGAGCATAATTACTATAGAAACATTTATATTTTATAAAATCGTATTAAATAATATTTACATTCTTAACGTATTGTCAGTATTGTCAGAAAGAAACAAAGTTTTCCTTTTGAAAATCTTTAGGTTTTGATTTGATTTGGGAGAGGCATAAACAATAATATTAATAAAAAGTAATAAAGAAAAAGTCGGTACTTCATGTCTTGTAGATCTATGCTCTACCATAGTGTCAAGAAGCCAAATAGAGACCCAATTATGATGTGATTTTTTCTTTTATGTTTTATTTTTATCTTTCGATAAAATAAAATATAAATAACTAATAATACGTAGATTTAGCTTTGGTTATGTCTCAGGAAACTTTCATTCATCCGAAGAATATCCCTTGAAAGTTCGTGTTTTATTATATCACTATATATATATATATATATATATGTTATATATATATATATATATATATATATAAATATATAGAAAACTTAATAAGTAATATTATATTAAATGAAAATGATCGAAAGAGAATCTTAATAATCTTCTATAACTAATATCATTATTTATTATTCTCCAACCAGTCACCCCAGAATAAAAAAGAGCAGCTGAAGGAATTGATTTGAAGAAATAGTTATTAAGACATAGGTGCCAAGATTATTTTTCGTGGAGATTGATAACCCAGACTGCTCTAAATTCCTGTATTTTCGAGATCATCAATGGCGGCTCCTCAACGGAAGAACCAGACAATTCTTGATTTGATTTTCTAGAATTACAGTCAGAAGACTGATAAACACAGCTCCCATGCTTTATAATCCAACTATGAAATCCATCGAAAGCTTCGTATCAGCTCAGTCCTGTTTCCACCATGCTTTCCTGAAATGTCTCGCTGTCGCGGACTGCGCTTGCAAACTCCTGGTTCCGGCTTACTTCTGAGCTGATTTCAGTGGTACTTCGTCGGTCGTCGGAGATGAGAACACACCTGGAGCAGGCGGGGTATTTTTGTTCTGATCACGGCGGTCGCCGGCGGCTCCAGCCCCCACCGCCGGCTTTTTCACTCGGTTAGCCGGAGCCGGCGGGGTTTGTCGGTCATGTCTTTCCCAAACTGGTGTTCAGATTTGATTCATTGTCTGTTCGCCTGTGAAGCCTCCCGGCTATCAGAGACCATCTGCCATTAAAACCAAAACAACTGAAAACTAATACAAATTAAAAAGATGCAAACTGATAGTATTTGATTTTCATTTCATGTCCAAACATGCTTATGTTTTTCATTTAGTACTTTAATGTTAATATGCTTTGAATGGAAAATCACTCAACTAATTAAAAAGAAACTGTTCCCTATGAGTTTGCAGCTTTTGACAATGGAGATCTTCTTCATCAGCCGGAGATGTTGCCTCTGATGCTCCGGTCCGATAACCCAACCATCTCAACCTGCAACTCTTCCCACACCTTTCAGACCTTTTTTTTTCTTTTGAATTTCTTTCCGCTTCTTTTTCCCAAATTCAAAAAACAAAAGAAAAACAAAACTCGACTTTTAGGTCGCTTCTCCATTCTCACTGTATGAACTTTGATGTATTTTAAATTTTTGTCTCTCCACAAGAAACGTCTCTCAAACCCTCCTTGAATTAACATAGTTTCTCATCTTCTCCCCTCTTTTCTTTCTGTCTGATTTATTTTTCTCTCAGTTTCGGGAAACTAGAGATAAACAAAATCTCCCATATTTAGGAGATGGTCTGGCAGTGAACCCTCCTCAAAAGAAGACAATATTTTGCAAACTCAATATAAATGAAAGCATGTAAAGATTCATACATAACATATAAGATATGTATTCAATTATATATGATCAAGTGTCATCAACCTTAATGCTAACAAACTTCAACTATTTAAGGTTTAATCATATCAACATATGCCTTCACACGCTCTTGGGCTTCCCAGAGGTAGAATAGCTGGCACGCTTATTCCCCAATCATTTTCCATCAGAACCAGTCTTCCGGTTAAGTAACATGGTGATTTCCCAAAATATAGCTTAGCTGCATAGCTCGATCGTATAAGAATCCATACGTTGGCGCATTGATAAGACCATGATAAGGGACTTTTAATATAAATGGATCATCCATCACACTGTAATCGATAAAAGATTATAATTCTATTTTGGTTAAAATGATTTATCCCTATTTCATCCAAATGTAAGATTCACAGAATTCAACCTCTCGGGTCTCATAATGAATCTGATACGAACTGCCAAGTTCTTCTGTACTCAAAAGCTTCTCACAAAAAGAATATTATTGCATGTGCTAATGATCCACTACTTCCGTTGGGACAAAATTGTTTGCGTTCTTTTTGAAAATGGCATCTACGGAGTTTTTTTCTCCATAATATCATTATTCCCATCTTGCATAATTTCTATTTTCCTTAACGCTTTAGTTAAAAAATAAAGCTAGATCATAAAAGTTTCGAGAGAAGACATAATTGTAATTTCAAGTTAGATAATGAGGCTTAAGTTAGGTTTTAGAACTTTTAAGATTAAGGTTATTTAACTTAAAACTAAATTTAAATTATCACAAATTATAAGTAAGATAAAATATGCCCATTAATCATCCATATGATAATGTAAAAAGGAAATCATAGTTAGAATCCATGTATTTTTTTACTTCCTATTTACTTTAGTTATATCATTAGAGTATTTTATTTGGATTCAAACCTGTCCCTTTTACTACTAGACCAATCTCATCACTTCTGCAAGGCAAATGTGTTTGAAATGAGCCAAGTGATAGTTACCAAATATTTTTATGAGTAGGAAAAAAAAAAAAAAAAGAAAGAAGAATTTTGGGTGGCTGACAATTATGGTGACTAATCCAGTCTATCTAACCATATAATTATTATAAGCATCAACTGGTGAGGGGTTGCTATCATAAATTGTGACTCAATGATATGTCAAATTACAATGGCTGTTTTATCCCTCAAATGAGGGCATCACCAAGTATTGCCTGCAGCCATGGCCCTCCCTACCTCATTTATTGAGTCCTTTCGACCCCTACTATCCTTTCATCTTCACTTTCTGCCGCCTCCTTCGCTTGGGCTTTTACTCTAAAATTTCTAACTCATCCAAAATCTGCACATATAAAATTTAATGATATAATCTTGGCCATTTTCAAAATGATGCTTATCAACACTAATATATTACTCTTATTTGGTTGAATTTAGTTAATTTAATTCGAAAACAAGGAGCTTGACTTTTACTGTTTCGATTCATATATAAAATGTTGAAAATAGTGAATTCATTTTCTTTTGCTCTTTAAAATTTGTTTTCGTCTTGTGCGTAACTAAGCAGCGTTTTCTTGTTTTGAAAAGTTTGAATAGAAACATCATTACTCTACCTACTAAACAGGGCCTAATACCCTTCATGTTTTAACCTTAGCTTTTGGCCTTTTGTTCGTAAAATTAAAACTAAGAAAAAGGTAACATAATGTTGTGGCATGTGGTTTGTACCGAGGTTAAAACCCTTTGTGCATATATTCTTTTGTTGGGATTCGGGGCGAAGCTTCCATGGTGTGATATGGTTTGTTTAAGGTATATAAGTATTTTTATAATTTGATTATATTCAAAACTATTATAGATACCCTTTATATGGGAAGGCTGTGGTGAAATTTGGCCAATACCTAATATTTCTGAAGCGAAATTCGGGCTAGTTTTAATTAGCCCAGCCCAGCTCAGCCCGACCCGACCCTATCCTAGGTGGTCGGGTCTATTCAAGCAAAATGGGTAAAACTAGTAAAAACATTAAAAAATACATTTTAAAATTTTTAAATATTTTATAAAATGAAATTTTGTTTAAAATACTTATAATTTGTTTTTATATTGTTAAAAATATATATATTAATTATTTTTAATATTATCTTATTTTAATTAATTTTTTATGTTTTTCAGTTTATTGTTTAAAAATGATTAGGAAGATCTTAAACTATATTTAGATGTTATTTTTATATTTTTAAATAATAAGAAAATATGTATTTGCTATAACTAAGAGTATCTTTAAAAATTAATAGCATGTGATAACAAAAAAAATAAAATATTAAATATAACAGCAGTGACTTGTAAATCATTATCTTGTGGTTTGGTAGATGTTGTGAGAGATTTATTTTTATAATAATTTTAAAAATAAAGTAATAAAAATGGGTTTATAAGAATGTGTTTGCAAGACATTTTAAAAAATAATAGTAAAAAATAGTTTTAACATATCAATCTTATATAGAATATTATTATTAGGGATTGAAAATATTTTTTGTTGAAAAATTACTTTTTGAAAGAATTTAAAAAAATATATATTATTTGATTTTATACAAAACATTATTTTATTTTATTTTTAGCATATTTTTATGTTTTAAATTTATATTTGATGTTAATAATTTTAAAATATGTAAGAAACAATTCGGGCCAAGTGAGGTAGCTCGGCCTAGCCCCCAGATGGTAGGGCGATTCAAGCATAGTCATTGCGCGGGTTTTGTGACAGCCAAAATTAGGCCCGACCCCTACTAAGGTGCGAGCCAAAGTGGGTCAGCCCATATTCCCATCTATACTCCTATATAACCCTATTTCAATGATAAAGAAAGTTTGAATCGTTGTTTCTGTAGATATAGGCACATTACCGAACTACATAAAATCCGTGTGTCTTCTTCGTTTTTCTTACTATGAATTTATTACCATTATTGCTCGAATTACAACCACAAATCAAATAGTATCTCGTATATCCATGGCCCTTGAATACAAAGAAAATGACTTGTCTTTGAGATTTGGCTCTAATAGTAAAAGGATGGGCGAGATTATGGAAGGTTTTTATTCAAACTTAAATTTGATTAGAAAATACTATGAGAAACTAAAAACTAAAACGCGATTTAAAAATCATCGAACATATAGGTAAGATGATTGAGGTTTCTCCTAACTTAACCAATGGTCTTGAGTTTGAGCCTTGAGAATGCAGTTGTGTTATGTGGTAGAGCTTTATCGCCCTTATTATGATCTCTAAGGCTTTCGTATAAGTTGATGCAGGTGTAGTATAATTTACTTGAATTTGTGTGTGTACCGACACTTAAGATATTTGTGGTTTGACAAGAGAGTGATTTAAAAAGATAAAATGACAAACACATTAATATAATGCACTCCGAGGATATATATATATATATATATATATATATATATATATATATATATATATATATAACTTATTCTCGAATTTTATTTTACATACTACATTTTTTTTCCTTATGAAACATCACATCTCTTTTAATGCAAAACTAGGTAAATGTTGCGATCTAATTATGACCTTTTGAAAACCAAAAATTTGAAATTTGATCCTTTATCCATTTTTGGTCCCATTTTGAAAAAAGTGCCCATCTTGTTTTCTTACAAAAATAACCTCTCGTTTTAAAGCACAATTTAAATAAATGAAATAGGAAATGACATTTTTATATGAAATAGGTTCTTTTTCAAGAAAAAAATATACTTAAATTTTTTTTATAATTAAACACTTTGTTATAATATAGTAAACTATTTGTTATAATATAGCAAACTATCTCCATTAATAATATAAATAAATAAATATATATATATATATATATAAAATATGGTGATTTGATTAAATGACCTTCTGAAAACAAAAAATTTGAAATGTGATCCTTCATCAATTTTTTGTCCAATTTTGAAAAAATTGCCCATCTTGTTTTCTTGTAAAAATAACCCTTCATTTTAAAGGACAATATAAATACATAAAATAAGAAATTACATTTTTATATGAAATAAGTTATTTTTCAAGAAAAAAAACATGTAAAATATTTTTTTGATAGTTAAGTACTTTATTACAATATAATAAACTCTTTTCATTGGGACTCGAACTTGAGACCTTGAATGTCATGTCTTTTTAAACTTTCAATGGTCTCAACTTAATTATGCAAGTGGACAAGATGAAAGACATTAAATTTAGAAATTTAAAGGAATTTGATTATATAGCTTAACCAAATATTTCTAATTTATAATTGGATTGCCAACTACCCAACCCATAAAATATAAAAAATAAAAAATAAAAAATAAAAAAAGGGTGGAAGGAGATGTACATTGCAATCTGCATGCATTAATATAAGAAAATAAAATTAAAAAAAAAAAAAAGCAAAGGGTTTGGTATAAATCCACATGATATAGTCATCACCAAACCAGATTATATATGGTGCAAGTACACCGAACCCTCCCCATATACAAGGAACAAACAATTGTTAATGCCCGCCTATTGATATATCGGATATCGGATCGAAAATATACCTCATGCACTCGTGGATTGGAATTTCCCAAAAATTATAAGTAAATGTCGGAAATATATCAATAAAATATCGAAAATACTTCGAAATATCAGATATATCGTATAACAAATATCAATGTATCTTTGACTTAGCGATCGATAATCGGCGGCTCAGTTCGTTTCTGCTTTGATGCAAGGTGCAGATTTCGTATATTCTTTTAAAAAAGCATGTTTATATTTTTGGATCAGCGGTTGATTTTAAATTTATGACTTGTCTAACGAGTTTAAATTGATTTCCATCGGATATATGATGATTCAACAGTTAGATTTGAACCAAAATCAAATCCAACAGTTAGAATTAAATCACAATGATTTTTTTCACAATTCAAATGCTATTTTGACTCCAAAAAATTATATAAATACCCCTAAAATCATACAATTTTTTTTCAAACTCATCCATCCACATCCAAGTTCCATTTGATTATCAAATTATTTATTCTTTGTGATTTATCTCAATATTTTGAAGATCTTGGTTTTGAATATTGTCTTCAATAAAATGATATCTCTTCATCAAATAATGTAATGGAACCATATCGGTCTTTATTTTGGTTTTAAAAAACTATTGTAATGTAATTTATCAATAAATTATAATTAATATCATCTTCAACAAATGTATATTTACTTATTTATTTCTTTTTTATAGTTTCACAACGTATTTTCATAAATTTTAAAGTATTTTTATTAATTTTTGCTTTATTAATATTTTTGTCAAAATATCCATCAATATTTTATTGATATTTTACGATCTATCATAAAATTAATGAATATATCATAAAATTCATTATTATTATAATGATTATAATAATTTGATCTTTTGAAGCTCTTTGCATTTCTATTATTTTGATCTTTTTTAAGTATCTCATGTGAAATATTATTCTCATGTATGACTTCTGGAAGAATCAAAACAAGACAATAAATCTTCAAGACTTAGTAAAAACAAAATATGTGTAGGCAGATGTTGATTGACAATCTTTTATGACAATCATCATATTCATTGTCGACAGTCGTTTGACCCATATATGACCCAGGATGGGATGATTTAGTGGTGTTTGTTTGATTCCCTGGAAAATAGAGAGAAAATTGAAGGTTGGGCATGAGCCATAAAGTTTCACTTTGATTTAAATAATTACTTCACTCATCATAGTGCCATGCACCCAACCACAAGTTGCTAAATTTTTCTTTGTTTTTTTATTGATAAGATCACCATGCCCGTAAAAATATTTTATTGTTAAAATTATCTAACAGTTTTTGAAAAAAAAAAATGAACATTTGAAAGACCAAATTAATTGATTTGGTTTTAATAAATAGTATTTTTATTTTTAATAAAAATTAATAAAATAAGTTTTTTGTTTAATTGTTTCTTTTTTTTTTTAACTTTTATTCAATTTGTAATACATCATTATAGTACTTTTTTTATAAAGACTTGAGTTTGAAACATCACATGCGATTAACATTCGAAGTATTAGGAGTGTGAGTTGGGTTATGAGGACCCACTGGATTTGGGGCATCACATAAATGACTTGTATTGAAACGAATTTCGAGTTTTGGAATTCCAAATCCGCAACGGCGGAAAGTAATTGAACAATTTACATTATATTGATGATAGTTTCAATTTATAAAATTTATAATATATATATAATCGAGAAACTAAAAAAATAAAAATAATCACAAAGCCCCTTCCAAGTAACAGTTCATACTTCTTTAAACTCATTTTACCAATTTTTCCTTTTTTATTTAAAGATTAAATAGTTTAAAAATACATAAATTTCTAATTTGATTTTCTTTCTCACTTTTCATAGTAAACCAAACGTTTAAAAAAAACAAGATACATGTTCATAACACTTTTTTCCTTTCTTGAACCAAATATATAATAAGTTGTAAGTTCTTATGTTATGTCATAATAGAAAAATATTAACAAATAAAAATATAATTCTTATCATTTAGCCATTTTTCTTGAAACGTTAACGTTTTAGTGTTTTTGCAAACTATTCCTATGAACAATTTTTGAAAGCATGAAGAATATCATTTTATTATTTTCTAAAAACTGTTCTTATTTTCTGAATTTAGTATTTTTTGTCTTCATGTTTTTTAGTATAAAAATTATGGCGCTTATGTTTTAATGTTTTTAACATTGCCGTTTTTCATGCTAATGATTTTGAACTCATCTTCAGAAACATATTTGTACAATTTTCAATTGGTCCAAGACGTTTGGAGTCATGAATTATTGAATTCCATCTGGACAAGGACATATATTTTTGTCCCATCACTTGGTGTTGTCAGCATGCTAGTGTACATAGAGAAGGCGTCACTAACCTACATATGAATCGGGAATTACCGTACGAGTTATAAATCTCTATCATTTTATCTATATATTCGATTATTCATGTTATCAAAATATTTTAGAACTTCAAAATTATATAATTAATGAAAAAATATATTTTATGGAAACAATCATGTGACTTAAAATAAAATTAACAAACATTCCCTGTTTTGTATCACTAGATGTTTGGATCAATTTGTGTTTATCTCGATTAATCCTATAGATTCTAAGGTTCAATCAAGTAAATCTTCGGAGTCATGTAAGGTGATTCAAATTTGTGATTACGAATCAGGTGTCGTTATTATTTGTCGGCCATGGAATATCTTACGTGGATGTCGAAATGCTTAGATCTTCTTCGTGAAAATAGGCGAATATAACATGCGGGAGTTACAAAATCACAAAAAGCACTATCCCGATCATACTGTGACCACATAGGGTCCAAGCGTGAATAAAATAGCGTGGCAGAATTTTCATCAATACTCTTAAAATAAATATTCGACCAAATGTATATTTAGCATTTATTGAGTTAACGCTACTCTCCCATCTGAGCATATAATTAAATTACAATTCTAATACCGTCATCATAATAGCTATCAAAGTCGCGTAGACTTTCTTGTGTGGTCACGAATCTTGAGTCAAATTTGTCTGCTTGTTTATGCGCGAAAGGGTCGTGTGAGGTGAACAAGCGTGGTGATAATCTCCCTCTAGTACATTCGCTTGAAGTGCTAGCGTCACGATGGTCGCGTAATCAACTAGCATTGAGTCTGGCAGCATCATGTCTAAGTATGCAGAGCTCTGCCAGAAACCGTCACTCTGTGTCATTGAGTAATATATCATGAACTCGTCTCACATGTATCACCTTGTTGCGGTTATTTAGTGGCTGATAATACAGTATCGAGGCCCTCGCTAGGCTCCGTTTACACGTCTGAGTGTCGATGGGCGACAAATCGAGTGATCAGGCTCACATCACCTGACCAGTCTATGTGATAAACATGGCCGTGTGTGTCTTCTTTAGCAACATAACTTTTGGGTGATCTTTGCGGTCTCTTACCTTTGTCTGAGCCATGATGTGATGTTACTCTGCTTGCGTACGCCTTGAGTTCTCCCTTTGGCTCGCCGAGCATGCATTCTATAGCGAGCGAAAACCATTTCCAAACAAAGGTATTTGTTTTTAATTAGACTGACCCTCAGATATAAATAGTGGACAGACTCCAATAATCTATTTTGTGGACAACCCTCCGATGTATATCAATTGGGTAGACTCCGACGATTGATATTATATGGACAACCCTCCGATGTATATGTGGACACACTCCGATAAATAATATTGTTGATCAACCCTCCGAACAATTCTCTCAAAAAACTACCTCATGCACTTACTCTTATTGTTCTAGGGTGTCCCAGTGCATATGAAATGCAATGAGCCATTTCCATTTTCTTAACCCGTGCGACTCATTTGGACGTTGTCTTATTAATTAAGCTCACTAATCAACACCCTACGCGGTGTTGATCCACAACCGTGTACTCACGACACACCATCAAACACCTAACACAGTGTCGATCTCAACTATGCGCTCACACCTAATTTAAGAGTTCTGCAGTGCGTATGGAATCGTGATCTTACGATTAAATCTGATTTATATAGCAACGTAGTAAATATCTGATAATCACGTATATTCACATAATTTAAATTACACAAACATGTCATGTAGTTCACAATTTATTACACAAATTAGCTCACATGGGCTAATTAACAAACCTGAAGCAATTCATTTTGAATCACTTTCAATATACACATTTTAGTAATAACACATAAAATGGCCCAAATCTTGGTCTCATATAAAACGGGGCACTTCTTGGTCCCTTCACGGTTCATCCACAGAGTGTTGTGATACCAAAACAGCCTTATGGCAGAAGAGCGTCGGTCAGGGATCGAAAACTAAACCTTAACGCGATCTGAGGCTAAATGATTAAAAGAAATTCGGCCCAGAAACTGACTGAAAAGCAGTCCGAGAAATTAGCGAGATTTGTCAGAAAGCAATCCGAGGGTTTAAAAATTCCTACACTGGAGTCAAAATTTTGAGGACTGAAATTTATGTTTCACGTAGCTGGCAGGGTGGCCAATTAAATGGCCTTTACGAAAATAACACAGTAGGAAAATTTCTACTCTTGGAGTTGTGGCTCTGATATTTTGGTGTCAGCATGGCTCGTCGCGTAGATCAACTTCTGTAGTTAGATAAAAACACATGTCCAGTTTTATGTCGAAAAAGTAAAAGAAGAAAATTTTTAAAATTTCTCCCCTGACGCCTCTGTCTCTCCGACGCTCTCTCCACCTTTCCTTTTGTTTTGTTTTTTTATTTTTTTATTTTTTTTATTTTTTTAATTCTTTCTTTCCTTATTTGTTTCATTTATTTATTTATTATTATTTTATTTTATTATTATCATTTTTTTTCCTACTTATCCCGCTGAACACGTTTCCTCCATCCTTTTCTTATTTTTTTTCATTATTATTATTTTTCTTATTATTATTATTATTATTTGGATACATAGTTTATATTGTCTCATTCGGATCCATTTCTGTCCCCAAAATTTTTATTTCTTTTCAGTTCAATTCTTTTAAATGAACTTTAACTCACGTCATTTTCTGACTTACGAGATTTTTATAAAAATCTCGTCCCTAAAGTCATTGACGATTTTTCATCCAAAAATTCGTAAAATATTCTTATTGTCTTATAATTCGACGAAACTTTTCTGGGTTGCTAGGTTTCGCAAGGCCCAGTTTATGGCCTTGATCAGTTTCGTCATCAGATCTAGAGAATTTTGAGTTTTCATGAGTACCGTTTCTTAATTTTTTGAGAAAAATTGAATTTTCTCCGGGTTCCCAATTCTCCGCCATGAGAATTTCGTCACGGAGATTTTCCTTTATCTGTATCAATCACATGCATATGCTGCCTTCTACAACTCTAAGGCGGAATTAGCCGGTATGATAACCAGCCTCGAGGTGCAATCCTCATAACTTTGATGGGTGATCAACTCATCCTTGTCGAAGCGACCTTGAAGCCGATATATGTCTACCATAGCTGACCAACTCTCACCTTAGATCCTAGGGGAAAATTTTCCCATACAATAGCTTTCCGCAGGCCTTAACCTCCTAAGCCCCAGAACTCGAAGAAGGTGATCTCCTTTCTCTTACATCGGCCTTTCATCTCGAATGCCTTGTGTCATCCATCTCTCTCTCTATATCAATTTGTCCCGAGCCATGAGTCCATGTCTTGTAGAGGCGGAGGCCCACAATCTTGCCCCGAATGGGCAGCAGTCCATTCTCAAATCTCTGACCTTAGCCATATACGTGCCACATAATCATCACCAAAATGTGTCGCTTCGATGAATGCGGCCATGCTCCATCACTGTCATCATTCCCTGCCTCAGCTCTAGGAACTCTTAGGCCTTTGCATATCTAACGATTAATTTGGAAAATACTTTAATAAAGAGCCCATGAAACTCACTTTAGTCATTGCTTATAAATCTGCAGGGGTCTTTCCCATCTCCCACCATGCAGGCCCTCGCCCTCCCAGTTAGACAGCTAACTTTGTCGTGGTCGCGTCGAGGTAATATCCTTAGCCTCATTTGTTCTCGTCTGCCAGGTATTAGTGCCACCATTGGATCCCTCCCACAGTAAACATCGGAAGATGATGTGACTTAAATCCTCACGGAGGTTACTCGGACCTCCACGACTACCGAATTTGCACTAGCTATCACGATAGCGGCCATTGCATTGCTGACCTCGTGAGCTGCTTTGGTCAAATCTTTAGTGGTGTGGCTGGCACCTTGAGCGACCTCTCGATCATCCCGATCGACTTATCACGTAATCGAAATAATAAACTTCGATCTCAATTTTGCATATAATTACTAATAAATTTAGTCGCCGATTGATAGTTCATAGGCATCACACGACACTCACCTTCTTCAGTAAAATTAACACTGAGTTATTTATTATTCAGATATAGTTAACACAGTTCAACCTACCTATATAATATTCACACAATGTATGCAATTTTCTGCACAATAACTACGTAATCACACAATCACAAACATGGAACACATATTAGAACACAACACGAGACACCATGCATACAGTGGTCTAAACGATCCATGAACTCCTAGGTATTAGTGTACCTAAACTCAGAATGCCAATTTATGATGTTGGTATCAATTTCAGCTACGCAATAAATGGCACTGGCTCGAAATTGTCCCTCGAGCCACAGATGATGCGTATGCCTGTATACGATGCCAAGGCTGTGAAGGTGGTATCAGTTTCAAGCGAATTAATCCTAACCGGGCACTACATTCTATTTGCATATCATGGGCCCATGCCCGGCGCAGCTACAGTGTCATTATCTTGGCTGATATCAATTTTGTGGAAAATTTGGTATCAGTAAACTTATAAACCTGCTTGAGCTCCCAAGATGTCGTTTACCTTAACTCTAATACCAAAATTTGTGGAAATTTGGTATGGGGACTTCACTTATAACTGCAACCAGGAGCTCCCGAAGTGTCGTTTACATAGCTGATACCAAGCTATGACACCCAAATCAGTTGTCCGTTGACAACCCATCAACCGCGGAATGCTCGTGGATGTCGGGTAACCAGGCCTACTCACGAAAATCGAGCGGGGTCTCCTTTGTCTGAGGAGCTCTGCAGTAAAACACAGTCCCCGACCATTACACACTTGATCACACGGGGGTCGAACGAGTAAAATAAGCCCGCCACATCAATACTCACAAAATAAATATTCAAACCAAATGTATATCTCACATGGTTCAAGAGTTAACACACTACTCTCCATACAAACATATATTAAAATTACAATTCTAATACATGTCATACATAGCCAACTATCAAGCCCGGCCAGGCTTTCTTCTAATGTGCGATCCGAATCTTGAATTCGACCATCTGCACCTAACACATGCTGAAAGGGGGTCCTCTGACCGAGGTGAGCAAAGCCCGAGTAGTGATAATCTCCTGCAAAGGGCTACTCCACAGTATAAGTGCGCGTCTGATGATCGCATAATCAGACACACATCCAAGTCTGACATACCCAGTATACTGAATGTCTACATGCATGAATGAGACTAGGCTCCACATATGCCCATGTGCAGGCTCGCCGACAACATCACTCAATATGTCATTGAGTAATATATCGAGTCACTCTCTTAAGCACGGCTCGTCTCACATCATATCGCCCAGTGTGACAAGCGTCGCGGTATTACCAATGACCCAGTGTGAGCCCTCGTAGGCTCCATTACCCAATCTGAGTGTCAATGGGCAACAAATCCCAAGTCAATCCCGACTCTATCACACAACCCGAAGTCTATGTGATAAACATGGTAGTGTGTCTTCTTTAAACAACATAACTTTTCGGGTAAATCTTGTAGTCCTCTTACATATCTGAGGAACTATGATATCGCGGTTCTCTTACACCCCAGTCGCCTCGAGTTCTCAGAAGCTCCCTGGCGTCCTATGTAGACGAAAACCATTTCCAAACAAAGGTATTTGTTTTTAACCGTGGACAACCCTCACGATATAATGATGGAATGGACTCGATAATCCCCATTTTGTGGACAACTCTCCGATGTATATCGATTGGGCGGCTCAGGCGATTGATATTATATGGAATGACTCTAGATGTATGTGGACACACTCCGATAAATAATATTGTTGATCAACCCTCCGAACAATTCTCTCAAAAAACTACCTCATGCACTTACTCTTATTGTTCTAGGGTGTCCCAGTGCATATGAAATGCAATGAGCCATTTCCATTTTCTTAACTCGTGCGACTCATTTGGACGTTGTCTTATTAATTAAGCTCACTAGTAGCACCCTACGCGGTGTTGATCCTAGATGTACTCACGACACACCATCAAACACACCCAACACGAATTATCGATCTCAGTATGCACTCATGCCTAATTTCTAGGTTACCCCAGTGCATATGGAATGCATGATACCAATTCGATACAATTTATATAACACATGTAAATATATAATAATAAATATATTCACATAATTTAAATTACCTGAACATGTCATGTAATTTCACAATTCATTACACCAAGAATTAGCTCACATGGGCACAATTAACAAACACGAGCAATTCATTTTTTGAATCGACCTTGTCGCATTTTCTAGTAATAACACACAAAATGGCCCCGAATATCAGTTCCCGTATAAACGGGAGCCTCTTGGTCCTTGAGTTAAATCATAGAATATTATGATACCAAAACACACCCAAAACCGAAAACATCAGTCTCGGGATCAAAACGAACCTCGAAACTAATTAAGGGACTAAGAAAATAGTCCCAAAGAGATGCATCATGGCGTCAGAAAACAATCTCGAAAATTACCTTGAACTATTCTAAAAGCGATCCCAGAAATTAAGCGACTGTCCAGCAATCTCGAAAATTTCTAAAAATTCCTATACTCGGTCAAAAATTTGTCCAATTTGAGGGCGAAATTCTGATCTTTCCACGGCACCAAGCGATTCAAATAATTAAAATGCGTATTTGAAATTTAGAAATAACCTGAGTAGGAAAGTACTCTGCCATTGGAGTTTGACTGACTACAAGATTTGGTGTGTGCGTAGCTCTCGTCGCGTGCGTAGATCAACTTTACCTTCAATCCCGATGAAAAACTATTGTCCGATTTTTATAGATCTAAAAAAAAAGCAAAAAAAAGAAAAATTAAAAAAAAAATCTCCCCTTACCACCTCTCTCTCTCTCTCCACACTCTCTCCACCTTTCCTTTTGTTTTGTTTTTGTTCTTTTGTTTTTTTTAATTCTTACTCTCCTTTTTTGTTTCATTTATTTATTATTATTATTTTATTTTATTATTATCTTTTTGTTTTTTTCCTACTTATCCCGCCGAATACGTTTCCTCCATTCTCTTTTTTTTTTTTTCATTATTATTATTATTATTATTATTATTATTATTATTATTTGGATACATAATTTATATTGTCTCATTTGGATTCATTTTTATCCCAAAAATTTTTATTTCTTTTCGATTGATTCTTTTAAAATGAACTACTTCATGTCGTTTCGATTACGAGATTTTTCGTAAAAATGCCGTACTGAGAATCACTTGACGATTTTTAATCAAATTCGTAAAATATTTTGATTGTCTCGAATTGACGAAACTTTTGGGTTGCTAGGTTTGTGGGGCAATTTAACGGCCCGCGATCCCGGATTTAGATCATCAAGTTTAGAGAATTTTGGTTCTCAACAAAGTCTTAGTTTTACTATTTTTGAGAAAAATTGAATTTTATTAGGATTTACAAAATTAGCTGACCATTTGAATTTAGATAGGCGAACTACTCCTCAAGTTTTAATAAACATTATAAATTATTTATCTTGAGTTCACAATTAAACCAAAACCTAATTTTCTCTTAACTTTTTCTCTGTTAGCCTTTTTCCCTTAAGGACAAGTGATTTTTCGACAATTTTTGACCTGAAATACTCATCTATACTTCTTTAAATCATTTTATTCCTTAATCAAATGGTTATTCCTAATAAATTTAAGTTTTTATTTGTTTTTTTTGTGATTTAGTTATTGTCTTAGTCAATATTTTAAAAACTAGACCGATCATTGAACTTGAAAAATTACCGGTTTACTGTTCACTAGTCTAATTGGTGGTAGAACCGTGGTTGAACCGATGACGAAATAAATATAAAATTTATATAATATTAATATTTATAATTATATATATATATATATATATATATATATATATATATATATATATATATATATATATATATGCAAATAAATTAAAATCCTATAATATTTATGTTTGATACTTTTTTTTGAAACATTTATCTTTAATACTTTATATTATTAAATATAAGTATAATTTCAATTTTATAAAATGAAATGTTTTTAATGTTTTAAACCTAATATATCCAAAATGAATTAAAATTAATTGTTTATTCACTCAATATATATATATATATATATATATATATATATATATATACATTGAGGAATGATATACATAATTTTTACAATTCTTATAACATCATTTAGGGCAGCCTAGTGGATCCTCCACGTTTTCCAAGCTAGAGGTTCACATCGGACAGCTACAAGAAAACCAAGGTCTTTATAAACATCATTCATACAAACATAGATGCAAAAATTGGATCCAAGTGAGGCCTATCTCATATTACTTAAAACTTTTAATATTTGGGCTTTGGGCTTACAATGAATACATGGGGTTACAATATTAAAAGTTTTCTTTAATAAAATGAGATCACTTCCTTAAATAATGTAATAAAGTCACATTGATTTTTATTTTGGTTTTAAAAAACTATTGTAATGTAATTTATCAATAAATTATAATGAATATCATCTTCAATATGTGTATATTTACTTATTTATTTATTTTTTATAGTTTAACAACGTTTTTCCATAAATTTCAAAGTATTTTTATTAATTTTTGTTTTATTGATATTTTTGTCAAAATATTCACCAATATTTTATCGATATTTCCGATATATCCGTAAAATTCAAATATCAATATATTCATAAAATTCAAGTACCGATATATCCGTGATTACCGATATTTTGATCTTTGCCAACTCCTGTAAGCATAATTACATTTTGATCTCTACTTTTTCCAGCCGCCCGAGATTGGCTCTTTTTCTAGGCTTATTATGGGAAATCTACAACTTTAAGGAGGAATCTGAAAAATGAAAGACAAAATGAATATTATTCATAAAGACCAATTTAAAACAAAATCATGTTGAAATGAGATGTTTAATTTAATGATATTTTGTGGGCAATCATCATATTCATTGTCGACAGTCGTTTGACCCATTTATGACCCAGGATGAGATGATTTAGTGGTGTTTGTTTGGTTCCCTGGAAAATAGATAGAAAATTGAAGGTTGGGCATGAGCCATAAAGTTTCACTTTAATTTAAATAATTACTTCACTCATCATAGTGCCATGCACCCAACCACAAGTTGCTAAATTTTTCTTTGTTTTTTTATTGATAAGATCACCATGCCCGCAAAAATATTTTATTGTTAAAATTATTCAACAGTTTTTGAAGAAAAAAAATGAACATTTGAATTAAATTAATTGATTTGTTTTTAATAAATAAATGTTTTTATTTTAATAAAAATTAATAAAATAAGTTTTTGTTTAATTGTTTCTTCTTTTTTTAAACTTTTATTTAATTTGTAATACATCGTTATAGTACTTTTTTTTAAGACTTGAGTTTGAAACATCCTGTAACTTCTTTTATTCAAAATTAATAGGAATTCCGCGAGTTAACGGGTTATCAAGGAGACCCCCGGACTTGATAACCCCCGGATTTGGGGCATCACATAAATGACTTGTATTTAAACGAATTTCGAGTTTTGAATTCCAAATCCGCATCGACGGAAAGTAATTGAACAATTTACATTATAATTGATAATAGTTTCAATTTATAAAATTTATAATATATATATATATATATATATATATATATATATATATATATATAATAATAATAATAATAATAATAATAATAATAATAATAATAATAATAATCGAGAAACTAAAAAAATAAAATTAATCTACAAAAGCCCTTCAAGTAACAGTTGATACTTCTTTAAACTCATTTTACCAAATTTTCCTTTTTTATTTAAAGATTAAATAGTTTAAAAATACATAATTTTTCTATGGTGATTTTTTCTCATTTTCCTGTAGTAAACCAAACGTTTAAAAAAAAGATACATGTTCATAACACTTTTTTCCTTTCTTGAACCAAATATATAGTAAGTTGTAAGTTCTCATGTTATGTCATGATAGAAAAATATTAACAAATAAAAATATAATTATTATAATTTAGCCATTTTTCTTGAAACGTTAATGAATTTTTTTTCCTTTATATGCCAAACACAAGTACTTTCTAGCCATTTAATTGACCGGGGCCTCTGAGGCTTGTTTAGTTACAATTTTTTTGTAATGTGCTTAGAAGCAGTTTTTGAAAACGTAGAGAATATTATTTTAGTGTTTTAAAGCAGATTCATTATGCAATTTAGTATTTTTTGTCTTCATGTTTTTTAGTATAAAAGAAAATTATGAGCTAAACATGTTCTCTGTGTTTTTCTTGTTCTCATTTTTTTCATAACAAAAAATAGTTTTCAAATAACTATAACCAAACAAATTTATACATTACCGTTCTTTCCATAAGTTTTCCTCTCAAAGCTAATAAGGTTGATAAATCCCTACCCTATGGAAGTAAGTTGTTTCAAATCAAAGATTTTTGGAACAAAATTATGACAGTAACTAGATAAAATAAAAAAAATAACAAAAACCTTTAAATCAACAAGCAATCTACTGAAGCCTGTAGCATGCTTCTAAATCCAAATGAATCATGATCAACCATTTCAGTCATTATAAATGATAAAGTGATAATATCAAAAGTAAAACTAACCTAAATTACTAGTTTATGAATTTCTTTAGTTAGCCATAAAATAGAAAAAACACTATTTCCCTACAATTCCAATCATTAAAAATGGTGGTTATTGACCAAACATAAATATGTAGATTTGTAGAAACACATCAATATCGGTAATTTTCAATGAAATTTCTAGAAAATTTATGTTTGAAGAGAAATTTCAAAAAACATGTACCAATTAAGATGAGATGATAATTTTTTGGTGAAATATCACCGAAATGATATATATTTTCATTAAGAGAATGGAATAAAAATGTGAAGAAAAGCATAGAGCATAGCAAAAAAATGACATCGAGAGGTTGGATTTGTATTAACAAGCACGTCTTATCTAGGGTTTTTGTAGGGCGATCATTATTGCTTCTTTTTCCTTTTCGTAGAGTCCCTTTCCGTCTCGACAACAATGTTGTCCAAGTTCACTGCCTTTCCCCTCCCCAAGACACTTAAACATATTTAAAAATTGTTATTATTATTATTATTATTTGGAAATAGAGACAACCACAATCTTTCGCAGCATAAACTATGTGAAATATCATCGAATGATAAATATTTTCGTTAAAATAATGGAAGAAAAATGTGAAAAAATGTAAAAAGCAAAGCAAAAAAATGATAGCGAGAGGTTGGATTTGTATTACCGAGAACGTCTTATCTAGGGTTTTTGTAGAGCGATCATTATTGCTTCTTTTTCCTTTTCGTAGAGTTCCTTTCCGTCCCGACAACAACGTTGTCCAAAGTCCACAATTCTTTCGCAGCATAAACTATTTTTTTTCCTTAAAAGAAATCATTATTCGAAGGGCATGCATGATGTTTGGGGGAAAAGACAAATTAGACCCTACATCCAACCACATACAAGTTACACGTCATATATGTTGTGCTCTAAAGCTGATGTAACTGGGCATGATTGTCTTTTTCGTGGGCCTTAGTCCTGACAACCACCCAATTGCATTCAATTGCTCCAAGACGTTTGGAGTCATGAATTATTGAATTCCCTCTGGACAAGGACATATATTTTTGTCCCATCACTTGGTGTTGTCAGCATGCTAGTGTACATAGAGAAGGCGTCACTAACCTACATATGAATCGGGAATTACCGTACGAGTTATAAATCTCTATCATTTTATCTATATTCGATTATCTACGTTATCAAAATATTTCTGTAATCCCAAAATTATATAATTAATGAAAATATATTTTGGCTGAAACAATCATGTGACTTAAAATAAAATTAACAAACATTCCCTGTTTTGTATCACTGGGACGTCATCAACTCGCTATCTCGATTAATCCTATAAATTTAAGGCTCACTACAAATCTTCCGTCATTTTAAGGTGATTCAAATTGACGGCCATTGGACTAGATGAGCTGAATTACTCCTCAAGTTTTAATAAACATTATAAATTATTTATCCTGAGTTCACAATTAAAACCAAACCTAATTTTCTCTCAATTTTTTATCTATTAGCCTTTTTCCTTTAAATAAGGAGGGGTGATTTTTTGACAATTTTTGATCTGAAATCACTCATCTACACTTCTTTCAATCATTTTCTTCCTTAATCAAATGATTATTCCACATAGATTTAAGTTTTTATTTATTTTTTCGCGATTTAGTTATCGTCTTAGTCAATATTTTAAAAATTAGACCGATCACTGAACTTGAAAGGTTATTTGCTTATCGATTCACTGGCCCAACTGGAGGCTAAACCGAAGGACGTATCAAATGAGCACTTGGGGATAATATTAAAATTAATAATATATATATATATACAAATAAATTAAAATCATATAATATTTATCTTTGATACTTTTTTTGAAACATTTATCTTTAATACTTGATATTATTACATATAAGTATAATTTAAATTTTACAAAATGAAATATTTTTAATGTTTAAACCTAATATATCCAAATGAATTAAAATTAATTATTTATTCCAATATATATATATATATATATATATATATATATATATATATATATATATATATATATATATATATATATATATATATAAAATTATATATATAATTATTTTTATGTTTCTATTAATGCATTATTAGTTTGAATCAATAAAATTATTTTTCTCACAAAAATAAACATTATTAAGTACTTGACTTGAGGAAAAAATTTAAAATTATAATATGCGTGAGCAATTTAAAATTATAAATTTACTCCTAGTATTCAATAAAAATAAAAATTGTGTAAATACAAATTAGAAATAATTAATTTATGTATAATATTTTATTTTTAAAGCCTACTCTATATTTGTATTTTTTACCTTTGATTAAATTACTTAATTTCAATGACAAAATCATATTATAAAAAATACATGGCTTGATAAAGATCTGAGTGGGTAATAATATGAGGAGTCACATCGCAGGGAATAAAAAATGGTACAATTTTTGTTTCCATGGTATCACGGGAAAAGGAATCACGCTAACAGGTAAATTCAAAGTTTTGTTTTCTTCTGTTTTGTTTTTTTTTGTTTTGAAAAAAAGAATATGGACAAGAAAACTTACATTTTGGAATAAAAGATAAGTCACAATAATCTTTAAACACATATTTTTTAATATCTTTAGTAAAATCCGACCATAAATATTAATTAGGATTGCATATACCTTTTTAAGCTAAATAATCTTTATTTTATTTGCTTTTCTATAAATATGGCAATAACTGAAAATATTTGAATTATGAGAAAGTCTTAAAATATCATCCATTAGAAGAATAATTGAGCTAGGTAATTATTATTATTTTTATTATAATAATCTATGATTACTTTGGATTCCATTCAATTTCTAAGTTTGAGAAATCATTGTGTGTTGCAATTAAAAAACCATATCTCAAAGCTTATATTATGTCGTAATTATTGAAGCATTTCTTAAATGTTTACTCACTATCACCTTAATACTTCAATTGGAATCTCTAATTACCCAACCAAATGTACTTATATTATTAGTCTTTAGGCCATCATATGTATTCTACCCCCTATGGTATTGATTAATCAATCCTTATGAAATGAAAAAAGAAGACGTGTTATGTGATGTAAAATAAAGAACTTTGGTTATTGTACAACCACAACCATTAGACTAGACGAATTGAACTACGTACTCCTCAAGTTTTATATAAATTATTTATTTTGAGTTCATAATTAAATAATAGTCTCATTTTTTTCTTAACTTTTCTTCGCTAATATCTTTTCCTTGAGTAAGGAGAAATGTTTTTTTTAACAATTCTCGACCTAAAATCACTCATCTACACTTATTTATATCATTTTCTTCTTCAATAACATGGGCTTATTCCACATGTATTTCAGTTTTTTTTTTTTCACGATTTGCATTGTCTTAATGTCAAGGCTTTATTCGTCATCAGACGGCAGATTTGTTTGACCGTTGTTATGCAGGTAAATGTTTATTTGCAAAGCAATGCGATTCAGACAAGTAAATTATATCCAATCAACAACAAAAAATTAAATCAATGATCATCAATATGATGTAGAACTAGAGTCATAAGTAATTTTAGTCACAATACATTTTAGGTAAATTTTTTTTATGTGCTTCCTCAAATATCAAATATATAATTCGTACCCGATCTGCTATACTATTAACTTGAATGTTGTTTCATCATCTATAGTTTTTAACGATTTTGATTTTATGTTTCTATCAATGTAATGCTAATTTGAATCAATAAACATTATAAATTAATTTGACTTTGGAGGAAAGTTTTAAAATTATAGTATGCATGTTAAATTTAAATGATGTAAATTTACTCCTAGTATTCAATAAAAATAAAATATTGTGTAAATAAGCAAATTAGAAATAGTTAATTTATCTATAATATTTTATTTTTAAAGCCTACTATATATTTTTATTTTTTACCTTTGATTAAATTACTTAATTTCAATGACAAAATCATATTAAAAAAAATACATGGCTTGATAAAGATCTGAGGGGGTAAATTTAGAATCCTCTCATATGATGGACAAGAAGCTATCTTACATGTCCTAATTTCAAACAATTCTTAAATATTAATTTTATTTTTAATATTTTTGTACAATTATTTTTAGAATAAATAAAAGTATCTTAAAAACATATTATTATCATTAGCTTTAACAACAATAAAAAATTATCTAAGAGTAAAATTCAAAATTTTCTCATATATTCTCTTTTCTAGCCCTTTTCCGTTAGAAGGAGGTGTGATTTTTTTTTTTTTTATCATTCTTAGCATAAAATCACCTTTCTATGTTTCTTTCTTCATTTTTTTTTTTCAATAAAGTGGTTTTTTCACACACATCTGAGTTTTTAATTTGCTTTTTTTTGTAAGTTTGCCCTTGACTTGTTGTAACGTGCAGTTATGTCGTCTTGATACGACGGTTGATTTTTCATGATCTTGTTGCGGAATTTACAAGTGTGTGAGTTATTCAAACAACAAAACATGTTCGATCAATAACAAATCAAATCATGGTCATCAATATACTGTAGAATTGGAGTTATACGTATTATAGTCATTATTGGATTATCAAATATATAGGCTTTGATCCGAATCATTATGTTATGAACCTAAATGCTACATCATCCTCTAAAGTTTTTAGCAAATTTGATTTTGTGTTTCTATCGAATGTATTGCTAGTTTAAAACAATAAAATTATATATTTAAAAAAAAAACAATAAAAAAATTATCATTTATCTTTTAATTATGAAACATGTTTTTATTTTTAGGAAAAAAAAAATCTATTTTGAAACAACTAGTTCAATTCTGACTGCCTTAGGATTACTTGACCTCATTCCTTGATCTCCCTAGTCGTCTTAGCGATTAGTGCATTCTCCTGTCCTGATTATTCAATTTGGGCCTTCTGCTCTAGTCCGAATCTAACTCAAGCAATCTTGGAGTTATTTAATCCCATTCCAGATCCCAATCAACTAGTTCATTCCACCCTTCATTTCCATTCTAGTTCATCAATCATGTTAAAGGTAAAATGAAGCACAAAAATAAATAAATAAATAAATAAAGATCCCAAAACCATTAAAACATGGGTCATTTATGACTTTATTTTAAAAACATGCACTTGAATAACAAAGTTTTTGATAAGCCACAAATATCTCTTATATCTTTTTTACTTTAAGCCATGTGGGAGAGAAAAAAAACCCTAGCATGCCTTTTACAATACATTGTTCTTATTTAAACGGGAAGAAAAAACTTGTCAAATCCTAAAAATCCTAAAATCTTTCCACTCTTAAACGCTAAAAATCTTAAAATCCTTCAAAGGTGAAGAGTGTCTTATAGGTAGATAGGGGGATTGAAGGAAAAAGGTTTATTTTGAAATAAGTCATTGTGTTGGTTAATAAATCATTTTGAAATGAATAAAGAAAATGAGTTATGTAATGTAAAGTGAAGAACTTTGATTATTATTTCATATTTAATCAAATCTGTTGATTTGTGACTCGAATTTGGTTTTTTGCCCATGTCTGACTTGAAGACCTGCGGTGCGACTTTTGTGAAAAGAAAAAGTTAAGAAAAAAAAAGGATGTTTTGTGATAGTAGAGAGTGCAGGGGCTTGTCCCGCGATATGGACCTTTCTGCTCATGTTTATTTTTTATCCCGTTGTATTTTATATATATTTTTTCATATTCATAGTGAAGTTTTTTCTTGTATTGAAGTTTTTTCCACATAAATTTAATATTTTTTCTCTATTTTAGTATTTCATTATTGTGTCATCAATCATAACAAAATTTGTAAAACGAAATTATATTAACAAAACATCTTTTACATTAATGACATGAACATATAAAGATGTTACATTTTAGAAAAAGCTTTCATCTGAACCCAGTTGAAATACGTTTCACGTTTCGACACATTACACAAACAAGTCACAAAAGCCAATGCTTTCGGACACATTGTGCAAATAATTCAATTATTTTAAATAATATTGATTTTTTTGTTTGAAAATTTTCATTAGAGATTCAAATATAAGAAAACCAGTTCCTTTATTAAATCCACAGATCATCATCCCCAACTACCCATTTCGGTCATGATTTTGAAAGTTTGTTGATAGAATCCCCCTCTCTCATGATATCTGAAATTCTTCTGATTGTGTGTCTGTCCCTTTCCCGTCCATGTCCGTACATCACATGTGATGTTGTTCATATGAATTGCATTTTTTTTTACTAATAATACGCTTATATTATCGTACTTAACCGGTAATTATCGATTGAAACTAAGTTCTTAATTATCTCACATATATGTTGAATGATTCATAAATAGCTTTAATTCTTAGCGCACCCCACATATTTATTTAAGAGTACAAAGAAATTGTTACAATTATTCGCAGTAATAACGTGGAGAGAGATGCATTTGGATTTTAATATGAAGTCCAAATAATATTGATGACATGTGAAACAAAATTTAGAAAATGACATTACATACAGGGTCTTTATAATGTTGGAGTTTTTCCTTCTTTGTATGAATGGAATTAAAGTGTAATGGTTGGTTTGATTTTTATTTATATAATTAAATTCTTAAATACCATTTAAGGATTTTGATTTTTTTTTCTCTCCAAACAGTTGTATGACGAGTCATTGGTCTAATCACCTTTGAACTCTATTTATTTGGAGTTTCATATTCTTTGCACGATTTTAAAAAAACCCTTCTCGTCAAATTCTCTCTTTGGTTCATCGAAGGATAATTACAAACATCATGGTCTCACTTTGCCGGAGTTATTGCAAATGTGTTATTGCCATCATTCGAAGGTTGTTTTATCCTGGGAAACAGACATCTATCAGTCTCGAGCACCCTCGAAAAAAGATGAATCTACTTTAAGGAGATTGTGCTACACAAAACTCGATCATCTTTGTAATTTTCCTTTTATTCTTCTCTTGTTTTTTTTTCCCATTTCCAATTGTATTAGGTTAACATATAAGACAAAAAAGTGTTGTAATGCCAGTCTATATGTAATAGGGGTTTCCAATGGGTCGGAGGGAGAAATGTGGCCAGTAGCCCGGTTCGTGCCAGGTCTATAGGCCTGATCGCCTATGAGTAAGGACGGTCAAACTAGATTTTTAGCGCCTATGTACCTCAACCCACCGCCCAAGGTGCTGTGTTTGACAAGCCGCCAATAATTAAAACTATATTTCCTTTCTAATTTTAACCCCTTTCTCTATGTTTTTAAAATTTAATGTGACTAACTAAATTATAATCTATATTTGACTTATATAATAAGCTTTTAACAAAATACATATTATAACAGAGAGAGTTACATAATATATTTTAAAAAGAATAACATGGGAATACTGCAATGGCCTATCAAGACGCGCCTAAGGATCTTGGTTTATAAGGTGTCTACAGGTCACCTATGCTCTACTAAGGCCCAAATTTCACCGAGCCTAAATGAAGCATTACAGTTCGACCCTTTTAAAACGGGGGGCTCGCACTTTACTTTGCCCGCCTCGAGCTGATCGAGCCTTAACTCATTTGCCAGGCTGAGCCTCAGACCCCAGGCTTTTGGGAAAACCCATTAAGGTTTAATGTATGAGGTTGGTATATATTAACAAAGAAATTTGTTTGATATTTATGGGAATCGAATATGATACAAATGACATTGACGTGCATTGACCCTCCATGTTTTGTCCCTAGTCTATTTATAAAAATCTATTGTTATTTTTGGGAAAATAGCATAAAAAAAAAACTATGAACTTTTAAGTTTTTTACAAATTAAGCCTAAACTATAAAAATAGCTTAAAAAAATCCTAAACTTTGATTTTTTATTTTATTTTATGGAAAATGGAGTCTCAACAACCCAAATTTGTATCAGGCCTCCATTTGTAATAAAAAAAAATCAAAGTTAAGAATTTTTTTATACTATTTTCAAAATTTAGGCTCAATATGAAAAAAAAAAAAAGAAACCTTAAAAGTCCAGAGTTTTTTATACTATTTTCCCTTATTTTTGTGTTGCATTTGCGGGAATATGTAATGAAATTCTTCCAGTTCTGTTCATTTCTACAAAAAGAAATAAAAATATGAAATATAATTTCTAAAAAATTTTTATGTTGCTTTTGAGGTTTGGCTTAAGTGGCAAAGGAATGAGATCGAGATCGGAAGGTTCTAAACTCGAATCCTTACAGTAACATAATACAATGTGATATGCATCGTAAATAAATGTCAAAAAATAATTATGTCACGGTCACGTAATAAAATTATGTCAAAAAATAAGGTTTTTAGTGACGACTATTTAGTCACGGTCACAAAATATCACGACTAAATATGATTTTTGTCACGGTTATCGTAAACCGTCACTCAAAATATTTGATGGGAATTTTAGTTAAGGTTTTATTGGAAACCTTGATTATACGTAAAAACTAATGACGAGAAAATTTGGCGCGAATTGTTTAGTCACGATTTTAAGTAAAACCGTGACTAAAAACTATGTGAATGTCACTTTTGGTCATGGTTTCTAATAAAATCATGACCAACTTTATAAGTAAGCACGCATTTGGTCAAGGTTTTAAGTAAAATTGTGATTTTTGGTCAAGGTTTTAAGTTTATAAGTAAGCACGCATTGGTCACGGTTTTAAGTAAAATCGTGACTTTTGGTCACGATTTTACTTAAAACCATGACCAATACATGCTAACTAAGGGATTTGGTCACGATTTTAAGTAAAACCGTGACCAAATCCCTTAGTAACCAAAAGTCACATAGTGTATTTTTGGTCACGATTTTACTTAAAACTGTGACAAAATCCCTTAGTTAGCATGTATACTATGTGACTTTTGGTTACGGTTTTACTTAAAACCGTGACCAAATCTAAAACCGTGACCAAATCTATAAGTAGTTAGTTTTGTACTTTGACTACAATTAGTGACTTTTGGTATAAGTTATCTAATTTTAAACTTTGACTATATGTAAAATTTAATAGAGGAAAAGTTTGGCACCTATAATTTAGTCACACACATACATACATACATACATACATAATATATATATATATATATATATATATATATATATATATATATATACTAAATTAATTAGTTAAAAATTTGCCCCCGACTTTTACAAAATTTTAAAGGAAAACATTTTTTCTATATAGATTATAAAAATTAAGGCGGAGACATATGAAAAAAAAAATTGCGGATGAAAATATTGGTATTTGGATATAGATAATGATGAAAATATTTTATTACATTCAATGACTATATAATGGTTTTGGGATATAGATGTGTATTTGGATTACAAGCAATTTGTTTGTACATTCATAAATAATAATTATTAAAATGAAGAATATTTTAAATAACATTTAAAAAATAATAATATTGCAAGTGTATAACAAAAGAAATTTTAATTTTTTAAAATTAAGTAATATGTTTATTTATTTTAAATAGTTTATATTTAGTGTATGATAACTTGAATTCCATTTTGTTTTGTGTTTAAAGCTCGTGGTGTAATATATATGATGAAGTTATAAGTATAAGATTTTTTCAAGGGGTCAATTGTTGGATAGCAAGTGAAGGGATTGGGTAAAGGTGAAGTTATAATTATGAGATTATATTGGGGGCGGGGGGTCAGTGGTGGAATAGCAGAGAGATCGGGCCAATATGAACCTTTTTATTTCTTATTATAAAATATTTATACAAATTTATAGATATTAATTAAAAATGAAATATTATATGTTGCTTTAAAATTCACACATGTATGTATTTGTGGGATTGAAATTTTCTTTTATGGGCTATTATGAGATTTATGCGTGTAGATATGAAAAATTGTTATTGGTGAAACTCATGTGAAAAATTGTTGTTGGTAAAATTTATGTAATTAGCTTGAATCTCACATTTTTCTCTTACTTTATTGTATTTGGGTTTAATTTGTCTTATTTGTGTAATTATATTTTTGTGTGTTAATAGTTAACTGAAAATTTTGTATGGACTTTAGGTTGTCAAATATTAAATTAGAAGTTTTTTTTAGATGTAATTTAGATTTTAATATTTGAAATTAGTCTTGAATAATGGGAAATTAAATTTTATAATATTTGAATTTATTCTAAGTTATCATTTTTGGAATTGTTAATTGACATAATTTTTATTTAATTTAGTATGATTGAATGTTATAATTTTATTTGGAATTAGGGTTAAATTATTAAATATTTAACTTAGGCCCAATCAATTAGTTTAAGCCCAATTTACTTAGGCCCAATCCATTAGTTTAAGTCCATTAGTTTAGACCCAACATACTTAGGCCAAATCAATTAGTTTAAGCCCAATTTACGTAGGCCAAACATACTTAGGCCCAAGCCATTAGTTTAAGCTCATTAATCTATGCCTAATATACTTAGATCCATCCTATTAGTTTAAGTCCATTAGTCTATGCCTAATATACTTAGATCCATTCTATTAGTTTAAGCCCATTAGTTTAGGTCTATCAAATTATGCTCAATTCGTTAGTTTAAACCGTGATTTAAAAAATGCGTTCGCGAACATCACGATATATCGTTTGAGATATTTCGGGTGTCGAGCTGAGGCCCTCGACACGACATTCTGTAAATGAAAGTCAAGCTTTCTTTGAAAATCAAAATCGCCAATATTGACTTTATATATCAATAAATTACCGATATATCGTGAAGGACAAAAATGCAGGTTTAGAAAAAAAAAGAAAGAAACAAACTGGTTGATATATCGACGATATATCGATATAATAATTAATTAATATAATTTAATATCATTTGATTCATTTCTCTTCCAATAATTAATATCATTTATCAGATTGCCTTCCTTAATACTCACTATCATTAATTATTCGTAGGCAGGAGAAGATCAAAAGATTCATTGAATTATTATGTCTTCCTTAATAATTACTATCATTAATTATTGTAAAAAATTGGAGAAAACTAAGACTGGTAGGAGAGAAAATGAAAGATCTTCATTTCATATACCTTCAAACTAATTTTGATATATAAATTGAATATATATTTAAATTTTGAATAATTTATAAATACCAATATATCTCCGATATAAATTCGATATATCCGTAAAATCCAAGTACCGATATATCCGTAAAAACTGATATTTTTATCCTTGGTTTAAACCCATTACTCTAGGTCCAACATACTTAGGCTCAATCAAATAGTTTAAGCCCAATTTAAGTAGGCCTAACATATTAGACTTAACCATTAGCCTAGGCTCAACATACTTAGGCTCAATCTATTACAACCCACTTACTTAGACCCAACCTCCATTAGGTTTAACCCATATAGGCCCAACCCCTTAGGTTAGTTTATCGACCCCTTAGGTCATTCGACCAAGCCTTTGACTACGTATTCTGATCGGCTCTTTAGCCCGTCAAATTTCCACCCTTAATTCATTCAATTTCACATTTTCTAAAATTTATTTTTTTCAATTTAATCTTAAAATTCAAGTCTTCCAAAAATTCAAGTACTAAATTTTCATTTCTTATTTTTTTTTTAAAATTTAAATATCCAATTTTCAAAAATTCAAATTCACATTTTCTTATCTTCTAAAAATTCAAAATTTCAACTCTAAAATTCAATTCTCTTAATTTTCTATTTCATTTTTTTCCAAGTTTTCATTTTTTTTTCAATTTACAAAATTCTCAATTTAAAAAATTTAAGTGTCATAATCTAAGAATACGAAGTCTTCTAATTTCCAATTTCAAGTTTTAAAGTTTCAAATTTCAAATTTACAATTTCTCAATCCCAAAATTCAAAGTTTCATAATTTTAAATTTCAAATATTTCAATTTCTAATTTCAAATTTCTAAATTCAAAATCTCAAATTTATAAACTTCAAGTTCTTAATTTAAAAATTCAATTTCCAAAATCCCAATTCAAAATTCTCAAACTTCAAATTCACTTCAAAAATTTTCAATTTCCAAAATTTCAAACTTTCAATTTTCAAAACTTGCAATTCAAATCAGTTTTCAAAAATTTCAAACATATGATTAATTCTATAGTTCCTATAAAATTGAATCTTGTGGAGTTAATTTGTGTAACATATAAATGAGCTTGGGTGGGGCCCTACATCTCATGTATCATTTTAACAAATAATTCGACTTCTAATCTATAACCGTTTAATTGAATGTGAATATTCTATACTGTTGTGTCGAACTAACATGATTTTCTATTGATAGCGCTCTCGATTCGCCGTCAAAGTACACATTTCTTCTCTTTAATTTTGCTCTTTATTTGTCATCTACATGATTTATTGGTATCTGTAATTAATTGATTGATTGTCACAGTTCCCTAAACTTGTTTAGTAGATACTGTTTTTATACGAGTTTAGAGGGGTGCTACTGCTTACTACCGTACTTTCCCGATTACTACCGTACCTTCCCGATAGGTAACATGATCTCCGAATTCGGACTTGGTTTTTCGTGGACAAGTCTTTTCCTAAATAAGGAGTTACGCTAAAGTTTCATTTCTTATTTTGTTTTCCCTTTTAAAAAAAATAAAAATAAGTGGCGACTCCAAAAACAATTTTTTCAAAATGGTTTTTTCAAAGAAAAAAAAAAAAAGAAGTGAGTCTCACCATCGAGTGGGGACGCACGTGAAAAATGCGGGTCCACAGTATGTCTTATTGGTATTTTTCCCACTGTGTTGCTGTTTTAGTTAGGAGACAGTTAAGGTCCATTTGGGACATAACCTAAGGATTTGGGAAATTACTAGAAATTGCTAAGAATCGGTTTTGACTCTAGTTCAAAACTGTTTGGTTAGGATTTGGTAGAAATTGGGGCAATTGCTAGGATCTGTTTTGTTCAAAACAGTTAAGGTTTGTTTGGGACCTAACCTAAGAATTTGGGAAATTGCTAGAAATTGTTAAAAATTAGTTTTGGCTCTAGTTCAAAACTGTTTTGGTTAGGATTTGGTAGAAATTTGGGCAATTGTTAGGGTCCGTTTGGTTCAAAACAGTTAGGGTCCGTTTGGGACCTAACCTAAGGATTTGGGCAATTTCTAGAAAGTGCTAAGAATCAATTTTGGCTCTAGTTCAAAACTGTTTGAGTATTGGATAATAAGTTCATATTCGATATTGGGTTTTAGGACCTCTGTTTGACATGTTATAAGGCTAGATTGATTTTTGGTCATCCTTGTGCATTTTTGGGTCTACTAATTGTCAAGGCAAATTACTGGTTTCGTCTCACTTTCTACTATATAAGGCTGGGATTGATTTTCTATCCCTCCCCGTGGAATTGCTTTTCCTGCTATGTAAGAGTTATAGCAGATGTGATTTATGCTTCAAAATGCTAGAAAAGTACTATGCATTTGTAAGTATACGATGCATTATAAGTCCTTACATGTTAATATATTTCTTTATATTCTTTTTTGGATATGTTAGTGTGACGCCCCAAATCCGGGGTGTCCGTTGACTACCCGTCAACCTGCGGAAATTCTATATGTCTCGTTTTACGAGACGCACACATGAGTAAAATAGCCACATGGGGCCCATACATCCATACTCATAAAACACATATCTCAACTATATTTTCATGTCTGTGTTTGTTCTACAAAAAGATTTATACATATTTACAAAATATTTTCTTAAAGCCACATTTCTACTTTCTTCTCAATAGATACCTCATCGCGCACCGTCTCCCCCCGATAGTCCCCCGTACCGAAAGGTCCTACGACGGTGAGCAAAGCCCAGCCAGAAAAGTCTTCCCAAGGGTTACTCCCCACCTAAATGCATATGCAATGGCATATATAAACAATCAATCACATTCCATACAATTATTCTCTATATGAAATGTCTATAACATGCATGAGATGCAACCCCTCATGCTCACGACCCAAGTCCCAACCGACTCCCTCACACCTAGAATGCCAAGCGTGACTAAAACCTGTCATACACCATGACTAAACCACTGGAGACCCTCCAATTTTATTTATCAAAACCTGATTTTTGATTCTTTTCCTTTATTTTAAGTGGGCAAACGGATTCGGATTTACACCAGAGGACGCCGTGACGCCTTTTCAACATTTTCACGAACTTACATCGTCTGATTCATGTCTAACCGTGAGTAACCTGTGTACCCTTCACCCTAGGAGGATCTACTCCCAACTTGCTCCGCCCCAAACATGTAATTTATCATTTTGATCATTTACACACTCTCGTGAATCTCTACCCCTGACTTTGTCCCATTTTTCCCGAGCTCACGACTCCACTCACCAACACCGAAGAATAAACCTTACTCCCGCACCCAATAATCCGACTTGACGACATGTGACCTTGCAGCATATGAAACGATGATGCCAATGCATTTTCCTCATGTTACATGCATGAACGAAAGCACTACATGAAACATTTACATACTATAATAATTATAATTCATACATATAATCTACCTCCATGCAAAATATATTACACATTAAAAACATGCATCAACATCACATTTCCATTACTTAAGCAGATGCTATTCAAGCAGTCTATAACACACAACAAGGTCTCGTACCAGACCATTCAACAGGTACCTCACTACTCTTTCACAAACATGAACCATATTGGTTCCAATCACCGGCTATCTCATCAACAAACACAACATCTAGAAACTTTCGCCTAGTAAACCCTAACTCCCACTGGGCCATGCAACCGGTCATGAATCCATACCCCAGTCCCAAGGCTCGAACTAATTCACGCCTCACGTCCCATAAGCAACTCCTACCATTATAAAGCCTTTGCGCTAAAATAAACCAAGAGAAAATATCCTACCTTCAGCCATTTCGAACCCAACTTTTTGGCGTCCACATCGCATCCCACTCAAGGCTGCACCAACTTTGGGCCCTCGAACTTTCTCGAACGCCGACCGCCTCCTCAAACCCGGAAAATCTTCCTTTTCCCTTTCCTCCTTCTCCTTTTTCTTCCTTTTCTCTCTACGGATTCTTTCCTTTCTTTTCTTTCCTTCCTTTCTTTTCTTTCCTTTTTGCTTTTCTTTTCCTTTTTCTCTTTTCTCATCTCATTTCCTTTCATTTTCTCCTCATTTCTCTCCATTTTCTCTTCTCCTTTTTGGAGCACATCCCACATCCGGTCAAAGGAGGAAATTGCCTCCCCATTTCCTCAAACCAAAGGTGTGGCTATGCATTTTCCATCTTTATTCCTTATTTTTCTAAAACTTTATTAATATCACCACACTCGCCTTTAATGATGAGCCATGGAATCCTTTTCCTACACATGCAGCTAATTGTGAGCCATGGAATTTATGTTCTAATGCGCCACGCAGCCATCCTTCAATGCCAAGTGTCACTTTTCTGAGCGTGCCATGCGCATCTCCCCTCACTTTGCCATGTGTCATTCGACACTCCACGCCTCGAAAAACGTGAGATCCCGACCACCTCTGACCCAACGAAATTCGACAGAAGCAATTCGCGAGATCTATTTCAACTGAGAAGTCCGCTTCGCCATCCGGAAAGTGATCAGAAAATTTCTCGGATTTTTTTACCGAAATTTTATTTTGCTCCATTTTTGAGAAAATTGGATTTTCGGTTTCGCCGCGCTAGTCTCATGGTGTTTTTATGTAATTCTTCTAATATCAAGTGGTCATTCATTTCTATCATTCACTCATTCTCAATTTAGTAAACCCTAGAAATCTTGTTCAAGCATCCTTTTATGATAGCTGTCTCTTTGATCATATACTGAAAACATATAAGTTGAAAAAGTATGGATATGATTATTTATTTTGGTCATACTCAAGTTTTTCAACTTAAATGTTTTTGCATATGATTGGTGACATTGTCTACAAATGATGCTTGAATTGTTCATTTGGATAGTTTAGAAACACATAACATCTATGAAATCACACGCTTATGCTTTATCATTTTGATAAATTTCAACTATAATTCCCTTGTTCTCTGGATGCATATTTGGATTAATGACATATTGTTGTGAAGCTTAGTTAAGCTAACTATCAATATGTTTATACCTTGGCCATTTCGTACTTGAGAACTCGTAGGAAATCGGGGTCGAAATTTCCTCAAAATGAAACTAAGCATGTTAGTAATTGATTAATAGGAATTATGTATTTCTAAATGGAATAGGAACCACTACTTGATATAGGAGTTTGAGATGATACAAAACATATCACATTCATTACAAATTGATATAAAGATTCATTGTTATGTGATCAATGGATTTTAATTTCAGAGATACAGAAAACGTCATCGATAAGAGTCAGATGCAAAAGTCAAGAGTAAGCAATGAATATGAGATAGGAGTCTCACATTTCTTAGACTTTGCCTTTAATAATGCATCGGGAAAAGAAATGCTCCCATGTCCTTGCATTCGTTACAATAATTGTCTACAGCAAAAGCAAGAAACTATGTATGACGGCACACCAATTCGTCATTGATTGTGATTGTAGGAGGGTTACTACCTACATACTAGATGGTATTTGTGTTATGTTTCAGGGGGATAAACATGACGCTTTACCCCAAGCCATGTACAACTCTAGGTGGCACAAGCAGTTGATGGGTTGGCTGGCAAGCCTTACCTTGGAAGATGAGGCAAGACAGGAGTTAAGTCTACCTCGGGTGGTTTGTGAGTATGAGGATGTTTTTTCGGAAGAGCTATCGGGATTACCTCCATAAATGGATGTAGACTTCATTATTAAGTTACACCCTGGTATATCGTCTATTTCTATGACACCACATAGAATGACACTTGTTGAGTTGCAAGAACTCAAGGTCCAACTGCAAGAATTGTTGGACAAGGGTTTTATTAGACTGAGCACTTCACCGTGGGGCGCTCCGGTGTTGTTTGCCAAGAAGTAGGATAAGAATCTTTGGCTATGCATAGATTATCGGCAGTTGAATAGGGTTACTATCAAGAATAGGTACCCTTTGCCGAGGATTGATGATTTGTTTAATTAATTGAGAGGGGTGCAAGTCTACTCCAAGATAGATCTCCGCACTAGTTATCATCAGTTGAGAGTTAGGGATGAAGACATCCCTAAGATAGCGTTTAGGATGCGGTATGGGCATTTCGAGTTCATAATGATGCCATTCGGATTGATGAATGCTCCAACGACATTCATGAATCTTATGCATAGGGTGTTCTAGCCCTACCTAGATCGATTCATTGTGGTTTTTGTGGATGACATCTTGATATACTCCAAGTCTGAGGAGGATCATGAGGGTCACTTGAGGATTGTTCTCCAGACCTTGAGAGAACATTAGTTGTATGCCAAATTTAGCAAGTGTAAATTTTGGCTTACGGAGGTTAGATTCTTGGGGCACGTGGCACGGCCGGGGTATTTAGACTCGGGAGAAGGTCGAGGCGCTTACGTAGTTGGGAACCGAAATCGCCTTCGAGATAATGTGAAGCCTCGACTGGCGTGTTACTACAAGAGGTTCATTGAGGACTTCTCCTGGTTAGCTACACCTATGACGAGATTGACCCGAAAGGAGGTCATGTTTGAGTGGAATGACCTATGTGAGAAGGCATTCCAGGAATTAAAGAGGAGGCTTACATCCGCCCCAATTCTGATAGTCTTAAAAAGGGGACAAGGGTACACCGTGTACTGTGATGCCTCTAAGGACGGATTGCGATGTGTTTTGATGTAGTCCGGAAGGGTAGTAGCTTATGGTTCTTGGTAGTTGAAAAACCACGAGAGGAATTACCCCACACATGATATGGAGTTGGCGGCCATTGTCTTTGCCTTTAAGGTTTGGCGCCACTATCTATGCGGTGAGCAGTTCGAGGTATTTTAAGACCACAAAATTCTTAACTATATTTTCACACAACGGGACCTCAACATGAGGCAACGAGGTCGATGAAGTATCCGGAGGATTACGATTTCACTTTGCATTACCACCTTGGTAAGGCAAATGTGGTGGCTGATGCACTCAACCGAAAATCACGGGAGGTCGGGCTAGTGTGGCCCTCGGTATGGTAGATACCGAGACCGCGACGTCTCTGACCGTAGTACAAAGGGTCGCTTCCTGTGGTACCTTGGGGAGTTTAGTGGCTATGCTTTCCCTATTGAACAGAGTGATTGAGTCCTAAGGATAGGACACATAGATATTGTTCATCAGGGACCGGGTATAGTCAGGTACAGGTGACAAAGGCTAGGCCATTCACACGAGTGGTAGTCTTCAGTATAGGGGAAGAGTTGTGGTTCCCCAATTGGCAGATTTGAGAGAGGAGATCCTTAGGGAGTTCTATTGCTCTTGTTTTGTTGTGCATTCAGGTGGCACGAAGATGTATTGTGATCTTCATCGCCAATATTACTAGAGTGGGATGGAAGAACACGCTTCGAGATTTCATTCGGTCAGCGTTCCCGCGTTAGCGTAAAGGCCGACCTCACCGAGGTTAGCAGATTACTCCATCCTTCGGGAGGTATTATAGAAGTGGAACATGTCACGATGGATTTTGCGACCCACTTGCCACGGACATCGCGAGGACATGACGCGGTGTGGGTGATAGTGGACCGGCCTACCAAGTGAACTCACTTTTTAGCGGTGTGGATGACCTTCACGCTGGAGGAATTTTGCAGGTTGAATATACGATTGTTCAATTGTGATCGCGCCTCTATAAGATTCAGAAGACCGAGAAATTCCAATTTCTCGAAAAAGGGCAAAATCGTAATTTTGATTACAAAATTGTTAATTTCCTGGGTTAAAAATCCGGTGATTTATTCTTAGATCTTTGATGACGGTAAACGATTGCACCGCTGAATCGTCTCTCGCCAAATCTAGTTAGCACGCAAAATTTCGAGACTGGGAGTTGGCACGCTTTCACGCAGCATCGCGGTCGTGTCGTAAAATCCATTCTCGGCGCGACGAAGTCACAGCAGTAACACGACTCATGTGCCATGAGTGGTATGAGTAGAGAGAAATGCATGAAATGGACGGCCTGAGATAGTGCCGAATATCGAACTGCAAAAGAGGGACATAAACGCTATTTTTAGAAAAGTTTTTGCGTCGCTAGAAGACAAAACCGGCTACAGCGTTTCTTCTCCAATAAGAAAGGGAGGAAAACGTGGAATGCAGAATTTCGATCCAAAGGGCTTCGCTTTGGAAAGAGGGTCGAGAGAGAAACTTTCTAGAATATCGGCGATCCACCGCGCTTCGGACAAGAATGAACCGGCTTCACGCGAGAGGGCTTCGCTGCAGGCCTGGATTTAGGGAGTTTCTTCAAACCCGAGAGGTAGGGGTTTCTCCCTACTTGGCGCTTTATTCTCCTTTAAATACTCGCAAATGTTTTTGAAGCCGACGAGGCCTTGAACGGCCGCTTGATCGGTCCTAAAGCTCGGGGACCGAATTGATTTGATTTACGGAATCTAATGTGAGTACCAACCGTGAGGGACCGGCTTTTGGGTCTTTAATAGCTTAAATTATGCTTTAAATCAGGATTGATTTTGGATGAGGCCTAAATGGTCATGGAAATGCTGTTCACAAAGTGAACCATGAATGGATTGCGGTGTTTGAACCATAAAACCTAGGGTTTTACTGTTCCTAGGAATAGTGACACGAAAATCTATTTTTGTGTGAAAATGGGTTTGGTCTAGTGATTTAGGTTGAATTACTCGTGTTTGATAATTAGCCCAAGTGAGCTAATTTTGATGTATGAATTGATTAATTACATGACATGATTGTCTGATTGGGCATTATGTGAATATATGTATCAGGATATATTTCAGCATGTGTTATATGAGTTATTGAAATGGCATCATAATGTGCATTTCATGCACCGGGTAGCCTATAAATTAGGTGTGAGTGCATGACATGAAAAAACTCGAAAAAGAAAACGAAAAACGCTTTTGAAAGGAATTCCTCAGGATGATATTCCGAGAATTGGGTCGAGACGGCCAACGATCATTTCTAAGAATCGCGCCATTTGATTCGTGCCACAAAGAGGGTCGAGCTAAAATCAACAAAAATTCTATATACACCTAAAAGCTCTTTACTAATGCCGTAGTCAAGCTACTCCAAAGATGCTGGTTCAGTATTCGAACACTGGGGATGGGTTTTCATCCCAGAATGGCTCGCACGCTGCATGAAGGTAAGGCTTTCTATTCGACTTTAATCAGAGCCAAAAACAAAGGGGAATGAAGTTGAAAATCGAGAAACTCCAGAAAAACCGAAATTAAAAGGTGAAAAAGGTAACTTTGAAGATTTAGGTTACTATCTTGGCAAGTTAGGCAAACAAGTGTCCTGCTTTTATCTCGCAAGTATGACATAAATATATAGTCCATGCAGAACGGATCTATGTTTAACTAGCAAACTCACCCATGAAACAACCCTATTTGGAGTCAATACAGTAGCATGCGCTATATTCCTTTAGTTTAAAACCCTAACATTTAATATCATCTCGCAGGCTCGTAGCTAATTACTCCAAAGCAATCACAAATTAAAGACGGAAAAGTATTGGCCAACCAATACATTAAATGCTACGCAACCCTAATTTGAGAAAACTAACATATAAATATCATTCTAGAGGCTCAGAAGACCATCTAAAGAATCACAAAGACTCTCTCACCTGAATATGTAATCGATTCTAAAGCATGGAGAGACACAAATTAATGATATTCAATGTTATGCAACCATGTTTTGAAAAATATAAGGCCATAAATACACTACCCGAGCTTTAATACAAGAGGACAACATGTATTTGCCCCCACCACTGCCAGCTTCCTTCCTCTTCAAAGAAAGGAGACTTAGCTACATCTCTTGAGTTGTCATCCTCAAGAGGTGTGTTTACAGTCTGGGAAAGAAAGAAAGAGGAGAGAGAACAGAGAAAAGAAATAAAAGCAAAACTTGAAAATAAAAGACTTTATTTACAAAAATAAAAACTTTACAAAATATCTTCTCTCTCCCAAATTGTTCCTCCTCCAATTGTCGTTCACCCTTCTACAAAACAAAGAGGGACTTATATAGGCCTCTCCTCATGAAAATACCAAAAACCTATGAAATTGGCTAAGTTAAAGGATAATAGAAAGTAATACACCAAGTTTGAGGCTGTCACATTAATTACAAAACATGACGAGGCATCAATTTTCGCTTGAAGCTGAAGAATTTCGCTAATTAGCTAAATCAACAGTTCACAAAACAAGAAATTTCCGCTTAAGGGTGGGCACTAATAGCTACGAAATTTCGCTAAGCCAGCTTAAATTATCATGAGGTGCTGGGGAATCAATTATTTTCGCTTAAGGAACAAATACTAGCTTAAATTTTGAGGGTCTAGCGAAATTTGGCATTAAGCAGCAGCTGCTTAGCCTCTTTCAGTTAAGGTTCATAAATTTCGCAATCCTAGCTAAAATTTTCGCAACTCTAGCGAAAATCCCCTCGCATTGTCGATTCTTCACTGTACAAGCCTCCCGTCTTCAACCGCATTGAATTTTCTTCATTTTGCCTTGGTTTTCATTGAATCTCGGGTCGGTTGATGCCACGAGACTTGAATTCCAACTTCATGATTCATCATTTGATTCGAGATTGAACTCCAAGAGTGTGCAAAAGCCTACAAAACAACCAGCCAAAAATACCCTTAAATGGCATGGCAAGCTACAAGAAGACTAACACTTCACCGGGTATAATGATACGATTAATGCGCAAAAAGCACTCAAAACCTATCTAATATAGGGTTCAAAATTGCACTTTTTGGGCATTAATCAACCATGACTGTTTCGGAAAGCTCACCAACCAATTCGCCTCGGAGGGTAGTCCCACATTTTTACCGAATATTTCGGTAGTATATTTTCAAGAACAAATGAGTTTTGCTTTGAAAATGATTATTTACTCATACATGGCTTAGGCGAGTGTGAGGGAGCTCTGGGTGAGGATCCTGATCCGAGTTGGTCATGTAGACATTCAAGTGGTGCAGAAGCAGGCACAAGTACAAGCATGCAGACCGCATTCGCTTGAATGTGTGTTTAATTTGGAACATCAGACCGCACTTTGGTAAGTAGCCCACTTAGGCGATTCTCCCATCGAAGTTTTTGGCTCATCCCGCCGTGGGACCCCCTTTACGTACAGGAGCGTGCGGGGAGACGGCTCGTCCTAGAGGCTGAGTTTAGAAGAAAAGCCGGATTGTGGCTTTGGATTTGTGGTGTATACATATATTAGAATGTTAGAATTTTAAAGGAGAATTGATTACCTCTCTTGAAACTATTGGATATAGTTGTGGTATCACATGAGTATAGCTTATTTCGCCCAAGTGGTCAAGCTTTACTCATGTTGTGATTTCATTGGATCGCTTGGGACAGTTTATGCAGTGATGTATCTGCAGAACTCCCGTACAAAGGAGACTCTCGTCTCGATTTTCTAAAGTGGCGTCGGCAACCCGACATCCACTTGTATTCCGGGTTGATTCCGGGTAGTCAAATCTGAATTTGAAATGGACGCCACGCTGGTATATCAAAGCTTAGGTATTGTTTCACTTCACCAGTGAGTCGGTCAAAAGTATTCATCACCAGGTGGTTTAGATGTGAGTATAGGTATACGGAGACCTATAGATTGAGGATTCGGGGCTATAAAGTCGAGTAAGAACATCACCACTATGTGTGGTTCGATGTTCGGTTTAGGTATGAGATTACTCAGAAAATCACGGACAAAACTAGACACCATGCATGTGTTTTGATGTGTTTTTGTGTGATTTGGTGAATTATCGTATGATGGTGTGTATGCCATGTTTTATGTGTGTTGTGGAATATATGTGTGTTTGGTGATTAGGCACATGAATGTGTAGAAAATATTTCTGAAAGTGGTACGTTGTATAAAACTGAATTGAAAAGTGAAGAAAAATAAATTTTTTATAAATTTATTGATGAGGATTGAAGAAAATGGAAGAAAATAAATTTTTATAAATTTATTTGAGTGGAGAAAATTTTTCAATGGAAAACTGGAAAAAGAAAATAAATTTTATAAATTTATTTGGTTAAGAGGAGGAGAAAATGATTTTTCTAAAGGTTTTACAAGTTGTAAAATTGAAGAAAATTGAGGAAAGTAAATTTAAAAAAAAATTTATTTGGGTATTTCTGGAAAATGAAAAAGTGAAGAAAATAAATTTTTAGAAATTTATTTAGGTATTAAGAAAATGAAAAAAAAAAAGGTATATATATTTTTGCAATTCTCTCCAATATCAAATAAAAGAAAAATAAAATAAAAATAATAAGAATGAAAAAAAAAAAAAAAAATCAAAGGCAGACCGTTGGCTATCGTCAAATTATATTTGAAATAAATTTTGTATTGCAAGACAAGGTTCAGATTACACCCAGTGGTCGGAAGGGTACTCGCCCTCAAGGAGGGACAGACACAGGATAACAAGTTTTGTATTGGCAAACGGAAAAGAAACAGGTATTGCATATAAAAGGGCCGTGAAGGGCAGGTGGGCTGCAATACACCGATCGTATTGAAACTTAAAGTAAGCTGTGCAAGGGCCGGAGTTGTATCGCAATACACCAAGGTGTATCGAGACCGTGGAGCAAAAGGTGGGTCGATCGTATCGCGATACGCGCCCGGGCCTGCCACGATACGGGCCGCGGTGCGCGCAGTGCAGGCGCCGGGCCGCATCGGGCGCTGCAGCGTGCGCAGTGGCATGGGCGCCAAGCCATAAGACTCCGGCAGCGCTGGCCGGCAGCGCGACGCAAGGCGCGATAAGCGTGTGGCAGAGCCGCGTGGAGACACGCAGAGGCGCGGCAAGCGCCGGGCGATATGGCCATGCCGGGCTCGCGACACCGCCGGGCCTGCCACGACGCGCCGTATCGGCTTCACGACACCCGGCCACGCGCGCGCTCGTGGGCACAAAAGGCGCCGCGCGCACTGCGCTCGTGTACCCCGCCGTTTTCAACCCGTTTTTTCGACTTCCTGATTTTTTTTCCTCAGTCACTAAATGAACACTGTTCATTGTAAAATAAATATTGAAAAAAATAATAAAAAAATATATTAAATTTAATTAAAATCAAATAAAATTTGATAAAATTTTCGAAAAATAAAATTTTTGAAAATAAAATTTTGTTGAAAACAATATTTTAAATGTAATCGATTGCTCTGATTACCCTGGTGAATGCAAGGACAATGAGTATACACCGATTTATGTGTGTATGATTAGTGTCTCGGCCGTGCTTATGCCTGTAGATACTGTATTGTATTTAACTACCATCGAAATTGTGATCAAGGCGGTTGTTGCGTAGGAAACTATAATATGCATGGTGTAATGTGTATAGGAAAAGGGTGAATGCTAAGGTTAGAACCATGACCTATGATTCGATATCGAAATGAACAAGAGAACTTAGAACCTTATTGAAATAAATAAATTGAGTGGAACTTTTCAGAATCTAGCTAACACTTAGAAAATGAACTGGCCGGCTTCATGGTTGTCAAGTTCACAAGAATCGCATCTCAGATTACTAGTTAGGACCGAATTGAAAAATTAAATGATTCTCTGCCATATTAATTGTGTAAATGACTAGTAGAGGATCGAGACGTAGAGGATGTCCTACTAGCACTGAAGCTCAGCACCACTCCGACACCGTCCCATCAAGATTTGATCACGGCTCAGAAAAGGCCGCAGGTGTTGCAGAGGCTTCTATTGCACAAAGCAAGCATGCTGCGGTTGGGAGATCCTAGTAACCCTGTAGGTTTAAAGACGATCATCCTCCGACATTCACGTGAGAGATCCTGCATGGTGGCCAACCATTGGTTCATGCGTATCTGAGAAGGTGTTGGGAGGCCGCTGGAGATTACCTCCGACACTCCACCCTGACATTGGGGACTCAAATGGCGGTTCCGCCTGTAGGGTGAGGCCCAAATATGGTGGAAATGGGCAAGGACCTCTAGAGACCATAGAGGAGCCATTGTTTGTGAGTTCTCCCCTAGGGATTAGGGCGAGAATAGGTACGCTATGTTGAGGTTGCTAGTTGGAGATCTCGGGGACTCTACTCTCACAAGGACTGAGGATCATGGACACGTCAGAGTTCGATGTCATCCTCGGGATGGATCGGGCCGGCCGCCCATGTGGTCGCATTCGATTGTGAGCCGTAGGAGGGTTACCGCCACACCTCAGATCTGCACTGCGGTGGTGCTTCGTGTGTGGCTAAGCATGACATTTTTCCCCGCATGATATGAGTCCAGTGTCGTGATAGCTACGTGTCAAGCCAATGAAGCCTACTCTCCTGAGGACGAGGAGAGCACCAAACTCTCGATCTACCAGCAAGGTGCGAATATGTGGATGTTTTTCCGCATGAGCTACCCTCGACTACCTCCACATAGGGACGACTTCTGCGACGGGAAGTTACACCCCGTATTTCACCCATCTCTATGACTCCACATAGACGCACCCGCTGAGTCAAGTAGAACTCGTGAGTCCGTAGCCTACACAAGAGCTACTAGACAAGGGGGTCATTAGACCGAGCACTTCACCATGGGGCGCCCGCCTGTTTATAAAATAAAGACAATACCTCTCGACCGTGCACCGACACAGAGACATTGAACAATGTACTACGATCAAGAATCTGACTCCATCAAGCCGAGGATCGATGAATTGCTTGATCGGGCTGAGAGGAGCGCGAGTCTACTTCCAAGATAGACCTTCGCACCGGCTTTACCATCAGCCGAGGGTTGTGGAGACAGACATCCCTAAGACGCTTAGGACGCTGGCCATGGCACTTTGAGTTTACGGTGATGCCCTTTGGATTGACGAATGCGCCAGCAGCATTCATGGACCTCATGCATAGGGTATTCCAACCCTATTTAGATCAGTTTGTCGTAGTCTTCGTAGGTGACATTTTGATCTACTCCCAGTCAGAGTGGGAGCATGAGTATCACTTGAGGATCGTTTTACAGTTGTTAAGAGACCATTACCGTGATCGCCAAGACGCAGGCGCCAGTTTTAACTTCATCGAGGTGAGATTTCTTTTGGGACAATGGTGTCGCACTAGGAGGAAGGTTGAGGCAATGATGATGAATTGGGAGAGACCGAATGTCAAGTCTTCGAGATCACGAGTTTCTTGGGATTATTTGGATGTTCTGGGGTCGAGAATGGGGTGCGAAGTTGTCCATTCGGGATAGGATATAGGATTTCACACATGGGACATGGACTCCGTGGTTGGGCGGCCACGACCATAGAGAGAGAGGAAGTGAGGATACATGGAGCACTGCGGATACGTGTGTTGGTAGCAAGAGGGAGGATCGGCTTTCTCTGGTTCGGGAAGGGCGGAAGACTTACGCTACACTAGTTTCGGGACTAGGGCCGGATTGAGCATGAGGACAGGGGTTGCCAGGAGACGAGATCCCAAGACTTTGGGACGATGCGGTCCCGGGTTGGCGCGAATGGGGCAGGAGAGTATATAGTTTCATTCCTCCACACCCTAGTACGGGTCGGAGGAACTAGTTCGGTTTAGGGTGCTATCTGAAGCACTCTCAACGGCCTGAGATTGGCGAGAAGAGAGGGCCGGAGTGTGGGTGAGAGTCGAGGCGGAATGAGTTGCGCGAGTGGGCGTAGTGGACGCTAGAATTGGTAGACAACATCAGTTTGTTGATGCATCGGGGTTAGACATGGATGAGTTATTAGGTCTTGGGATGGTTGATAGTGAGACCTTGGCGGGTTGTCCTCTGAGCCTGACGTGGATTTGGGCTTAGGGTCAAGGCCTTTAGAGAAGCCAAGTATAGATGTTCTTCACACTGGGTGTAGGGTGAGAGTTGACTGATAGGTCGGGATCATGAGTGAGATCTCTCGGTCTACGCTCATGGTGGAGCAGGGATTAGTTTGTCCTGATAAGATTATTGTGTTCTTGTGCGGTAACCTCCGTCTGAGTCGGGTGTGCGATGCGCGTTGGTGAGCCACCACTCTTTAAATGGAATGTAGTTGGTTGTGTTTGGATCGCATCCAGTGAAGACTCATAGTTCGGTCGAGGAAATGAAGAGTAATTAGAGTGTGTTGGGCAAAGGGTGAGAGCGTTAATCCCTAAGGTGAGAATCACGGAGTTAGGGGTGTAGGGCAGGAAGATATCCCCGAGGTTTTTACGTAATGGAATCTGTGAGACTCAGTGTAAGTCGAAGAGATTATGTTGCAGAAATGAAAACACACGGTCGAGTATCACGCAAACTTAGAGTTGAGTGATGGGCCGAAGTGACTGGGGTTTGGATACCCCATTGGGTGAATTGGGTGTTGGTGAGTAGGCAGGAGCTCGGTATATGGATGTCATTCATGACATGGACTAGGTGGTCATTGAATTTGTCGATGATTGTGACCTGGGAAGGTTAGCGTATACACACGGCGGGGGGGTTGTGTGGTTATGTGTTGGTTATATCTGGGTGTTAGAGGACATGCTCACAGGCATCGTCATGGATCATAGGGTATTTGGGAGGGGCATTAGCCCTTAGTGGAGTCGCCTAGGCAATAGTTATCGGTAGTATCGAGATGTTTTCCGTATGAGGCCTTTGTATGGGAGGCCATGTAGATCTTAGTTATGTCGGGCCAGGGGTGGGAGAGAGCTCCATCATTTGGTCCCCGATCTGATTGAGGTACCTCACGAGAAGGTGAGCTTGTCTGACAGGCGTCTTCTCACGGCTCGAGCCAGGCGGAAGGCTACGGGTTAATGCGGCGTCGAACCTTGGGAGGTTCGGGTTGGGGATCATGTCTTCTTGAAGGTGATGCTAGGAAGGTGGTCGGGTTCGGCAGCGGAGGCTTCATCCCGCCAGGGGTTTATTGGACCGCCAGATGCCGAGAGGGTAGACGCTTTGATAGCGTCTTAGGTTAAGCGTTCTGCTTGGCGTGTCGGTGTCACTGGTGTTTCACGTCACCATCTTTCGGGAAGCCTCCGGATCCGGCTCATGTGGTGGATTGAGGACAGATGAGGTTGACATGAATGGGACCTTCGGAGGGACCGGTGTGCGTGTTGATAGCGAGTGATCGGGTTTTGCGACGCAAGGCTAGTGAGGCTAGTGAGGTCTTATGGCGACGCGTAGGTGGAAGTCAACGTGGGAGCGCGGGGACGATCACGGGCCACATATCCCTTTTGTTTAGGGATGAAGGTCGTGGTTGGCGGGTTTAAGATTTAAATGGCTAGTTACGCCATGATAAGTGCGCGTTGCATATCATGCATGTAGTGGTGTAATTGTCACGAATTTGGGACGAAATTCCTTTGGGAGGAGAATGTAAGACCCGAGAAATTCCAATTTCTGGAAAAAAGGGCAAAATCGTAATTTTGATTACAAAATTGTTAATTTCGGTTAAAAATCTGTGATTTATTCTCTAGATCTTAGATAGTGAAATAAGGTTGCACCGTTGGAATCGTCGTGAAATCTAGTTATACGTAAAATTCGTAAAATTAGAGGCGGTCGGAGTTGGCCGTTTACGAGGCATCGCGATTGGTCTTGATGCGGCAGATTTCGATCGCGACAAGAAATCCACGCCTGCTGCATTGCTCATGTGCCATGAGTGGTATGAGTAGAAATGATGAAAATGGGCCAGTAGAGATAGTCTTAGAATATCGGTCCCGGCAAAAGGGACATAGCGTCATTTTTAGAAAAGTTTTAAGTCACTAGAAGACAAAAAACTCGGTGTTTCTTCTCGATAAGAAGGAGGAAAACGTGAAATGCAGAATTTCGATCCGAGTGCCGTTTTTGGAGAGGTTTCCTTTAGAGAGAGAACTTATCTGCAGAATATCGGGACGTCAGAGCCGTGATGACGATCTTGGGACAGAAGGAGAAGCTCTGCGGAGAAGGAGCTTCGCGTGGGTGCCGGTTGGGAGTTTCTTCAAACTCCTAGGAGGTGAGGTTTCTCCCTACTTGCGTTTTATTCTCTCTTTTAAATGGCACACGAATGTTTGAGGTGATTGAGGCCTTGAGCAGTAGGTTGATCGATCCCCAAGCAGGACGAATTGATTGTTATTGAACCCAATGTGACGGCCAGTAATCGTGAGAGGGAATTTGTTTGGGTCTTCTAATAGCTTAAATTATGCTTTAAATCATGGATTGATTTGGATGAGGCGGAAATGGCGTGAAATGCGGAGTTCACAAAGTGAGCCGATGAATGGATGTGTTGAGCCGTAAAACCTAGGGTTTTTCTTGTTCTAGGAATAGTGACCACGAGATCTATTTTTGTGTGAAAATGGGTTTGAATACAGTGATTTAGGTTGAATTACTTTCGTGTTTGATAGGTAGCCCAGTGAGCTAATTTTGATGTATGAATTGATTAATTACATGACATGATTATACGATTGGGCATTATGTGAATATATGCATTGTGATATATTTGCATGTGTTATATGAGTTATTGAAATGGCATCATAATCCATTTCATGTGCCTTCAGGGAGTAGCCTAGAAATTAGGTGAGTGCATGACATGGGCGAAAGAAGCAGCGTTTTTTGAAAGGAATTTCACGAGGATGATATTCCCGAAGAGGTGGGTTGGGAGAGATGGGCAGCCGGACGAGATCTCACTGCCTCTGCACTGCTCTCACCTCTCTGCCTCTGCCTCTCTGCTCTCACCTCTTTGCTCTGCCTCTGCACTCTCTCTCTCCGGGAAGAGACCATGGCTTGTTTGAGCTCACCAGCAATTAAGCCTCGGAGGAATAGTCCACATTTTAGAATATTTCGGTGTGCTATTCAAAGAACAATGGGTTTTGTTTTGAAAATGATTATTCTCATACATGGCAGGCGAGAGTGTGAGGGGAGTCGGTGAGGACTCGGGATGGAGTTGGTCATGTAGACATTCAAGTAGGATCATGCATTTCTTGAATGTGTGTGTGTTTAATTGGAACGTACCCAGCTGCCTTAGGTGGTGAGTGGCCCACTTGGAGGCGATTCTCCCTCTTGGGCTTTAGCTCACCCTGGAGTCGTGGGACCCCCTTTTGGTACGGGAGCGTGCGTGACGGCTAGATCTAGAGGGCGAGTTTAGAAGAAAAGCTGGATTGTGCCTTTGGATTTGTGGTGTATACATATATTAGAATGTTAGAATTTTAAAGGAGAATTGATTACCTCTCTTGAAACTATTGGATATAGTTGTGGTATCATGATGAGTATAGTTATTGGGCCCAAGTGGTCGTTTTAATCATGTTGTGATTATATTGGACTGCTTGGGGCAGGTTTATGCAGGTGATGTATTTGGGTAGAGCTCACGGGGTCTGAAGGAGACTCACGGATTTCTAAAGTGGCGGTCGGGTAACCCGACATCCCACGCTATATTCCCATGAGTTGTGGGGTAGTCGCGGACCCCGAAATGGGGGCGTCACCGATGTCAGAGAATCGGGATCCCAAGTTTACGACTCATTTTTTGGAGAGTTTCCAATGAGCCGTGAACACAGTGATGAGCAATACTTTTTCATCCTCGGATGGGCCGATTGATCAGGACCATCGGACTTTAGGACATGCTACAAGCATGCGTCCTGGATATTAAGGGTAGCTAGGAAGAGCATTTGCCCTTAGTGGAATTCGCCTACAACAACAGTTATCAAGCGAGCATACAGATGGCACCCTATGAGGCACTCTATGGAAGGCTATGTCGATCTCCAGTTTGTTGGACGGAGGTGAGAGAGAGACCCTCCACGGGTCCGGATTTGGTTAGAGACACCTCTGAGAAGGTAGACTTGATACGAAAGCGTCTTCTCACAACTCATAGCCAACATAAGAGTTATGCCGACAGACGACGATGACCTCTCTAGAGTTTGAGAAGGGTGATCATGTCTTCTTGAAGGTAATTCTAAAGATAGTGGTCGAGTTAAGCCAAACGGGAAGCTATCACAAGGCTCTCGGGCCCTTCGAGATACTTGAGAGAGTGGGTACAGTTGTGTATAGGTTGGCTTTACCTCCAAGTTTATTGGGTGTTCATGCGGTATTCTATGTCTCCATGCTCCGGAAGTACACTTGGTCAGGCTAATGTGGTGGATCGGGGGAGAGAAGCTTGTCGGTTGATGCGGATGGGGCATTCGGAGGGACCGGTCATTATTATGGATAGTCAGGATCAGGTTTTGTGAGGTAAGACTGTGAGGCTAGTGAAGGTGTTGTGGAAACACCAAGGAGTGGAGGAGGCAACATGAGAGCGCGAAGACACTATGCGTGCCAATTATCCTTTCTTACTTGAAGATGAAGGTATATTCTTAGTCATTTGACATTAAATGACTATTGCACATGCATATGATTGGATGCATATGTGTGTGTGAATTTCGGGGACGAAATTCTTTTAAAGGGGAAGAATGTAAAACCCGGGTAAATTTGAATTTTAGAAAAATGGCCAACGGTAAATTCACCAGTTATAGTACAGTTACCATTGAAAATTTCTAGATTCGGATGATAAAACAGACCTCACCGTTGGATTCATCTTGCGAAGTCTAGTTACCCGAACGAATTTCGTTAAATTATGAGACGGTCGGATTTTCACGATTTTCGAAGCGTCGGGTGTCCGGTGGACCCCAAAAACGGGATTTTAAAATAAAAATTTTGAAATTGAAAAATAAATTAAGTAAAGTTCATTTAAAATAAATTGAACTTGAATCGGGAAGAAATAAAATATTTCGGAGCAAAAATGGACCCGAACGGATCGCAAACACGTGGTGCAACGTGAGCCATATTCTTAAAACTTAAGATAAGTTAAAAGGTGAAATGAAGGAACAAAAAAAAATAAAATTGAAAGATCATTTTCTTTCCTGTTGTTCGAATGAGAGAGAGAAAAAGGAAGAGGAAGTGAGCTTTCAAAACTTATCTCTGATTTTCGAATCGGTTAGTCGGGAATTCATCGAGCAGAACTGGATTAGGTCTACTCGAGAAGAGGGGCTACGCGCATGGGTCTGCAAAACACGGTTCACGGATGATTCATGAGGAGTTCGGGAAATCAAAGGTTTCGAGTTTAGGAAGTGTCCACCAGACTTCCTAGAGTTTCTTCAACGCTCCAAGAGGTAGGGATTCTTCCTACTTTGATTTATTTTCTATTCTAAGGGTTGTTTGATTATGTTTTATGCCCTAAGGGGTTGTTTAGCCGTGTTTTTCCATAAGGGGCTGTTTGGCAAAATTTTGGGAATATGGGAATAGTACCCTGTTTTGACCCTATATGATGTTCAGTTTTTAGGGCTGGTTTTTGGTTAGAAAAAGAGAGAATTTGGGCTAGTGTCCTTCATGGAAATTGTAGTTGAAGTTGTGAACTTGATGTTAGGATTTTGAATCACTCAAATTGGACCTCTATAACTCAAGTTATGGTCCATTTCATTTTTGGAATTGTCAGCCAAATTTGTTGTTGTTTGTGTCCGAGGTTTTGGGAGTGATTTTCAGTTGGGAAAAAGAAATTTGGACTAGTGTCCTTCATTGGAAATTGTAGCTGCAATTGTGAACTTGATGTTAGGCTTTTGAATCACCAAAATTGAACCTCTATAGCTCGAGTTATGGTATATTTTCCAGGACTACCACAAGCTGCCCTGTTTTGACCCCATATACTATCCAGATTTCGGGATTGATTTCTAGTTGGGAAAAAGAGAGAATTTGGACTAGTGTTCTGCATGAAAATTATAGCTGCATTTGTAAAATTGATGTAGGCTTTTGAATCACCCAAATTGGACTTGTACAACTCGAGAGTTATAGTCATTCTCGGAATTCCCTTCTAACAGGCATTTAATGGTTTGTGTTCGGATTTGGAATTTGTTGGGGACTAGTTTATGAATTGAGTTCGGAACTATTCCGTGGTCTATTATGGCTTGTTGTGTGGAATGTTTTGTGGGCATCTCTTTACCACAATTGGTCTTGAGGATCAAGTTGTCATTGCTTAAGTTTGAATGACATGCTTGGTGGTAATTGATTAGAGGTCAATATGTGTGTCTAATGTATTGACATGTGATGAGTTTGTGTATGGATACGGCCATTGCATGGCTTGTTTGTAGGTTATTTGTGGACATGTTATGTCACAATTTGGCCCAGTGGATAAAGTATGTCATTGCTTGATTGGTGATGACTTGTTGATGTTGATATGTGTGTGCAAATATGTTGACATGAAATGTGTGATCGTTTGAAAATTTTATGTTGATTGATATAATTGTCCATGATGTATGGGGGATATGTATGAGTAGAATTTTACATATAGCATTCATCATATATGTGACATGGTATAGGCATGAAATGGCACATCGCATTACATATGCATGGGGACATCACATGAAATGAGTGTGAGTGCGTGGTTATAATCAACACTGCGTTTGGTGTTTAATTGGGTGGGCTCGGTAAGGTGGGACAATGTTCAATAGGGTCGCACGGTTGCATACATGAATATGAAAATATGTGTCGGGTAATAGCAAGTAGGGATAGATACCCCCTCGGGTGAAAGCCCCTTTAATTTTTGTTATACAAATGTGTCCAACGGTTAAAGCCTATGAAAGTGTAGGAAGGTTTGCGAAGCCTGAGGTGAGACCCCAGAAATTTGCTACCCACAAAAAGACACATGATTTTGAATATAAATGATCATTGAGGTGTAGCATCCAAAAAACTTTTGGTTTGAAAAAGAAATGAATTTTGTTGTAAAAATGATCATTAGATGTAATCCACAAATGATGGGTTTTATCACACTTTGATATCGCATGGTGTGGTAGGAGTCGGTAAGGACTCGGGTGAGAGGGAGTCGGTAAGGACTCGGGTAAGAGGGAGTCGGTAAGGACTCGGGTGCATGGTATATGATTGAGTCTCATCTCATTTCATGGCATGTATGATTCCATAGTAGAAATTGTATGTTTTTACTTGGAATGTGAATGAGAATCAGGAACATATCTATTGCATGTACACTTAAAGCAAGAGGGGCCTCTCGTAGGGAGTTTACTCTACTCGGGTGTAGCTCACCCTTTGCGAGATCCCCCTTCAAGTGTGGGAGTACACGGTGGATCTACGGCTCACTCGAGGCCGCAATCGTAGCAGCAGGCCGGGCCTTGTAATCATTTTTGTAAAGATGTTTGGAACGACTGGTTTTGTTTATATTTTTTTTTATAAGAGTGTTGTAATTAACCCTTCAAGACTATGGTATAGCCTGTATATTTTTTAGTATGATAATAAACAAGGGTCACTCACTGTAAATAGACTGTATGATTATTATGTTATATTGGGTCCCATATGGGTCATGTTATTGTATATCCTACAGGTTGTGTTTTGGGTAGAGCTCCTCGTACAAAGGAGACTTTATCCAATTTTTGTTAAATTATAGGTCCCGATAAAAGGAACACAACAGTGTAGTATTGGGTTACTTGACATCTACAAGTTTTTCGCGGGTTGACGCCGTCAACGAACCCTCGGGTTTTAGGACGTCACAGTTTGAATCGATACCAAATGAGAATGCAAACAAATTTTATAATTTTTTGAGGGAAGCTGAGCATAAATAATATTCAGGGTGTAAAAAATTTACAAAGTTATATTTTATCATAAGACTATTTCATATGAAGTGTCATAATAGATAGAGTAATAAGTCATTTACAATGTTACTTGAATTGTTGAAGGAGGCTCTTCTTGAGGGTGAGACATTGCCAAGCAATTATTATGAAACAAAAAAATTTCTCCGTGAGCTTGGCCTCCATTATATTAAGATTGATGTCTGCCCCTCAAATTGTATGTTGTATTCAAAAGAGCATGCAAATGTGAATGAGTGTATTGTGTGTGGTGTCTCTAGATGGAAATCAAGTGATGTTCATTCTACAAATGAGTAATTAGTCATCAAAGAAAAAGAAAATTTATGCTAAGGTATTGCGTTATTTTCCCTTAAAACCAAGACTTCAAAGGTTATATATGTCATCGAAGATAGCTTCTCACATGTAATGGCATGTTGATGGTTGCATGAGAGGTGAGACGATGAGGCATCTAGTAGACTCTTTAGCTTGGAAAAACTTCAATAAGGTACACCATTTATTTGCACAAGAACCTCGAAATGTTAGGCTCGGTTTAGCAAGTGATGGGTTCAATCCTTTTGGAAAGTTCTTATTCCATATTACTTACCACCTTGGATGTGTATGAAACAAACATTCTTCATGTTGTCACTCCTTATTCTTGGTCCAACTGCACCTGGGAATGACATTGACATATACTTACAACCATTAATAGATTAATTGAATGAGTTATGAGAGGTTGGAGCTTAAACATATGATGCTTCAACAAAACAAAATTTTTGTATGCGTGCAACTATATTATGGACCATTAATGATTTTCCTACATATTCAAATCTTTCTAGGTGGAGTACTAAAGGGCAATTTGTTCGTCCTATATGTAATAAAGATTGTTTGTCATATCGATTACAAAATGGATGGAAATGGTGTTACATGTGTCATCGTAGATTTTTTCCTCTCGATCATAGATTTCGACGTGATAAAAGGTCATTTGATGAAAATGAGGAGCATAGAGTAGCACCCAAACAATTGTCTATAGAGGATGTTCTACATTAACTACATGGAATGAAACATATTATTTTAGGGAAGGCATCAAAAAACAAAATGTTGACGAAAAGAAAAAGAGAACATGCTAAACTTGAGCACAACTGGAAAAAGAAAAGCATTTTTTTTCCAATTGCCATATTGGAAAACCCTTATATTTGGATGTAATGCATATTGAAAAGAATATATGCGATAGTATAGTTGGCACCTTGTTGAGTATTGATGGTAAATCAAATGACAATATGAATAGTTGTCTTGACTTGCAAGCTATGGGTATTAGAGATCAACTTCACCCTATAGAAAGAGGAAATATGGTTATATTGCATGTTGCATGCTATTCACTAACTTCAAATGAAAAAAAGGAATTCTATACAATTTTTTAAAGAAGTGAAGGTTCCAGATGGTTATGCTTCTAACATCTCTTGATGCATACAAGTGAATGAACGAAAGATTTTTGGATTAAAGTCTTATGATTGTCATGTTCTCATGCAACAACTCCTTCCCCTTGAGATTCGTGAGATTCTACATAAGAATGTTTGTGTTGCTATAGTTGAATTATGTAGTTTCTTCAAACAATTGTGTTCTAAAGTGTTACAGACTAATAAATTAGAACACCTTCATAATGACATAATAGTCACACTTTGCAAATTAGAAAGAATATTTCCTCCATCATTTTTTGATGTTATGGTACATTTACCTATGCATCTTGCAAATGAGGCAAAGGTTGTTGGACCAGTGCAATATCAATGGATGTATCTTATTGAGCGGTATGTTCTCATTCAATTAATTTTATATATATATATATATATATATATATATATATATATATATACCTATATATATATATATATATATATATATATTAGGTTTCATATAGTTCATGAAACAAATCTATTGTGTTATGGATTAAGCGGTATTTCGCACATTAAAGTCTTGTAATGGCGTAATAAGAACACCTTCGAAATGTTATTACAAAGGGTACATAAAAAGAAGAATCGCCGACCTTTTGTTCAAGATATTTGCATGATATTGAAACAAAACATGATCGTGAAGAAATGAATTATGTCATTGCAAATAACAGAACAAATGAAGGGTTAAGCATTTTCAAATGCATAAGACATACAATAGGAAAATCAATATCTCGTGTTCTTAAGACTGAAGAGTGGTCACAAGCACATTATATGTACTAAGTAATTGCGAGGAAGTGACGCCAGTCATTGAGTAAGATGATTGTTTGAATAAAACTTTCTTTTAATTCTCATGCAAAAATGTAATTTCGGTCTTTATGAGCATCATAATTACAAATCTTTATTTTTCATAGAACACAAACAATCTATAACGGATAAGCCTCGTATTCATGCACGAGATGTAGATTTGATTCACACAAAAGAATTCATTAGTTGGTTTGAAGAACGTGTGAGTATATTTACTATATATATTTTCATATTATCTAATAAACATGTATGTTTTATAATCTTACATTTGAATCGATAGGTTATACAAATGCGACATGAAGGTGCCGTTTCTAAACATATACTATTACTGTCTCGTGGACCAAGTACATCAATTACATGTTATAAAGGATACATCATTAAGGAGTTCAGATTCCACACTAGAGAACGAGAAAAAGGGAAAAAGACTCAAAATAGTGGAGTTACTGTAACAGCAGAGGTATCTAGCTTTGCAAGTGTAAGAGACACAAACCCAATTTCTGGTTATGTTTCTTACTACGGTGTGCTAACTAACATAGTTGAGTTACATTCCTTAGTGGAAATAGAGTTATTTTATTTAAGTGTGATTAGTGGGATGTAATCAATATTGGAAAGGGGATAAAGAATGATGAATATAGATTCACGTGTTTGAATTTTGAACGTACCATATGCACATATGAACCATTTGTACTTGTATCTCACACAAAACAAGTCTTTTATGTTCAAAATTCAATTAAGGAAAATTGGCACACTGTTGTAGAAATACAAACCCGAGGGGTTTATGATATGAACCAAGAAGTATCTACTAATGATCCAGAGCCATATCAATAGCCTATAACACTTCATAGTCAACATGATGTGCATGACTTAGTTAAGAATGACTTAATCAATTGGGAAAGAAGTGATATTATAGGAGAAACTGTCCAAACAGATGTTCTACTACACGACAAAGAAACATTGTTGATCGAGATAATGAATTTATTCATGATGAAGATATAGATGATGTGTATTTAATAATAATGGTAAACACATAAATATATATTATTTGATATATACGTTGTAATTTATTCCATGTTATTTATGTAATTTATTTATATTTCATTTTATAAATTACTTTATTATATAGAAAATGTCTCATCGAATAGGAAGAGTACAGACAGTGTCTCCAGATGATGACTCGGATAATCTACAATAGAACATGCAGTTACAACCACTTGCAACTACTTCTACTAGTTTTGGTGATTTTGGTTGTTTAGATACTTCGACTATTGGTATTTTTAAGATAATTATGCTTAGCTTTACTTATGATATTTGTGTTTACATATGTTTAATTTCTCAAACAATGAAAATTGATTATTTAATTTTATATAAGAGAATAGAAATTATAACACTTTATTTGTCTTACTTTTTCTTGAGTTCTTATAACAAAGAGGACATATCTGTTGGATTTACTTGGCATCAAAAAGCAAAGACCAAATCAAATCATTTCAATACAAAATGCCAAGTTGTTTATCATGACAATGACGAAAGACTTTCTAGTTACATGGGGACATTGGTACGATCTCAACACAATGTACCCATCCAAGTCCAAGATTGGCATCACGTTAGTAAAGATGTAAAGGAAAAGCTTTGAGTCTTAATATTGATATGTCAATTACTATTCATCTAAATTGTAATGTTAGTGTTTAAAAATGAAACCTCTTAATTATATATGATTTTTTCATGAAATATAGAAGAATGTCAATGGATGAAACATCTGAAATTTAGATTATTCAATATTATGGAAATCTGTTAAGAAGTTATATAAATAAGATGAAGGCCAAGTATTATGACCCTTATAATACAGATGAAAAGAGATTGCGCCACAAACCTCCACACTTATCAAATGATGAATGGAGGTGGCTCATTCACTTTAGGGCTTTGCAGTCAAAAGATAAACATAATGATTTTTTTTCATATAATGTATCTTTTGATACTCATCTTCAAGTAAAGTCATATTTATTAGTTATATCTAATTTAATGCTTCATTGATAGTAACTTTTATTATGTTTCTAGTAGCTATATAGGTGATATGCTATTTTTTAATTAATATAAGATATCTCTAGAAAAAAACAAAGCTAATAGGGCAAAGCAAGTCATAAAGCATACATCAAGATCAAAAAGCTATGCTTAAATATGACATGAATAGGTAGAAATTTTATTATTAATAAGATTTGCTTGTACATCAATAGTTCATAAAAAATAACTTAATTGTTTTACTTGTAAGAATAAACACAAAAAAATGATGATCGAACTGAGCCTAATAGAGTTGAGATGTCTTAACACATACAAGAAAAGATGGGACGCTTGTTGATAATCGTTCTAAGCAGATCATGGTAATGAAGTATCTAAATTTTATATACTTATATTTCAATCATAGCTACATACTAAATTATTTAATCTGGAGTCAACAATTATTTTTGTTTTTGTAATGTCGGGATCAATTTGAGCTGATTCATAGCCCAACTTTGAAGGGATGTCTTTTTTCTTCTCCTAGCTGCTTCTATTGCTTACATCATCTGTATCACATGTAGATGACATATATCTTGAATGATGGGTCGAGAGAGGCATGGACGTGTTTGAGGCTATGAATTTGGTGTTACTCCTACCTTAGTCTTTGCTAGCAGTAGTACGGAGCAATCAAGATCTACTTTGTTAGCATAACTTGAAAATGCCCAAGAGATGCTAAGATTTGCATAACAAAAGTTTACAACAACAACTGAAATATTTGAAGAGAAATTGGTAAAAGTTCAAAGGAAGACAGAGTGAAAGAAGAGTTTGATGGAAAAATTATGGAAATGAAAAGAGTGCAAGCACAATTTCAAGAACAGATGATGCAACAATTTCAACAAAGGCAGTAGTAAACTTACATTATATTACATTTTATATGATACATTCTCCTCTTTTTTTGGACTTTTTATGACTAATATGTGATGATTGATTAGTTGGCGTATTACATTATATGATAGAATGTTAAACTAAATTCGTATCTCTTTTATTGTTTTTTGTCATATTATGTTAGTTTTTAACTATATAGCTTGGGATAATTTATTATAATATATTGTACTATTTTAAATTTTAAATTTCAGAATTGTTTGATTGCATACATAGATTTAAAAGATTAATTGGCCCCATTACAGTGCAGGAAAATGAGAATCTATAAAGACTAGTGTTTAAATGTAATAATTTTAGTCACTGGTCGAAGCAAAAACCGTGACCATATGAATCCATTTTTGTGGCGATCTGCTTAAAAAACTATGACAAAAAAACAGAGAAAATTAGACCTTTTTAGTCACGGCCAGCATGAAAACCGTGGCTAAAAGGGGCATAAAAACCGTGGCAAAAAATGCCCCTTTTAGCCATGGTTTTCATGCTGGTTGTGACTAAAAAGGTCAACATTTAGCCACAATCATGATGAAAATCGTGGCTAAATGTGCTGACCACTGCCACGATTTCATATTTGCCTGACTAAAGTCCTTACAGGCTGTTGCCCTTTTTTTTTTTTTTTTTTTATTTGTCACGGTTTTTGCTTATGATCGTACAAATGAACCACTATAGTCCCATGATCCGCATCAAAGTCGTAACTAAAATCTTTGTCTCACATATATTATTGTGAGCGCTTAGTCAGCATTTCCTCATAGTGACAATAAGTTTTGATGATAAGATTCATTGATTTGGTGACGGTTTATGACCGTGATCTAAAGTCCTATTCCTTGTAGTGTGCTAAAAGAAGGAAATAAAAACTAATTTTAAATTTAATGTCAAAGCCAGACCATGTAAAACACGTCATGATTTTTATTTATTTTTTCTAAAAAATCATTTTTACTATAAGAAATCTAAGAGGATTTCCAAACTTTGTATTTATATGGAGGGTTGTCACGTTAAATGATTTCAAATTTCCACCGTTGAAGTAGAACCTTTGTACAAAACGCTCATTCCATTTCTTCAATGTATTAAATTTCAAAACTCAAAATTTAAATTTTTTTAAAAAACTAAAAAAAAAAAGAAAAATGTCAAAAATTATCCCCATATTTAACTTCTTTTTAAAATAAAAATATGAAAAAATTCAAATATAATTAAAAATTCACATAGTTTAAAATTATTTAATTAAAAAACATAATTTATTATTATTTTTTGTTCAAATATTTAAACTTTTCTTTAGTTTTATTTTTACATTTTTTTTGCCCCTGAAAACCAAACATAACCACAAAGAAATACATTAGTTTCATTATAACCGCATGCTAGAAAATTACGAGCCTGTTGGTTTACCTCTTTTGAAAATTGTCTTTTTTACCGAAAAAACTCTAAAAACAAAGAAAAATATGTTTGATTCTTAATTATTTTTTTGAAAAAACATAAAAATATATATATAGAAAACAGCAAATTCAAAAAACAATAACACTTTTTAGAAACCACTATAAAGTGGTTTTATCGAGTTGTCAAACACAGGACCGACCGACGGTGCGCCGAATCTTAGGGCCGGAAAAAGCTAGGGGATAGCAAAAGCGAGATAAAAGCCGATTATTGCAGGTGGTCGAACACATGCTTGAAATAGGCAGGTCTTAGTTACCAGGTCTTACTTTTTTTTTCCCTCCTTTAATCATGCGGTGCCGTTTCTGAAAAAACTACACAGTTTTTTAACTTTTTATTTTATTGATTTTTTTTTTTAATATTATTAATCAGAATAATCCAGGTTGTACTAGGACTTTCCAATATTATTTGGCCTTGAGGTAATTTTTTAAATTTGTGTGTTATTTTATTTTTGTTATATGTATTTATTTATTTTTAAGTTAAAATGAGTTATTTTTAAAAAATTTTATGACAACGATTTAGGAGTGGATATATTCGAGCTAGTGATATTAGCGGTGGGATATTCAAGTAATTCGTAAGTAATGCTTCGAGATGGAATAATGAAGTCTAATGCAATGTAACTTGCCTTCATCTAATTTTATTATTATATGAGTATGATTTTGATTATATATTAGTTTATCTTTTTAATGTGTATTGGATGTATCTCTTTAATTTTATTATTCAATGAAAATTAAGTTTTATATATAAGAAAATATATATATTTATTTTATATATAGGCAGGGTTTATTCATAGGTTGAGCGGTTCGGCCGGTTGAACTCGACCGCTGACCTCTCCTCAGGGTCGATACGAGTGGAGTGCGAAACCTTGGTTTTATCTATGTTTTCATAATTAAACTTTTGTGAAGAACAGTTTTCAAAAAAGGGTAACAGAAAAAGCCCTACTTGTCTAACCTTTTGAAGATTTGAACTAAAAGTCATAATATGTTATCATATATATGCCTTTCGATTTAATGTACTTGCTAAAATCAGAAACAAATCCAACTCCAAGATTGGGCAAATCATGAACACAGAGGAAATCCGTAAATACAAACAAGATGGATTCTATAATTGAAGGATCTAATAATTAATCACAATGATGTCTTATTTCAATTCTATGCCCTACAAATATATCCATGCATGCATGCATGAGGAGGCTAGGAAACCTTGTTATTCTCAGTAATCCATTCATCTTCTGAATCCAGAAAAGATGCTAATGTGTGTAGCTCCAAAGCTTCGCAGGGATTAAGAATACCATGCAGTATTCCTTCTTCATCCTCAATCTCCGGTATGAGAAAATCGCCGTTATTGTTTTCCCCTTCATCTAGAAACGAGTTGAGCGCGTCACAGGTGAGGAGGCCATCCATGTCGAAATCCATAAAAAAGTCGGCAGTTTCGCCCATTTGCGGCTGCGGCGGCGGCGAACTCGAGGGCTCCTCCGATGTGGGAGCCGCAATTTTAGGAGACGGGTATTCGAGGATGTCGGTCTGGAATCGTGGGATCGTGACCTTCGAGCATCGAACTGCTTTTGTTCGGATTACTGGATGAGGTTGCGGCGGCGGCGGCGGCGATGATTTCCTGGTTCGTGAAATCTTGTTTTTCGGAATTTCCACAGTTTTAAAAGGTAATGATTGCAATCTCTTGCTCAAATTAGTGTTCCAGTAGTTCTTGATTTCGTTGTCCGTACGCCCCGGTAACCTACCGGCGATCAATGACCATCTGGACCAATCATATATAGTTGAAGTAAAAAACCTTTAGTTGAATATATATATATATATATATATATATATATATATATATATATAATTTAATTGAACTATAAAGGGTAGCAGTTGAACTTGGAAAAATAATAATTTGTTGGGTTTTAAAGGAAAGGGAAAGTTGAGTATCCAAACAGTGCCCAAACCAGATAAACTTTTCAGTTTTAACTTTTACCAAATATTCATGGTATATGAATATTTCTTCCGGGGCAAACTGTCTCTGGAATACCGATTTGAAAATAAAGATAAAAAATACATGACGAAATAATTAATTAAGGTCATCCAAAAATAATTGGTATTTAGGCAAAGGTATTGTCTTAACTAATTATAAGTACTATCTTAATTTAAGATAATACATTTATATGAAAACCAATTATTTAAAAATAAATACATGATTTAGAATATGTTATTGAAAAGTAATTGATATTTAAGTAAAAGTTTTAGCTTAACCAATTATAAGTGCTATCTTAATTTAAGATAGTACCTTAAGTGATTAAAACAGGAGATCTACTTGAAAACCTTATTTTGCCTCTTGACATGTTTTGAATCAAGTGCTTCCCTTTTTTTTTTTTGATAAATTTTGCCTTTATTTACAAAATACATGCTTTTCCCTTTCTTTTACCCACATAAAACAAGAAAAGGAATAGACATATTCTTAAATGATAATTAAACCAACAAAGTTCTCTCTGTGATTAATATGGCGACTGTTACAACAGCACTTAGCAATAATGAAGCTGAAAAATGGACACAAGGATTCTGACAGATTTTAAAAACTCTCAAAATTGTAATGATGTTAAAATAATAATAATAATAAATACCTGTTTCCAAGGAGCTTATGCAGTCTGATAATGAGTTCTTCTTCTTCGAAAGAGATGTTGCCCCTCTTTATATCAGGCCTCAGATAATTCAACCATCTCAGTCTGCAACTCTTCCCACATCTTTTCAAACCTGCAGATTAATCAACCCATCATCTGGAAATGGAAATGGTGGAGAAAGTTGGAGATCTTCTTCTTAATAATTAATTGCCTGAAAGTTTTAAAATTAACATTAAAATAAAAAAAAAAAAATTACCAGCCTTTTGAGGAAGGTCTCTCCATTTCCCTTCTCCATGGAGTTCTACATAGTTGCTCAGTATCTTATCTTCCCAAGCAGACCATGATCCTCTGTTGAGTCCTTCTTTGTCACAGCAAGGTCTTCTTCCCATTTATATTTTCTAGGAAACCAAACACACTCTCTCTCTCTCTCTCTCTGACAATTAAGTTGTGAATGGGAGGAGTAGAGTTAACCTATTTATACTTCACATATATATGATTATATCCCATATGTAAGGCCGTGTTCCCAGGAAGGAGGAACCCCACAACGTGCCTATATATAACATCTCCCAGAAAAAACAGAGACTGAAAAAAAAACCCATCATGTGCCACAGTTTTGGGACTTTGTGCTTGATTCCAGTTTTTAAAAATTTGTAAGGTTTTCATACAGTAAGACACTTTGACCTTAAAGTTAGCTAGGTTTCTTCTATAAATTAATAAATAACGTTTCTTTTGTAAATGAATAAATGAAAACTCTGTTTCACTCTATTGGTTGAGAATAATTACAAAAAAAAGTATAAATAATGTCAAATTCATGGTATGATAATATGGTTTGATTGTAAATAATTATATTAGATATTATCTTAACAAAATGCAGGTATGACTATAATGAACAATATCATTAATAGTACCTAAAGTTTATTATGATGATACTTAGGTATTATCATATCTAAACCAATTATTTTTATGCCATGTATTTTATATTTTTTTATGTTTTTTTTTAAACACAAGTTTCTCCTATAAAGGAGTAAATAAGTGAGTGTGTATCTTGAAAAGTGAATAATTACATAAGTAGTATCTGAAACATAATTAATTTTTATAAAATGATACTGCAACATGTATTTGACATTTTTTATACATTATTTATAATTATTTTCAAATTAACAGGCTGCAATCCGAAAGAAAATAAATAAGTGAGAGTGTACCTTAAAAGGTGAATAAAATAATTACGGGCAGTGGGTAATTTATGGATCCCTGAAAGAAAGTGATAAAATATTTTATCACGAAATAATTTAGAATTTAATATTAAGTACTATGATGTTGACATAACTACCATTATAGTAACATGGTTCTAGTTTTCTTCTTCCTCACTCCTTTTTCCAATTATAAAATAATACTCTTCCACGTACCGTTAATGCTCACCAAGTCTTATTGGCAAGGGATCTAAAAAGCATAGGATTTAATTTATTTTTTTCGTTTTTCTATAATTTAAAACTTTCTAAAATATAATTCATTTCTTTTTTCTTGATGATTTGCATTATAAAATATAAATCCCACCCTCTACCTTACAGCCAAAACTGAGTAGGTCTACCAAACCCATTATGACTTAAGTAGGAAAATATGAGAATTGATCATTAGCTTAACGAAATCTCTCATAATTTTATTAAATGTTCATAATCTTGCATGAGGTCATGCAAATCCTTATATACCAATAAAATTCTATATATGTTGTTTTCAAAATTCAAGTTAATACTTAATGATTATACATTATAGTTTAATGAAATATCGCATCTTTTTATTAAATATTCATAATATATGGATTGTCTAGTGTAGAGTACTAACACTTAAGGATTTTTGAAAAATTAGAACATATAAGGTTTAAGAGTTTATACCTAAGGTAAACAAGAAGCAATAATAGATATTAAAATAATTAGAAATAAGCAAGGATATAAAAATTTATGTGAAAAATCATAGGGTTTAAAAGTTTCTAACTTCACCATGAAACCTAACTCAAATGGTAAAAAAATGGAATAAATATACAAGAGAGAATCGATATGGGTGTATATGATGTAATAAAAAAATCACACAAAGATAAATCGATACAATAAAAACCTCCGATAAAATGCTTACATGTAACCAAACGGATAAAATATATTAGATAATTCGATTTAGGGATAGACTAATTACCCATTCAATGACTTTGACTCTAGATGTTATCAAAATATGTATTGTCGGATCGAGTGAATTCAATAATAGCTACAGATTGGCATTTCAATTTTCTTAATTTTTTTAGAGCCTACCCTTATTCTAGTAAATTTTTATCTCTTTCTTCAATCTTTGATGATCCTCCTGGAAGCAAATCATTGATATCAAGAAAAAGCAATGGGCCTGATCTTCCGATATGGATATTTAATCCATAAGCTAACTCTTGGTTAAGAAAATCTTGAATAACTTTCTTTCTTACTTAAATAATATTTAAAATCAATAAATAATTTTATTTAATACCCTTTCCTAACAACTTAAAAGGGTGCTTTTTTCTATTTTTCTTTTTATTAAAAGTAATTTCCTTTTAAAATTTGTCACATCATGGCAAATCTGTGGACAGATGAAAGCAGGTCCACAAATAATAATAGATCCAGAATGGCCCTTCATTTGTAATATGATCCAAGTCCTATAAAACATCATCATTAAAAAATAATAATAAAAAGAAAAAGAAAAAGAAACACAGTAGTGGCCTACACAAGACAAAACATCTAAAAAATTCTTTTCAATTATTGCTACCAACTGAAAGTAATTGAATATATAATGGCCCTTTTGGCTTTTCCATCACAAAAAATTTAGAACCGTACAGCCATTGGCCCATTGCTTTCACAATCACAGATTTATTCAACTATCCTTCTATCAGCCGCATGATTTCATCGACCCTTCTTTTTCCACCTAATCTTTTCTCTCTAGAAATGACCCATATATTTCATATATATATATGGACACCATTATAAGATTCTGATGTAGGAAAAGTTAACGGGAAAAGTACAAATTTAGTAATGAAAAATAAGAAGTACATGATTAAAAACATATAAAATATATGATTCAAAACATTAGAGACCCTATATACTACGTCTTCATTTTGAGTCTTGAGTAGTGTCCAGCTGCCGAAGCGGTGCATCTTCTTCGACAATGTTGGCCAACATTTTGAGGTGCCCGAGGACATTGTAGGCGTCGAGATCTACGTGGTTACGGGGAGATTTTGGATAGAGTTGTTAGGGATGGGACCACGAAGTATAGGATTCACCTACTTGCCGTCACCACCAGTTGATGGTGAATAGAGAGAGTGAATAGATCTTGAAGGAATTACTTAGCCACTATGTGACCCCGACCTTTCAAAAGGGTGGTTTGAGAAAAATGATTTTTAATGGGGATTGAATCAATGACTTATAATTTTGAGGTAAGTTCCTTAAACATTGTATTACAATTGTTAGACCAAAACAGTTTTTAGGTGTAGCGGAGTTTTAGTCCAGTTGTGAACCTAAATCAAAGTAGGACCAGATAATTATTTGAATAAACTTTCATGGGTTCGTATTCTACTCCGTGAGGAGAAAAATGTATCTCACTTGAGGTGGTAGAAATGAATGAGAAAATACGCTCCAAAGTGACTCTCTTGAAAGGTGTCTTTTGGCTATTTAAGGTTTGTCTTTTAGCATTTCTGGGTTGTAACCTTTAGAATGGTGACTATCCAGAAAGTCACTAAGAAGTCTATAAATACCCATACATTCATCACCATTGGAATTAATTGATTAATTCATTCATTCATTCAAACAATATTCAATCCATTTCTGGCATTTACACCATTTCTGCATAAAGTCGGTGTGTTAGAGAGTACACAACACAATTGTTTGCTGAAAAAATAGATTGGAGTGCTACTTCTATTTGTGGAAGATCATTGTATACTAGGAGACAGGCGCTCAATATTCCATAAGCACCGTGAGTGGGGGCGAAATATGTCTTAAGGACATAGTGTCAAATACTAGCCTTGATCTAACTGAAGTTCTATAACAATTCATGTTCTCCAATCGGGTTAGTAATTAATTTGTTTAGACAAAACATTTACATTTAACAGTTTGTTGTATCTCTTACTGTTATTGATTAGTTAAGATTAAATCATTCTGTATGGCTTCCGAACTCCTTATATGGTTGGTCAGTTTTCAACAAGTGAGTTTCTGATTTTGGAGCACCCGAAATTTTTTCTTTTAACGATCACGATTAAATTTCTTTTCCTGTTTGAGATCTTGTGCTTAACGGTCTTAAGGCAGTTTCTGGTTTTAGATTAGTTTTGAATTAGTTTATTTACTCTCGTTTTACGATACATGTTTGATGTTCTAAAAATATTACAAAATATTCAAAAAAAAAATTGTTTTTACTATCTGTTATAGTTTGAAGAGGCTTGGAAAAATTTTATGGGAAAATTTGCATGCTCTATTTATGTGTTTTATTCAAACAATTACACCAAAGTGACATTGTTCCTGTGTATGATTTAAATAGTTACATGTTGAGTGAACTTTGTTCTGTGTATAGATAAAGCAGATTACACGAAAACACTATATAAAGCTAGTTAATCCGGTAACTTCAAGCGGTGACTCTAAAGTTACATGTGACTTTAATAATAAGAACACAAGTGGCGCTCTTGATTACATAGGCTTGTCTGCAATTTATGCTTATTAGTTTCTAATTTTTAATATTTTGTAATATGTGTCTATCAATGGATACAAATGATAATAATGTTCCTGCTACTACAAATCATGTTGTGCCTGTGGTGCCTATTTATGTTCCTACTCATGTGTCTCATGGGGAGAAACTCGAAAAGTTCAATGGGAACGATTTCAAGAGATGGCAACAGAAAATACTATTCTATCTCACTACGTTGAATCTTGCAAAGTTTATTTGTGAGAATGCTCCTACTTGTAGTGAGAATGAGACTGATCGCCAAGTTGTTGTTGCGGTGGATGCATGGAAGCACTCTGATTTTTTGTGCAAAAATTACATCCTCAATGGATTGGATAACACATTATATAATGTGTATAGTCCAATTAAGATGGCTAGAGAGCTGTGGGAATCCTTGGATATAAAATACAATACGGAGGATGCTAGAATGAAGAAATTCGTTGTGGGCAGGTTCCTTGATTACAAAATGGTGGATTCCAAAACTATCATAAGTCAAGTTCAAGATCTTCAAGTGATCTTACATGAGATTCATGCCAAAGGAATGGTGCTTAGTTAATCTTTTCAAGTAAAACATGATTATTGAAATTACCTCCAAATTGGAAGGATTTCAAAAATTATTTGAAACCTGAAAGCAAAGAAATGAAACTGAAGATTTGATAGTGAGATTGAGGATTGAGGAGGGACGATGAGTCTCAGAAAGAATTTCAAAAATCATTCCATGGAGTCGAGGCACATGTGACTGAAAAGGGATAAAACACAATAGCGTGACCTGACCTCGGTGTCAGCGAGATGTCACCATTTTTTAAACTTATAGCCTTTAAGCTTGTTCAATCATATAATGTTAAACACTTAACTTGTACTACATCCTGTAGCAGCGGATTACAAAATATATACAAGCTCCATACATAGAAGTGTTCAACATTTACAATATTTACATTGCTTCATTTGTTTACAAACAACAAAAAGGATATTACATATACAAATGAAATAAAGTCTTCAAGTGACACCTAATGATGTGTTGACCTTGGAACTGATGCAGTATCACAAATCCTCTTATCGGCATACGTACCTACGAATGAGAAACCTGTGCTAAACTGCGCTTAGTGGGAATAACTTTCGTGGACGACCACTAATAGAGTCATCTCACTTTGCGTTTACATATACGCCAAAACATATCATATACTTATGTCATAATTCTATACTTTATCATGCTCCATACTTATAGATGTTCCCATACACATAATTTTACACATGCTTATGCAATCTTATACTATCTTATCATATCATGTTTCATTTCCAGGTTGTTACATTTTCTTCTTGTTCTGCTCCCTGACATGTACTTGTCCTTTGTTACATATCATCACCTTACTTGATATTATACTTCTCATATCATGTCATGTACTTTTATCATTTTCAAATCATTTGCATATGCTTGTCATTTGTTTCATGTTTCATGTTTGCATAAGCCTTAGAAGTGGATAAAGGAAACTATAAGGGCACGAGCGGTGCCACTGTATCAAACGGTGAGTACATAAGGGCCGGCGCTGATATCGTGTGCGAAATGACCATCACTATAAGAACTGAAAATGTTATCATCTGGAACAATGACCCATCTCTCAGGGCCCGAAGGCCTTTATGTGACAACAGACAGCTGTCAGTATATTTATAGACTTGTTTTCCACTAATAGGCATGCCCGTATCCCTACCGGAGTTAAGCGAATGATCAAAGTGTTTTATTCCATTTTGTTACATATCTCATATTTTCGAATAATTATTGTTATCGTAATATATCACGATATTATTATCATTACTTTAATTTGAATTCGTTCTCATATCTGTAGCTTCATATTACTGTTCTCATATTTCTTTGCAATACATATATTCATATCTTTTTTTTTTTTTTTATCATCTAGTCGTGTCTTCGTATCATATATGTGATCCTATCATATATCATGTATGCATCTATGCATTCTTGTATTCCTATGTTCATGTAGTATCTTTATATATTCATTATGTCTTTGCTCTATTCGTATCCTTTATCATTTATGCATTTCTATCGGATTTAGCTATTCATGTATTTTCTATATTTCTAACCTTTATGCCTCTATCAATTGTGTATCATATATATTCCTAGGCTCATGTATTTCTATCATATATATTCATATCCTTCATCAAATCATATATTCATATCATGCATTCCTAATAACTTTAACCAAGCGATTAGTACACTTGGTACAACATTTCAATTTTTTTTTTCAAAAATGTCGTGGGCACCAGATGCCATTAAATAATATGTGGTCAGATTCTAGACTCAAAGGGCTTTTCATAGAGTCTAAGAACACCCGAACCGGAGTTTGGACGAAGAAATTATGATCGTTAGTGGAGGATTCATGAGCAGGTGAATTTGAACATATCAGTGAGCCTCACATTTTCATGTCGTTTTAGGATAGAATATGAGCTCAATTTTTATCAATATATATATGGGTGGATTCTAGACTCAAAGAGATTTCCATAGAGTCTAAGAACACCCGAAACGGAGTTCGGACGAAGAAATTATGATCATCCGAAATTAGAGGATTCACATGAACAGTGAATTACGAACATATCCAGCAGAGCCAACTGTTTTTCATCGTTTTCGGACAGAATATGAGCTCAATTTTTATCAATCTATATATGAGTGGATTCTAGACTTAAAGGGCTTTCCATAGAGTCTAAGAACACCCGAAACGGAGTTCGGACGAAGAAATTATGATCGTCCGAAATTAGAGGATTCACATGAACAATGACCCGAGCAGAATCTGCAGGGCCTATGGTTTTTTTTTTTTTTTTTGTGATTTCTAGACTTAAAATGAGTTCCAATATTATCAAGCTATAAATTGATGGATTCTGGACTCAAATTTATTTCCATAGAGTCCAAGAACATCCGAAACGGAGTTTGGACAAAGAAGTTATGGTCATCCGAAGTTGGAGGCCAACAATAAAAAAAATGACAATTGTGTCCAACTCGGGCTGCTGCACACCATAGCGTGCTGCTCCTCTTTGGATGAATTTATGAGCTTGAAGGATTCGGAATTTGGATATACCTATTTCAAGGAGATATATTCTCCTATAAGTCTAAGTTACCCAGAAATTTGAATCACTCAATTCGAATGAGTGATGGCCAAGTTATGGTCAAAACAAAAACATGGGTTTTGGAGAAATTTTGACAGCATCTCTCCTAAAACCCCAATATTTCCTTAATACAAATATTCCTCAATTGAGGATTACAATCAACCAACCCAAGACTGAAACACCACCAATATACCAAGTAGGATTCTTTTTTAAACCCAAATTCATCAAAAAAAAAAAAAAAAAGGGCAAAATTTATCTGTTTCATGATGTGAAAATAAGATATACTCATACTGGATGCTATAGAAGAAGAATGCGAAAAATCGAACAATCTTGCTTTTCAGGTGCAAACTTCAATCTTATGGTTTATTTTCTACAATACACATGTTCAATCCCATTTTCTATATCACTTTCCTCCAAAATTTAAATTCATTTTTGCTCTGTTTGTCTACACTAGAAAATTTTTTTCCCGAGAAAACAAGACAAATCCCAGTTGTAAAGAAATGATTTCTCACCCCTAAACTAAAATAAAAGGATGCAGTATAATTCTCCTCCAGTTTCATTCCTAACAAGCCCACGAAGATTGAAATCATTTCCACGAAAAAAATATTTCCGGGAACTTCTTTCTGGAAAGAAATAAAAGCCAGGTGATTCAATTCTCTCCAGTAAAAATGCGCAAAAATCAAACCCGAACCACAAAAACGAATGTAATTGAAAACCGAGAAGCGAATCTTAATCACTACTAAAAAAAAACTAGACTTCCATACAAAATCCTAGTTTTCCATACCTTTTCTCTTCTCTTCCTTCTTCCTCTTCTTCTCTTATTTTATCTCTTCTTTGCTCCAAACGTGAAGCCCTAGAATGTGAGACCAAATTTGGTCTTTATCCCCTTTTGATATTTTAAAATTTTCCTTTATTACTTTTCAGTCCTTGTACTCTATTCTATTTGCAACCCAATTTTTCTTATTTCTATAATGGCATATCCTCTTCTCATATTATGCCTTTCATATCCTTTTTGAAAAATTTCTAATATACCCTTATATCTCAGATTAAATTCCTGTTCTTCTTAAAATTTCGCATTGTGGTGTGCGAAAATTTCGCATTGTGGGTGCTAAATCGCTTCGCTTTATGCTCTTCTTCATTCCGCTCCTCATTTCCTCTCGATTTATGGATCCGAAATAGCCGAGTTCGACTAATTCTTCGTGGCTTTGAATCGGATTCAACAAATTTGGCATTAATAGCTTACAAAAAATACAATGCCAAAATGCGATCACTGGGACAAATTGGACCTTAATGTGAAATCTAAGCATTCTATGATTAGTACACAAAAAGCGCCAAAAACCTACAATAAATAGGGCTCAACATAGCACTTTTTGGGCACTAATCATTCTCGAAATTTTCTCACTTAGCAAATTATAATTACGAAAAATTCAAATTATACCTACCAAATACCCTAAACATGTTATAAAACTGTTACGACATATTTTGGGGTATTACAAAACCAACAAGAAAAGAAAATATGTTGGCCAACAAGGGGCTAAGGGTGGTGACTCCAAAAGGTTCAAAGTTAACTTCTTTGTGTGCAATAAACCGGGACATCGTGCAAAGGATTGTTGAAGCCGTAAAGCACAAGTGAACCAAAAAAGGAAGGTTGCCCAAGCCAATATAACCGAGGTAGAAAAACTATTTGACAATGTTTCTAACGTAAGTTTTTTGATGTAGTGTCCGAGGTCAACTTGGTAGGAAATGATTAGTGCCCAAAAAGTGCAATTTTGAACCCTATATTAGATAGGTTTTCAGTGCTTTTGCGCATTAATCATGCGTCATTCATACCAATTGAAGTGTTCCAAGTCTTCTTAGTACCACTCGGCGCCACGTAGAGGGTATTTTCGCCGTTTTCGCGTGCTCGCGTGACCTCGAAATCTAATTTCGAGTCAAATGGGATGAATCCGCGAAGATTGATTCTAATGTTCACCATCAACTAAACCCTCTTAAGAATCAATGAGAAAACCAAGGCAAAGTGAAGAAAAATTGAAGGCAGCTTGAAGACGTAATGAAATGCAATAAGATGTGATGAAATGCAAGTGAGATCAACAAAGCTCCTACTTTTGCTGAGCCATGGAAATTTTTCACGGGATTGCGGTAAATTTCGCAACCTTAGCGAAAATTCTCGCAGAACCCAATAAAATCTTAAATTTCGCTGTGTAATTTCAAACCAAGCCGCTTGTAAGAATTTGCTCTAGCTAAATTCATGATTTCATCATGATAAATTTCCTCGCTTAAGCTAATAAATTTCGCTAAATTTCCAGCTTAAATTCAAGCTACAGCGAATTTTCATTTTCGCTTATGCATGGTGATTTCGCTACCTAGCCAAATTCTTTAGCCTACGAAATTTATTCGCCAATGTTTTGTAATTAATACCCGACCGACTTCAAGTGGTGTATTACTCTCTTGTCCTTTAGCAGCCAAATTTGTAGGTTTTAGTATTTTCATGCCTTGAAATTGGCCTATAAACCCTCTCTTTTGTAATAGATATAGAGAATTTTGGGGAGAACAATTTGGGAGAGAAGAATTTTTGTAAGTTTTCATTTTGTAAATAAAGTCTTTTATTTTTAGTTGGTTTGCCTCTCTCTCTCTCTTCTTTTTCCCTTACTTTCCCGACTGCCAAACACCCCTCTTGAGGATGACAACTCAAGAGATGCTTAGCCTAAGCCTCCCTTTCTTTGAAGAAGAGGAAGGAAGCTAGCTTGAGTGGTGGGGCATATGCATGTTGTCTTGTGCTGAAAGTCAGTCTGTGTTATGGCCCTTATCTTCTCAAATTAGGTTGAATAGCTTTGAATGTTGTTGGATTTAGCCAGCCTCTCCATGCTTTGGGATACAATGCATATTGCTAGGTACTTGTGGTTCATTAGATGGTCTTTACGAGCTTTTGAAATGATATTTAATGCTAGGGTTTCAAGCGATAAAGGCGTATATGCAAGCTACCGTGTTGACTCAAATAGGAGTTGAGATTTCAAAGGGTGAGGTTTGCTAGTTCAGCTTATAGATCCAGTTATACCGGGGGACTATAGGTTGCTTGTCATAACGAGGATAAAACCCGAGGACACTTGTTTTGCCCCAACTTACAAGTTAGTAGCCTAAATCTTGAAGTTAACTTTTCACCTTGTTCAGTTTTTACAATTTTCAACCTACTTCCACTTGTTTTAAGCAAATCCAAAAGTCCAAATAGAGAGCCTTACCTTCGTGCATATGCAATTATTTTTTAGGATGAAAATATACTGTGTTGACCTAGACCACTATACTGCAGTAGCTTGACTACAGCCCGATGGTAAGGTAGGTGTATAAATTTTGTTGATTTTAGCTCATTTCTGCTGTGGCTGAATCAAATGGCGCCGTTGCCGGGGATGGTGCCAAACTACTAATGGAAAGTTGAAGTGTACTTGTGATCAACATCACAGTGGAGGTAGCTCTTTTACCTTTTGTCACTTTGCCGATTCTGCGAGGCGCGGAGTTTTGACACTTAGCGATGCTTGCCTTTGTTTGATTTTTCCTTCAGGTTAGTTTTAATTTTGTTAGCTAATCTTAACCTTTTTGCGAAGCTCTGTGGTTGCTCTTTGTTGTCTCTCTAAATTTTGTGGTGTTTATGTGATGGAAAGAGACACATCGTGAATTGGAGTGCATAGAATCGATTACCACAGCGGCCCGGTCGGTGAAGTCGGTGTACATGCGATACCGTGGATCCAATACTGAGAGCAATGAGTCGGCAGAGGAACCCCATGAATCAAATGCCTGAACCATGAGGGATCACATCCACCCTCCTAGAGTTAGTGCGCCATCCTGGCCCATCATTCCTCCTGCTGAAGATGTAGCGGTGAGGCCTTATTTATTTATTTACCCTACTTCCCACATACCATGGTATGGAAAATGAAAATCCATACACTCATATTAGAGGTTTTGAGAGGCTTGCACTACCTTTAAGGAAGTGCTATGATGGACATGGTTGCTGAAGCTAAGCATTGACTACAGAATGACCCAGATATGGCTCGACCCCTCATTGAGGCTGAACCATTAGAAGTGGTACAGGCTGCGGGCGGAATTCTGAAAGTTCTTCAGTGCTCATAAGACCAATAATTTGAAAAGACAAATTTATACCTTTGCAGCTCATGATGGTGAGAGATTCTACCAGTGTTGGGAGAGATTTATGGAGACCATCAGTGCATGCCCACATCATGGGTTTGACACTTGGATGTTGGTGAACCACTTCTATGGTGGTATATCTCTGCCATGACGACTTTGAAACCATGTGTGGAGGGAACTTTCTAAGTAAATCGGGGCCAGCCATGGATTTTTAAATTACGTGGCTGAAGCTTCTAAGGGTTGGGATGAGCTGACCACAGGGGTGGAAAGGATGAGACCGCGAGGTAACCCAAGGGTGGGATGTATGCCTTTGCTGGAGGGAATGGCGAAATGAGGGCTAGGTTGGCCACAGCGAGGAAGGTAGGAGCTTGGTAAACGGCTCAGAGGTGCCATGCGGTGGTAAATTCTGTAAGCGGTCCGATCCTTGCACCAATTTCCAATCCTGTGCACCCGACAGAGTCATGTCCTATGGCCCTGCGATTGAAGGATTTGATGTCGAGAATGTTTGCAACTGCGTAGGACAATACAAGCCACGACAATCCAATGCTCATTATGGTAATACCTACGATTCAATTGGAGAAAATTTAACCTCATGGAGACCAGCCCCCACGCCTATGTACCCCGGGTGCAAACTGCGGAGTTTGGTTCCTGTGATCCTGTGACCTACATCCTCTTCTCGATTAGAACAAGCCATATTGAATTTGAGTAGGTGGTGGGCAACTTTGTTCGAGGAACAAGGAATCAATGTGCAGGCGCCTGAAAAGTTGATCTTGTGAAAGTACCTTTATAAGAGAATAGATGGGCTTGAGATGAATCTCGACCGAAGAGGTGTCCTCACGATTATTCTATCACGAAGATCAACAAGTTGCTAGAGTCTAAAAGAGAGAAGGAGGTTTCCATCACAAACACTTCCAAATCCCAAGGAATTCATGAAGTGGGGTCATCCAGTGACAATTAGAATGGATGGTTAAGGCTATAATTGCCACGAGAAGTGGAAAAGAAGTTGATCGACTGTGCGAAACTTTGTTGAAAAATCCATGCGAGAAGAATTTAACGATGCGACATATTCTCTAAAGGAAGATTCAATGAAATCCCCAGCATACCTCATTACAAGCACTTAGAGGTAGAAGAAGGCATCTCGTGACGAGGCATTTTAGAGGTCTAAGGCAAGTGAAGGTTGATACCTTTATTGGACATAATCAGGCTCAAATCACTGTGATACGAGATCTTTGATGAAGGGATAAGACAGTGGGACTCTGGTAGTCAGTTTTTGTAATCATCAAATACCTGTCAATCGAGGTCAATTTCATTTAGATATCGATGGGTTAAGTCAATGTTTGGAATGAGTGTGAATGTCGTGTCGTTATAGACGGTTAGGTCGTGAACTTACAAACCTACCAACTTATCCACACTCGGTGGCCAGATAGATCGGTGAAAAATCCCTAAGGGGATAGTTAGGGATGTCCTTGGCAAAATAAACGGAATTCTGCAGGTAGATTTTGTAGTGTGACTTTCTTGAGCGATTCACAGTGAACTTGATCATGTTCCAGTATCTTAGAAGACCATTTAAGCCACAAATGCAATAATAAATTCTTAGGAATGAGTCATAATTAACACCCAGTAACACTGTGGAGGTTAAACATCTTCATTTGACAACAGCAAAATTTGTTGGCCAGCGATCAAATTTGATGAAGTTGTTTCAATTGATCAGTGTCTTGGGAAAACACGATTAATGCAGGAAATGCAAGGAGTAATAAGCCATGGAGATGAAGAAAAATTGGTCTTGCCATCAACACCAACTGCAAGCCAATTGTTGATTCCAGCGGCCGTCGAGAGCAGTTCGATTGCCGCTGACATCTTGGAGCCGACCCAGAGACTCTTTGCATGGGTTGAGGAGATCATTCTCATGACCCCTCTTGAGTAAATTTTGAGAATGAGCGGATTCGGTGTTTCCATAAACTAATTGGAGTTCACCGTATTTACTTTTTGTTTAAGTTAGTAACTTGAGTTAATTTCAATTATTTTTAGCAAACTTTTAATTTAGTAATTTTTATATATTTAGTACTTTGTTTATATAGTATAGTATTGTTTGTTAAATTTTATTTATAGTTCATATATTAAATTTTATAATAATAATTTTTATAATGGCAACTCTTTAATGTAAAAATTTTTTTGGATACGGGAAGGCAATGACTGATTAAGCTAAAATGCAATTGAAGGAAGACTTTTCGGCTACTCGTTTTAGTCTATATATCTGAGGGGGGAGGGGGTTGGCGGGTGTCGCTGCATTCTCCCCTCGTGAAGCCTGAAGCTCCAGGCCTCTGCCATGGCCCAGTTCCTGAGTCCAATCCACTATGTGTAGTGATCTTGCCCTGCCCGCTATGGGATTTGCGCCTGCCACGGCCCGAGTGCACGGTTGTTGCCTGCAGCCACAATGCACCTTAGCCCTTGCACCGTACTTCGATCTCGGCCTCGGCTGCGCCACAGTGAGCCTCGCCTGTGGCGCCTGAGCCACAGGTGTTCCTGGTCTTTGCTGCCCGGCTTGAGCATTTGCCTTGCCGGGTGGTTCGGCTATTTACGCCTTGCCTAAGCATTTGGTCTTTGCGAGCCTTGGTTGGTATCCAGGCGGTTTCATTGCGGTGTTGAGCCTTGGACGTGAGTTCTCGCGAGTGGTCAGTCACCTCGACTCGATTAGGCATAAACCTCGGCTACATTCTGATGATCAGGCCCTTTTCCCCGGTGTTATTCGATTTCGGATATGGTTCGTACTCGAGAGTGGGTCCGTCTTGACCTCGGGTGGTGTACGCTGAGAGAAGGCCCCGTCAGGTCGAGTTCGGCACCATCACGGTCGAGCGCGTGCGGAGGAACCTGCAGGATGGCGATATCGGTGCGGATGGGACGTGCCCGTCCGCGATGCCGGAGGAGAGTTAGGAGGCGACCACGGCGGGCGCCGCAGTCGGGCCCGACGAGTCATCATCCTCTCGTGCGGCGAGTCACCGGTCGCATCTAGCTGCGGAGCGACCCGTCACCTCGGTTATTACTTTGCCTCGGTCGGGCCCGTTGTTAAATGGAACCCGTTAAGAGTGTGCGACTCCATCATTAGGCCGGATTCCATCGGGAGTCGTACCTCTGGCGTCCGTATTGGTAGCCACCAGAGAATCTGCGGGGAGTATGAGGTTGTCCAGTGTCACCTTTCATGACTCCTTAGCGTTATTATTATCAGAGTCTTTGCGAGTTCTACGCTCCATGACATCCGGGGAGAGCGGTCGCGAGCTTAGTTTAGATGTGTGATGTGCCGGTGTGCCGGCGGCGGAGCGTTTCAGCGACGTGGGCTTGCATACCCGTGCGTGCGGGGAGTTACGAAAGTGGGCGCCACCTCCACACGGGGAGATGGTTGACGCGGCCGAGAGGCCTTCTGGTTGGTCGGTATTTTTCTGGGAGGCGGCTCCGCCTCGGATCTTTGTGGTAGACCACCTATTACGTGCCGACATTCACATGCGGCATTATGGGGGGGAGCCGTCACGGGCGCTTTCTGGATCTCGGGAGATTTGGTTCCAGCCCACCTGCACAGTGGTGATGTACCTCTGCATTGCGGTTGAGGAAGGTCCATCGGAGGACGCGCGACGGGTCACTTCACTTATGCAGAGACTCCTCTTGCCATGTTCTCGGCATATATCTGGGATTCCGGAGGAGCCGAGTTGAGATGAGGGTTCGATGCCCCCTAGTCGTATCGGTGGAGCCCGGGTGATGACTATGCAGGTAATCTTTCCACTTACGACCACGGGACGGAGGGTGAATTGGTAGAGGCCGCCATCTGAGATGATATACGCCCCTGACAGAATCTGACTAGTCGGTTCCACGGATGTCACCTCCATCCCTCCTCCACCGGATTACATCCAGCGGTGCGTCGATACTCCAGCCACGTCTGCCGGCCACACCATTCGCGGATGCACGGTCCGTATCATTTCGGCATCGGCGGTGTGATGGATGCTATCTGCTCACTAAGCGACTCTGCGGCGACCGGGATCGGAGGTTGGCCAGTGCCATTCCATGCGTACAGATTATGATCCACGGGTCTTCCTACGTATTTCTGATTAGAGAGGACCCTTTGGCCATGCCTTCTTTGGATGTTACATTCTTGGCAGCGGAGGCAGGCCCACCACCACCACCACCATGAGTGAGGGTGGTTAGGTCTCTTTATGATTTGTATAGTTGCGAAACTTTATCAACTGCCTACTGATTTTGATTAGGATTTATGTATTAGCCATAGTAGGCGGTGATATTTTTGTGTTTAGCTTTGGTATGCATGTACTAGCCATTTTGGCTATATCAAAAGCTAATCAGTTTATATATTTACAGCTTTTTGTACATATCATGTTTTGTGCTTTTACCATGTGTAAATGTTTTTCTTTTCAATTGAACAATTGAATTGCTACAATTGGACAATTGAATTGTTTTATGTTGGGAATTTGAAGGCTTAGCATTTGTCTATGTAGAACAAATTCCATGCTTGAAACAATTTTGCAGTGCTTGATTGACATGCTTTCGACTTGAAATTTCTCCCTTATCTTAATTCACACCACTCAGATTATTTCAATAAATTTGTGAATTTGTTTAAGCTTACTTCGCTTTATAGTGGCCAATAAGCATGTTGGCAACCTAGGATAGTTTGTATTTTATACTTGAGAATGAGTGTTGTCTTCGAAAGAAAAAAAAAAGAAAAGAAAAAAGCAAAAAGAAAAGAAAAGAAAAAAAGAAAAATAAAGTCGTGAGAATTTGCCTTGAAACGAGAGCAGTCCGAGTTAGTAGCCTTTGAAACCGATGCCTTAAGCCAGTGGTTGAGGTCATCGTTGCATGTTAAGTTACATGGGTGGATAGGTAGAGTCTAGCAGATTGTAGGTGCTTGATTTTGAAGTCATTCGGTCAGGGGTGAAGCCTTTGGGTTGTGGTCGATGATCCTTTTGGCTTGATGCCTAAATCTTAATTGGTTGGAATCATGGGGACCCAGATTGCACGGACTTTGGTGAAGTCGAATTTTAAGCATTGCATCCCTCTGATATAGTTGTAAAAAGAAAGAAAAAATGTAACTAGCCCCCCCATCTAAGGATTTGTTCAGCTGACTTAGGCCATATCGGTGCTAGGTTGGGGGAGGGAACATTTGCAATTTATTGGCTTAATACCGGTTATATAAAGAACCATTGAAGCAGAGTGGAAATTCAAGTTGAATCATGGAACCAAAATTGACCTAGAATTGTTCTTGCCTTGGATTTGGATTGCGCTCATATCAGTTTAATTGTGATGTCAATTTTGGAGTTTAAGCGATGTTTATATGTACATATACCATTTGGATCATAAACTTTTTTTGCAAATCACCATGCATCTCCTTTTGTTTTGCATTCTTTGAGGACTAGCAACGTTTGGTTGGGGGTGTGATTAGTGCCCGAAAAGTGCGATTTTGAACCTATGTATTAGATAGGTTTTGAGTGCTTTTATGCATTAATCATGTGTTCATACCAATTGAAGTGTTCGAGAGTCTTCTTAGTACCACTTATGCCATTTAGAGGGTATTTTTGGTTGTTTTTGCAGTGTTTGCGCACTCTTGAGTTCGATTTGAGTCAAATGATGAATCATGAATTGATTCCAATGCAGATCATCAACCAGCGAGAATCAATGAAAATAGGCAAAGTGAAGAAAAATTGATGCGATTGAAGACGGGATGAAATGCGATTGGAGATCAGCCAAAGCTGGAATTTTCGCTAGAGTTGCGAATTTTTCGCTAGGATGCGAATTGCGCCAGCCTTGGCGAAAAATTTATGACTCTTTCTTGAGGAAATCTCAAATTTATTAGACAAACTTTCTGATTTCGCTAGGCCTTGCTGATGTAGCGAAAATTCATGATTCCTTCTCATAAATTTCGCTAAGCTAGCGAAATTTATCTATGTGAAATTTCCAAACGAAATTTTCTATTTCGCTATGCATGGTGATTTAAGCTACCTAGCAAATTCTTAATATATGAAATTTAATCTTTCTCATCATGTTTATAATTAATACTTGAGCTTGAATTTGGTGTATTACTCTGTCCTTTAACTTAGCCAAATTTGTAGGTTTTTGGTATTTTCATGCCTTAATTTAGCATAAGCCTCTTTTGTAATAGATATATAGAATTTTGGGGAGAACAGATTTGGGGGAGAGAAAGAATTTTGTAAGTTTTCATTTTTGTAAATAAAGTCTTTTTATTTTAGTTAGGGTTTACTTTACTCTGCCTCTCTCCTCTCCCTTACTTTCGGTACGCTTGACACCCTCTTGAGGATAATGGCTGAGATCTTTGTTAGCCTCCTTCTTCTTTGAAGGAAGGAAGCTAGCTTGGTGGTGGGGCATATGCATGTTGTCCTCTTCTCTTTGAAGAAGTCACAGTCGTATTTATGGCCCATATCTTCTCAAATTAGGGTTGAATAGCTTTGAATATTGTTGATTTGGCCAATACTCTCCATGCTTTGGATCGGTGCATACTTATTGCTAGATGCTGCTTGTAGTTCATTAGATGGTCTTCTGAGGCTTTTGATGATATTTAATGCTAGGGTTTCCAAAGCGATGAGGGCCGTATACTCTGGCTTCACAGTGTTATTTCGAATAGGAGTTGATTTCAGGGTGAGGTTTCTTTAGTTAAACATAGATCAGTTATTTTGGGGGACTATAGGTTGCTTGTCATGAGGATAAAACGGGGACCTTGTTTTTAACTTGAGTTAGTAACTAAATCTTAGTAAACTTTCACACTTCATTTCGAGTTTTACAGTTTTCAACCTACTTCCCTTGTTTTTAAAGCAAATCGAAAAGTCAAATAGAGGCCTTACCTTCGTGCACTGTAATCATTTTTAGGATGAAAACCCATCCAGTGTTAAATACAGACCACTATCTTTCTTGGTAAAAACTCTGACAGGTAATGAGAACTTAGGTGTATATAAATTTTGTTGATTTAAGCTCCCATTTCAGCAGCACTGAATGAAATACAAGGAATTGTATGATTGAACAGGGCCACTAGACACATATATTGGATAAGAAGGTGTTCTCTTCATATGAAGCAATTGTGATGGAACAACTATTCATGAAATTCCTCTACTTTAAAATTGAAAGGCAAAAGAAAGGTTATATTGAAATGACTTTCGGAAAAACTTACTCGATGATGTGTTACATGTTCACGAAATTAGAAGAATCTTGTGTTTGGATTGTTGTTGAGTGAAGAGGTTTCAGAGTTTGGTTTTGGAGTTCGACAATTTGGCTCTGAGTGGGATTTATGTAAGCGAGGATATATGAGCGATGGGCTCTTTAAGATAAATGTAATAACAATTGTATCAATTGCAATAATAAGAACATACATCTTAAGCATATGATTGGAGTCTTTTTCAATGTGGCATGGTAGATTAGGACATGTTAATTTTGATACTATGCGTAAATTAATGAAGTTAGAATTGTTGCCTAAATTCAATATTGATGCAAATCATAAATGTGAGACATGTGTTGAATCAAAATTAACAAGATCATCATTTCACAATATTGAAAGAGATATTGAACCTCAAGAGTTGATTCATAGTGATACTTGTGATTTGAAATATGTTCAAACTAGAGGTGAAAAGAACTACTTCGTTACTTTTATTGATGATTACATAAGATATTGCTATGTATGTCCCCCTTTAAAGTAAAGATGAAGCATTGGAAAAATTATGCATTATAGGAGAATGAAGTGAGAATCAACTTGGAAAAAGATCAAGTCACATAAGAGAGTGATCAAGGTGGTGTGAATATGATGCACCTTTTGATTGGTTATGTTAAGAACATGGTATTATTCACCAAACTTCTGTGCCTTATACACCTCAGCAAAATGCGGGATTCTTGGTACAAAAATAGAACATTGAAGAGATGATGAATGCCATGTTGATTAGTTCGAGTTACCTCAAAACTTGCAGAGCTTTGCTTTTGAATTATATTTAAATCAAATTACCCATGAAGTTAGACAAAACCCCTTATACATTATAAGGTCGGAGTCCTTCCTACAAATATTTAAAAGTGTGGGGGTGTTTGGCTAAGGTGATGGTTCCTATTCTCAAAAGGATTAAAATAGGACATAAGACTATTGACTATATATTTATTGGTTATGCAATAAATAGCAGTGCATATCATTTTCTAGTGTATAAATTTGATATTCCTAATGTACATGTCAATATAATTATTGAGTCAAGAAATGCATCATTCTTTGAAAATGTATTTCCTAGTAAAAATGCATGTGATGAGAGTTCTCTTAAAAGAACCTATGATACTGCGACTAATAATATAGATCATGAGTCCTTAAATGAAGAAAGTGAAAAGGCACTTAGACGTAGTAAGAGGGTAAGGACTTCCAAGTCCTATGGTCCATATTTTCTAACATATTTATTAGAAAATGAGCATCAAAACTTCAATGAAGCGATGTCCACTCCTGAAGCACCTACGTGGAAAGAAGTTGTAAACAGTGAAATTGAATCCATCATGCACAATCACACATGGGAATTGGTAGATCTTCCTCCAGGAAGCAAACCATTAGGGTGTAAATGGATTTTCAAAAGGAAAATGAAAACTAATGGATCAATTGATAAGTATAAGGCTAGACTTGTAGCCAAAGGTTACAAACAAAAAGAATGTCTTGATTACTTTGATACATATTCGACCTGTCATGAGAATAGCATCTATTCGTATGCTCATAGCTATTGCAACATTGCATAATCTTGAGATATACCAAATAGATGTGAAAACAGCTTTCTTAAATGGTGACTTAAATGAGAAATTTATATGGACATTTGAGGTTTATTTCTTTGAGACAAGAGAAGAAAGAAGTATGTAGACTTATTTAAATCACTTTATGGATTAAAGCAAGCATAAAACAATGACATGAAATTTGACAATTAATGATGTCAAATGGTTTCACAATTAATGAAATGTGATAAATGTGTTTGTGAGACCTGAACAATGGATATGTCATTGTTTGCCTATATGTGGATGATATGCTTATTTTGGTTAGTAATAATCATATTATTTCAACTACCAAGAAAATATTGTCTAGTAAATTTAACATGAAGGATTTGGGTGTTCCACATGTTATACCATGAATTAAAATTTCTAGAACATCTGGTGGACTTATATAATCTCAATCACATTATATTGAGAAATTACTTGACAAGTTCGACAAAGATGAAAGCAACATTGCTAGAACACCAGTTGATATAAATCTTCATTTGTCTAAAAATATTGGTCAAAGCATATCACAATTAGAATACTCTCGTATCATTGGAAGTCTAATGTATGTCATGAACTGCACTAGACAGATATATCTCAGATGATAGGCGAGTAGATATACTAGTAATCCAGGAGTAAAGCATTGGGAGGTAATTATCAGGGTTCTTAGATACCTAAGATATACCCTGAATTATGGATTGCACTATACAAGATATCCAGCTATACTTGAAAGGTATAGTGATGCAAACTGGATATCTGATATGAAAGATACAAAATCCATAAGTGGTTATGTTTTTACACTTGGTGGTGCAGTTGTATCTTGGAAATCCTCTAAGCAAACTTGCATTGCCAAATCCACAATGGAATCTGAATTTATTGCTTTAGATAAAGCAAGAGAGAAGTTAGTGAAAGCCGTCGATTTCTAGAGGATATTCCAATGGCTAAACCCGATTACCCGGCAATTTGTATACATTGTGATAGCCAATCAGCAATTGGTAGGGTACAAAGGGACATGTATAATGGTAAGTCTAGACATATACGTCGCAAACATAATATTGTTAGACAATTGCTCTCAAACGAGAGTATTTCTATTGATTATATAAAATCAAAAGATGTCACAGGATGCGCTTACTAAAAGTTTGACAAAGAAATGATGGAATTGCTCGAGGGAATGGGATTAAAGCCTATGACAAAAGAATCACCTTAATAGTGACTGACCTTTCAAGGGACAGCCGTATAGTGATTCAACAAAAAGCCTAAGGAATATGTGCCTACAATCACATGACAAACTAGTGTTGCACATAGCTTTTATTAGGAGTAAGTTATGTAGCTCTTATGTCTTGAGTCGTGGGATATTACGAGGATATTCTAATAGAGTCACCACATATGGGTGTGAAGGGGCATTGAGGAGTTTTTAAAGGCTAAATTCTCTAAAGCACTCATGAAAACCGGGAGTTGTTCGGGGCGAAATGAACGATCATGAGGAATTGATTGTGTTAGGGAAGAATGTGAAGTCTGTTGAGTTTGATTTATCAAAGCATTTGAATAGATTCAGACATCACGTTAAACTCTTTGGCAGAAGTAAAGTCGATGGGCTTTGTAGAGGAAGGTTGAGGCTAAAAGCTACCTATCTCGATGCACGATCTTTCCAAAGATATACTCTCTATAGTGCTTCAGCATTATCATTTGCATATTAACAACCAATTTTCCATTCATGTGGGGAATTGTTAGACCAAAGCAGTTTTTTAGGTATAAAAACTGAGTTTTTGATCAACTGTGAGCCTAAATCAAAGTAGGACCCGATAATTATTTCGAATAAACTTTCATGGGTTCATATTCTACTCCATGAGGAGAAAAATGTAGTATATTCACTTGCTCAAATTGAGTAAGAAATGAATGAGAAAATAGGCTCCAAAGTGACCCTTTTGAAAGGTGTCTACTGGCTATTTAAGGTTTGTCTTTTAGCATTTATGGGTTGTGACATTTAGAGTGGTGACTATCCGGAAAGTCACCAAGAGGTCCATAAATACCCATACATCCATCACCATTGGAATTAATTGATTAATTCAAACATTCAATCCATTTCTGGCATTTACACCATTTCTGCATAAAGTAGGTGTGTTAGAGAGTCGCAACCACAGTTGTTGTGAAAAGACCAGATAATGCCTTGTTTGTGGAAGATCATTGTATCCTGGGAGGCAGGAGCTCAATATTCCATAAGCACCGTGAATGGGGGCCTTGATCTAACTGAAGTTCTATAACAGTTTCTGTTCTCTAATCGGGGTTAATAATTAATTTGTTTAGACAAAATATTTACATTTAACAGTTTGTTGTATCTCTTACTATTAGTGATTAGTTAAGATTAAATCATTTCTATGTAAACTCAAACTCCTTATATGGTTCAAATCAGATTTTTCAACAAGTGAGTTTACTATTTTAGAGCACCTAGAAAATTTTTCTTTTTAACAGTCTGATTACCAAATTTATTTTCATGCTGGTACTATTGCTTAACAACAATACCCCTAAAAAATTTTATGTCCTTTTTTATTTTATTTTCTGGGTTCACTATTGATGTGAGAGAATATAATTGGCTTTGAGGTAGATGTATATTTAATTAACTATAGATATTATCTTAATTAATTATAAGTACTATTTTAAATAATTGGTTAAAATAGCATTTGCAATTAGTTAAGGTAATACATCTATTTAAAAGCTAATTATTTTTTTGATATGTTTTGAACTATGTAATTAGTATTTTTTGTGTCTTTTTTATATTTATTTTTAAATCAATAGTGTCTTACATACTTTTCCCAAAAGTTAAGATTGTGTTTGCTTGTCTGGGTCGTAGGAAGTACAAGGAAATAAAAAAGTGATTAGAAAATTATTTTCTCATGTTTAATTATCTAGTGAAAATTTTTAAAGAAAATCAAATATAAATAAATTATTAAGAAATTATTAAATTATTTAATTTTATATTGATGAGTTAAAATAAATAAAATTTATTTGAAGTAGTAGCTAAAAATATTATATAAGATTTAACTTTTTTATTTTCCTTATTTTTTTCACTTTTCCTCCATATTCTCTTTCCCGAACCAGACATAGCCTAAGGGTTACACATTACATTACACGCCAATCACCATGACGTACTAGAATTATACGTTGTCCCACATTCGACCGTTGAAAATTGGAATTTTTTTTTTAATCTTTTTTGAATTCGCAAATTGCTTTATCTACACGGATTATAATTATAAATACATTTGGGAGAGTTTATTTATAATTTATTTGAACTTATTTTCTCATATAAGTACTTATAATAAAAATTATAGATGTTTAAAATAGCTTATAACACTTTTATAAGCCATTTTAACTATTTTCAATAAAACTTTTATAGAAAGGCATAAAAAAACTCAAAACAGAAGCTTATCTGAAGGCTGGAATTAGTCATCTTCTTGACAAAAATATCATTATGAAAAATAATGAAAAATGAAACAACTTTATGAAAAATTGTGTAAAAATAGATAAATTTTGAAAAATTGTAAAAAAATAGGAAGAAATATTGTAGAAAATAATAGAGAATAAATTCCAAAAGGATTATGTAAATAGGTAAATTTTAAAAAAATTATCTTAAAGTCTGAAAAATATAAAATAACTTTTGAAAATTTATCTAAAAATAGGCAAATTTTTTGAAAACAATTATTAAAAAATATAAAAAAAATTCTGACATATAATTAAAAAATAGAAAAAAAAAATGATAATGATAATAATGATATTAATAATGAGAATAATGATATTGATGATGGTTTTCTTTATTTAGAATTTGATGTAGATTCATAAGTGTTTATTTTGTTTTGGAACTTAGAATTTTTGTAACCATGGAAAGCACTAATGGTATTTGTTATTTTGTTTTGAAATGTTTGTGATGATGGGAAACACTAGTGATGTTTGATTTTTATGTTTGATGTCTTTTCATTTATTGTATTTTATAATTAGATAAAAACTATAAACAATATTTAGTGAGATATATAATTTTTATTTATATTAGGTAAGATGCGAATCACTTAAAAAAATATGGGCCTCAAGTGTGTGCGCCCCGCCTCAGAGACCTCGAAGGCCTTTGCGTATAAAGTGCGTCTTTCTTGGCGTAATAGCTATGAGTATATGGTATATCATTCAGCATAGAAGTATTCAAATTAAAGATTTTAATGAAGAAAAAAACATAGAATATTTTAGTTTTTATAATCTCTTTTATACATATGAAACGAAATTGAAAAGAAGAGTATGATTTATTAGTTATTTTTTATACTAGAGATTATATGTGAATGATAAATGTTTTCGGTATATAGTGAATCTTTACTATATTTTAATTTTTTATCAAGGTTTCATGATATATATATTTCTTTAGTTCTTTTAAATTTTTTAAAATTATGACAAGTGTTTATTTATCCAAACACTTCAATTTTATAAGTTCTTATAATTGTCTTTTCAGTAATTTCGAGTTGTACTAAGTACTTGAATAACATACATTCATTTACATAAGAATAAAATCATCTCACTTTTAGAATAAATAAGCCTAAATAACTTATTAAATGAAGTATTTATGACATAAGTTCTTATTTAATAAACTCTTATAAAATAAGTGTTTAATTATACTATTTACCCAAACAAGACCTATAAGTTTAAATATACATGATAAATCAAGTTATTTTTACATCTATTAACCATACATCTTTTTTTTTCTCTTGAAAAATTGACTTAAATGATATAAGGGTGAGAAAAGGCTACAAAAGATTTATGTTCAAAACCTTACAAGAACAAGTAATACACCGTAGAGAATATACAAAATGAATAGATTTAAAAGAAAAACTATACATTTTTATTATAAAAACAAATCAATAAATATAGTAAAACATTATTAAATTTGTTACGGGTGACAACATGATGTCTGTTGTTTCCTTCTTTCAAGCAGCTTCATGTATAGAACTTGAAAAACAAAATAAATATAAATAATAATGGAAGCAGAGAAACTAAAATGAATTGTTATTACTTTATTTTTATCTTATGAATAACTTTAAATTTTTTCTCTTTTGCCAAGGTTTGAATAGAATTTGACGTCGGTTTTATGGCATTTATTGGAATGGAAAATAACAATTAATAGCATGCTTATAAATTTCAGCCCAAAATTAAATTGCTTTTAAAAGATAGACATGAGTACCATAGGAAGACAGTAATAGCAACCTTGGAAAATGACAAATTAATCTATTTATGCATTAAGTGTACACACACTTCAGTAGCATTTTGATGGTCTATTAGTGTAGTTGTGATAATGAGCAAACCCTATAGACAATGACGAGTCAATAATTGGTATAGGATTTTATAGAATCATGAATTCATTAAAAGTGAACCTACCTACAACTCTACAAGAAAACAGATGGTGACATATTAAATTAATTAAACATTTATATATTGTACATTTCTAGAGGCATGTGAAGTATACATGCATGTTTTCCAGCATACAACCATGTCATAAAAATCAATGTGTGAACTTGTTTTACATTCAAAATAAGGAAAGTGTCTGATGATATCGGATATTATTTAAAAAAATAAAAAGCTTTTAAGTTTAAATTTAAAAGTGTAAAAATTAAATGATATAAATACTTATTATCCATTTTTTTTCTTTTTTTGTAATAAATGACAAAAATCACTATCATTATAAGATTATAGTTACTTTTTTTTGACACCAATGGTATCATGTAGTAACACCCTAAAAATAATTATCTGCTTTGCCAATATAGTTTATTTAAAAAGTGTAATAAATTTATGGGAGAATTGCGTTTATATTTATGGAGGGGAAAAGAAGTAGGTCTCCAAGGAATAATAATTGGTGGATATGTATTTTGGAGATTTGAATCTGAAACTTTTATTTATGTTGGAATACCAAAATAAACTCTCAATGCATTTATTGATGTGGGGGCGGCTCCTCTCCTCTAATTTCATTTTTTTTATTACATTTTAATATTTTTTTATAACTCTTAATATAAAATGTATTTAATAGTAATAATAATAATTAATAATCTAATAAATAAATAAATATAAACATTTTAAATAATATTTTATAAATTTGATTTTTTTTTCAAAAAGAAATTAATACATTAAAATATATTAGTTTTTGTCCACACCCGTTCATAATATTGCATGATCAAGGTAGGACATCCAATGAGTGATATATAGCTCAGATGATGAAACGCTTAAAGTTTAAAAAGACATGACATCCATCATTGAACATGTAGGTTAGATGGTTGAGGTCTCTCCTAACTTAATCAATGGTCTCGAGTTCAAGCCTTAGAAATGCGCTATGTTATATTGTAGAATTTTACCGTCCTTATGATCTTTCCCGTCTCATATGAGGATTAATTTTGATGTAGTATGACTTAAAGACATATATCGTGTGTACACATACCCGCTCATAACACCTCATGATCTAGGCAGGACATTGATGAGTCTTAAACTCATCTATTTTTAATCAATCTTTCTAGCATGTTTTTAGCAGTTTTAGATCTATTTTTATGCTAAATTATGAAATATTCACAAACTTTGTATTTGCAGGTTTTAATTGAAAAATGAGATAATTCCAACATAAAGAAAGTAAAAGTGGCAGTGCGACAATATACATCGCGACATAGTTTTGTTTGTCCTGATAAATTTCAAGCGGACGAAAAGAACTGTATGTAGTAATGAGCGACTATATGTCCTTAACAAAGTCGAAATTTGAACTCAAAGGCATAAATAGAATCTCTGTTGAAACAAGGAGTTCTCTGTCGCGACATTGCTGAAGAAGAATGAAAAGAAGACTGTCGCGACAATGATCAAGGCAAATAACAAAGAAACTTTGTCGCGACAATCCTTTCTCTGTCATAACAAATTTGAAGATTAATAAGATGAACTACGGTACGTAGGAATGACAAGAATACAAGCATATGTGAAGTTAGTTGAGACAAGTGTTTTTATGTTGCGACAAAGTTTTCAACATGGAGCCAGCTCAAGGAAGAATTTATGTCACAACAAAGAAATCATGTCACGACATTACATTTAGAATTCATAACAAAGAGCAACAAAATCATTGTCGCGACAAAGATTATTTGCATCCGCGACGAAACAAACATGAGGAGTGAATTCTTTGTTCGCGATAAGAAATTGAAGAGCAACACAAGGAATGGCGAGCAAATAGAGATTCATGTTGTGACATAGTAAAGTTGAAGGCAATCAGCGTGAAAGTTTTACTGTTGTGTGATAAAGCTAGAAGAATGATAAGTGCATGTGACATAGAAATTCGGTCGCGATAGAAATTGTATGAAGCTGAGATTAGCGAGTCAAATTTGTGCAACAAGATTTCTATGTCACCACAAATGGCTGGCAGTGACAAGGACTAGAAGAAAAGTGCATCGCGGCAGAAAATTCCTATCGCGACAAATTTTAGGAATCAAAGAAATGAAGTCATGACATAGAAAACCACATGCGTGTGAGCAGACAATTGAAGAGAAAAATGCTTGTGCATTGACATTATCAAAGTCTTTCGCGATAGAATCCAAGAAAAAGCCCAGAGAATAGGTCGCGACAGAAAACTACAAGTTGTGATAGAAGTCAGCGACAAAGACTAAAGACTCTGTCGCGATAGAACTTTCTATGTTGCGATAGAGTGACCAATTGGGCTAAAAATTTGGGGATCCACAACAGCATCTTGAATTGACCCCGACATTAAAATGTAAATAGACGCATCTAGAGAAGTTTGTGCGTAGCTCACCTCCAAATCTAAGACCTTACGGGTGGTTAGAAGACTACATGTATATTATTTTCTTTTATTATTTTTATTTTTTATTTATTTCCTTTTTATGGCTGATTTAGTTTGACGTAGATTTTAGTTAGTTTTCTTTTGGTTTAGGAGTTGAGTAATGAAATGATAGTGCGACCAATTGTCCTCTTGTTAAATTTTCTCTTTCATTACTGTTTTGAATAAAATGGAGTTTAGAAAATTTATGGATTTCATTTATATCAGTTCGTTCACACTTTCAGTGAATTTTCCTGATCAATTAGTCATTGATATGAGTGAACCAGTTTTGAAGGGTTTAGCTCTCTGCGCGAATAGATTAGATTAATGATTGTCATTTTACGCAAAGTGGAAGAAGCATGTAGTTAAATTCTTGAATTTATTTGATTGGTATTATTTGTAGATTTAATGGATTTCCCCGATACTGAATGCAGGTATTGCCCGAGCAAGGTATTGTATCTTCACTCGATTTTGAGGCCCTTTTTGCTTGACAGAGATGAAGAATCACGGGTAGAGAGCAATTCTTTGTAGGTATGGTAGACTATGCTGGAACTAATGAACTACGAAAGATTACCGAGATAAATCACTAGCACTCATGGTTTGAGGATAGTTTTTTGGTGAAATATCAGTTTAATCACTTAGAGATTTCTCCTATACGATGAAAGGATTACGATCTGTGTTAGCAAGGATCTAATCAAGGAAATGGAGAATTTCATCAGTATTGAAGGATGAGGTACCATCTAAATTGGAAAAGGTTTGCAATATCTTATCTATGGGGGCAATAATTCTTCAGTCCTAAGATCTGGGTATGAAGTACTGGAAAAGAAAAATACTCATATCTTAGAAAGAAGATTATATATTACAAGTAACTGATTAAATTCATGTTGCATAAATGAACATGAATCTCTAATTAGTAAAAGATATGGTTGAGGGAGAAATCCAAACTATACCACAATATATCTTTGACAAATTAAGCTTTCCAACTAATGGCTTAGCTAAGATTCAAAATGATGTAGAAATTGACAATTATTCATTGATCTATGTTCTAGTGTTGTCTCACTCAGTGAACTCTTAACTCTATTCTTATTAATATTTTATATACACCAGTGATTTTACTTTAGTATTGTTTTGTCGTTTCTAATCATCTTAGTGTGGAGTTCATGTGAGGATCTTGGTAGTTGAGGTAGTTCATTTTATAATTCTTACTTTCAGTGTTGAGGAGCGATATGCGGACTTAATGAAAATAATTTTTATTACTTGTACGATCATGCACTTGCGTGATTAAACGATCAAAATCTTTAATGAATCCAGTTTACAAAAAAAAGGACAAACATATATTTTCATCACATTTCGGTCTTAATAATTTTTTTGTGCCGTTGCTTGGGATTAGATAATAGTCCTTGGTAGCAGTTCCATATATTTGTTGATATATAATCTTGTTTGTTCACTGGTCTATCTATATCATATTTTGGTCGAACAAGTTTTTGGCGCAGATTCATAAGTGGTTTTAATAAGTCCTTGGTAGCATAGTCATAACTTTGTTTGCACAGTTTGGTCTATAACGAAAATACGGTCAACAAGTTTTTGGCGTCATTGCCAGGGATAGATGATTGATGAATTTAAAGATCAATATTCTAACCAAAAAGGGAATTACTAATTTAGGCATTTTTCTTTCTTTTTCTTCATTTTATAATAATTTCAGAAAATCACAAAAACAGTTTTAATGACAATAGCTGATGATGCTACTGAAAATTTTCTTTTGAGCTTAAATGGAGATAATTGTTCACATATTTCATTTGATCTCAGTGTGTTTCTATTTCAGGAAGATAGTAAATGCACATAATACGAAGCCCAGTCTCTAACGCCATGAATCTAAATAGAAGAACAACGAGAAATACAGGGGAAGATGTTGGGCGAATCTAGAAGAATGGAAAATCAAAGAGAAAGGCACAAGTATTCCAAAGAAGAAGAAGAAATAGAAAGACCTCAAAAGACAAATGATATGGAAGACTTTTGGGGCCTTCTATTGGATGATATTATTCTCTTTGTAAAACTGACACACGTAGAAAGCGAAATAATTTTGAGCTAGAAGCCTGACCTTGATCACCATAGTGCAATAGTGTAACAGAAATATCACCTAGGTTTTGGACTTGTTTAGGGTATATTAAAAGCTAAATGGAATTTTAGATAAAGCGAGAGACAGGAGTAATAATAAACGAGGGTAAATATGCCATTTACCACTTGAGGACCTAGTAAACTCATAAAAAGAGGAAAAGGCAGGGTTATATATGAAATGTTTAAATGAAATGTAAATAGAAGAAGTTATGATTCAAAGGCAATTAGAGAAAAAGATGGAATAGAAATAATAAAATGGAAAGGCTTAAGTGCAAAAATAGAGAAAAGCTGACCAGAAAAAATGCAAAAGAGGCTAAACATGGCTAGCAAAAATGGGATTTAAGACCAAATTTGGTCTCATTTTGGAGAACCAAAAGCTAGTAGAGAGAGAAGGGAGGAGGAAAGAGAGAGAAGAGGAGGGAAGAGAAGAAGAAGAAGCTGACCAGATAAAAAAGGTGGAACTACCCTTGGTATGGATTCTATTATGGATCCATAGGGATTTGTATGAGGATTCCTAGAAAAGTTTATGAGACCCAAATTTAGGGTTTTGTTAGGATTTCATCCTAACCCAGAAGATATTGAAATTAGGGTTGGTAAAACCCGTATGGTCTGAATGGTTATAGAATCCTCTTTTAAATTTGGATTCATGGGTTAATTGAGAAGTAATTGAGTTAGGGTTTAGAGCAAACCTAACTAATCATCATATTTAATAGTTTGAGTATGGTCATGTATATATTAAATAGTTTTTAGGATAAATTCATGGAAAAGTTTTGAAGAAAGATAGGTAATGAAAAGATGAATTGAGTAAAATTGATTATAAGATGAATTTGGTGTGGTTTTAAGGTGTAAGATAGAAGTATAAGTTGAATGGTGAAAAATATGGAAAAAGAAATGCGGAAAAGCGCATTAAGGCAAAATTTGAACACATGTACAGTGCAGTGGGGTGTCTTGGTACATACTTAGTGCCCTGTTTTTCTATTTCGACCGATTTTCGTATTTTAGCCATAACTTACTCCATTTCTTATCGATTTGGTGATTCAAGTTGCTGGTTAAATATATTCAAGGAGAACCAAACATCTCAATGATTACCCTTTAAGAAGTGCGCCTCTCTTGGCCCCGAGAAATTCACGCAAAAAGTGAGACCATGTGCAAGCCAGAAATTCTGCTTGATTTTGATCATAGAGTAGTCGGGTTGTTGGACGTAGCAGTTTCGGTATGGGTTGGGTGGGTGATTCAGTAGGAGGATCTTATAGCACCTTATATTTAAAGGGTACAAAGAACCAGTGTCAAATATGGAATAGGCACTGGAAAATGAATAATACAAACTGTCCCTCGGGTAAAATCGATCGCAAACTAGTTGATGTAAATGTCATAACTTTAGTTTGGATGCTTCAATTGGAATGATTCCAATTTACGAGTAAAATAGATTCATCAAGGAATAAGAATATGAATGATGTGTGAATACATAGACATCATACTATACAAGTATATGAAATGCCATATGGAATAGGCATGAAACATGAACATGAACACAGAATGTGATAAGTAGAACTTATATGGATCTTTGGAGTTTGGTATGGGTTCTTGTATGGAACTAAGCAAGGATTTCTATGATTTTTGGTATGGAAGTCTAGTTTTTGTATGGTTTTGGGTATGGAAACTAAGAGTTTTGTATGGGTTGTATGGATTCAAGTATGGAATTTGTCTAAAATGTATGGATACATGTTTGGGTGGTATGGAAACCAACCCTCATGTGTAAGAATTTGTATGGATATTTGTCTATTGAGTATGGAAATTTACCTAGATTTATGGAATTTTGTATGAGCTTTGTATGAATTGTATAAGTAGGGATTTTCCCATTTGTGGGTTAAATTAACCTAACCTAGCTTTTGATTGTGTTGGGTTTAGTGAAACCCTAATTGGTAGAAAGATATGTAAAGATAGAGTATGGATGTTCTTTTCTAGGGTTTTGAGGGGAAATTCTCCTACCTAAAATTGAGCTTGATCGGGTTCGGAAAACTAGAGATTGATAAGATATGTATTAGGAAATTGCCAGGTTGATTATAGTCCATAAGAAGTGTTTAGAGAATTTTAGAGTGAGTTTGGGGATTTTCGAAAATGACAAAAACCAATGGCTGCTGCTACTGCTGCAAGTTGCTGATTTCTTCATGGCTTGCAATTTGCATAACTCCTTCGTTAGGACTCCGATTTGGGTGTTCTTGGACTCTATAGAAAGCCCTTTGAGTCTAGAATCCATCCATATATAGCTTGATACAATCTTGAACTTATAATAAGTCCGAAAATGACAAAAGACAGTAGCTGCTGCTGCTATTGCAGGTGCTGCAAGTTGCTGATTTTCTTCACGGCTTGTAACTTGCATAACTCCTTCGTAGGACTCCGTTTGGAGTGCTACAGGACTCTATGGAAAGCCCTTTGAGTCAGAATCCATCCATATATAGCTTGATACAATATTGAATATAATAAAGTCCGAAAATGACAAAGACAGTAGCTGCTGCTGCTCTTGCAGGTGCTGCAAGTTGCTGATTTTTTCTTCACGACTGCGACTTGCATAACTCGCCGTTAGGACTCCGTTTAGATTCTTGGACTCTATGGAAAGCCCTTTAATTCTAGAATCCATCCATATATAGCTTGATACAATATTGAGCTTATAATACACCTGAAAATGACAAAAGACAGTAGCTGCTGTTGCTGCAGGTGCAAGTTAGCGATTTTCTTCGTAGGCTGCGATTTGCGTAACTCATACAGGACTCCGTTTTGGGTGTTCTTGGACTCTATGGAAAGCCTTTTGAGTCTAGAATCCATCCATATATAGATTGATATAATATTGATCTTATAATACACCTGAAAATGACAAAATATAGTAGATTCTTCTTCACTCTTTGCCAGTCTTCTGATTGTTGATTTTCTTCATGGCTTCTAATTTACATAATTCATTCGTTAGGACTCCGTTATGGGTATTCTTGGATTCGATGGAAAGCTCATCGAGTCTAGAATCTAACCATATGTTATTTAATGGAATTTGGTGCCCACATCTTGTCTGAAAATTGAATTGTTGTACCGAGTGTACTAATTGCTTGGTTAAAGTTAATTGGAATACATGGTAAGAAAGGATGTAGATATGAACAAGAAATAGAAATATATGTAGATTTGATATGTAAAGGAGTATAGATAAGAAAAGTACCTATAGGTATCAAAGGAAGAGTCTGCAATTACGTACTCCTACGGGAGATAGGACGATGCGATAAAGAACAAGAAAAACATGCAAGTACAGGATTCTTAATAGGTATAGGTCATAAGATATGATAGTGCGATAAAGTACATGAGGATATAAGTTAACAAGATATAAGATGTTACTAGTAAGATATGACATGATATGAATATAGAGTATGATATGAATATATGATTGTCATACATAAGCGAATAGATTGAACATGGTAGGAACACATGAATGAGTAAAAGCATACATGATAGAAATATAGAAGTCATGAATAGCTAAATCATGATAGAAAGCGCATAAAGGATATGATCGTAAATGATATAAAGGGATATGAATGATAAGATATATATGAATATATGAATACAAGAGTGCATAGATGTATTCATGATATATGATAAGATTATATATAATCTGAAGACAAAACTAAATGATAGAAAAGATATGAATATACGTATTGTAAAGAAATATGAGAACAATCTGAGAAGCTAAAATGTGAAGGTATTACGAGACGAAATAAATAATAGTGTATATCTCATCGACATACATGATAACAATGTTATTCGCCTTAGATGAGATAATAATAGAAAAATGTAATAAAATGGATTGTTTTGCTTAGAGCACGGTAGAGGATAGATGGGCATATATTAGGGAAAAATAAGTGCGCGGCATCTTGATCGATTGGCCCCATTTAGGATCATTCTGACGCCTTCGGGCCCTTATAGACCCACATTTTTGCCTGATGGTGCAACCTTCGGGCCCTTATAGTTTCCTTTATCCGCTTCTAAGGTTTATGCAGACATGAAAGCGTAAAACAAATGATTTTGCATATGACATGTGAAAGATATTATATGATCGAAGCATAGCGCCTTTGCTATGTGATGATAAGTTACGTACATGAAGTTATACGATTTGGCGTGATATATAATAATGTATAAGAATGTAAAATGATCTAAAAGTTAATATGAATACGGTATATGGAAGTCTGAATCACCGATTACGAAAAGTATATGAACAAGTACGATTACATGAAAGGAAGTAATATGAAAGTATAGCAGGAAGCTTGATATATGAAAATAGTACATGAAGCGGTACATGAATACGTATATGATAGCGATTGTGAAAATAGAACATACTTATTTGGTATAGTATATAACCATGAAAGTAATATATGTATACGAATATGACATACAGGAATAGGATGTATAATATGAACCATTAGAAAAAGAATAGATCAAATGATAAGTACTAGAATAAGAAATAAAATGATATGAAGGTTATATGTCAAGCGTCATGATAGAAGTGTATGTTATATAGAAAATGATAAGATACGTGTATTTGTTGAGACGATCATAGTTGTGTTAATTAGATCCTGTATATGTTTCCCTTCAGCGTAAAAACATACGAATTACAATGGGTGTAGGTCTGAGGCTTGGAACGAGGATAGAGGACCAGGGACATCTTACATGTGAGGCGGGCTGACTCGGAGATAGGTGCTCATACTTTGTTCATGATCTACGATTTTCATTGGATAGGTATATGTATAGTTTGTAATAGTGAAATTGTAATAAATCTGAGTAAGGGACTCAAGTATATGTGTATAGAATATAAATGTATATAAAAGAAATTTTTGTTATTACGAGAGAAAGTGTGCATATGAATAGGAAAAGCAGTGCAATTAATCGGCTGCGAGAAGAAAAGGTAAAGGTCCAGTCTTAAGTGTGACACCTATTGACACCCCGTAGTCTTAGGGTTGGGGCGTCTATGACCTAATTCTTGGAGTCATCCTTTTGAAGACCTTAATGAGCATATGGGAAGATTCATGAGGATGGAAAATACAGTCAAGTTAAATGGGGTGAAACCAGAAGTGATCAGGCTGCAACTCTTTCCCTTCTCACTGAGAGATGTGGCAGCAACCTGGTTTAAGTCATTGCTTGTTAGATCAGTGACAAATTGGGAAGAGTTGGACAGAAACTTATATGAATGATTCTTCCCCTCACATACGACTTTGAAAGAAGATGAGAGATTATAGTCTTGAAGCAGGGGGATGATGAAAGTCTCTACAACACATGGGAGAGATTTAAGAGACTACTCAAAAGATGTCCTATGCATGGAATAGATATGACAACTCATATGGATATTTTCTACCATTCCATGAATTATGCCTCAAAGGGTATAATTGATGCAGCCTGCTGTGGGGCTTTCAAAAGAAGAAGTGAATGGAGGCAGATAGTTAGAAGACCTTGCCAAATGCAAGCTAAAGCTCCATCTAAGAATTTAGAGGCAATGACATACTAAAGTGGTGTAATCGAGGCTTAATCAAATGGGCTGCCGCCAGAAGCGAGTTGGATGCATTGATGACAGATAGAGAGCTTGATAGAGAAGAATACATCTTTGCACTTGAAGTAGGAATGATGGTGAAGGAGAAAGAATGCTGAAGAGGATCAAACCATGAGGGTCCCTACCAGAGTTGAGGAGGCCTGATACCTCAGTGCGATAGGATTTGCTGAGCTCAGCCTCTGACTTGTCTGCTAACACATCGGCACTTTGGGACCGTAGGAGCTTCTCATATGGGGGAGGAGCAGAGCAAGGTTAATGACCTGGACAAAATTTGCAACAATATCATGCCTCTCGGGCTTCCAGTAGCGACAACGATGCGTAGCGGGACGAGAGGCAATCGAGGGAGTAGAGGAGATCTAATTCCTTTGAGGACCAGATGCTTACTTTCATGGGAGAAAATAAGAGGCTGCTAAATATACATGAGAAAAAGTTTGCTGAGCTATCAACATTCTAGGCAAACATAATTGTGTTTCAAGCCAATACCAACACCTCTTTCAAGACTCTAGAGAATTAGGTAGGGCAATTGGCCTTAGCCATGCAGCATTAGCCTAAAGATGCATTCCCTAGTGACACAAGGAAGAATCCAAAGGATTGCATGGCTAGAACTCTAAGAAGTGGCAGAGGACTAAAAGAGAGGAGAGTTGAAAAGAAGGACACTGAGGAAAAAGAAACATGCAGAGATTGGAGAAGAATTTAAGTAGCACAGTTCATAAATTGCTGAAGAAGATAAAACAACAAAAATGCAGCAAGAACAACAAGTGGAACAAAGAAATCAAGGGAAAAGGGAAGAGGTTAAAGCTTACAATCCTCAAGTTTCATTCCCTCACAGGGTGTAGAAGGCAAAGTTTGAAGAGCAATTCTCTAAATTCTTGAACATGTTCAAGAAGAAAGATATCAATATCCCTTTCTTTGAGACATTGACAAATATACAATCAGGCGAAATTTATGAAAGGTATATTAGTGAAAAGATGGGTGTTGAAGAAGGGATAGTGGGCTTTGATGCGACACAGTGTAGTGATTTAGGGAACATACGGAGAAAATGTGTAAGACGAGAAATTCGATTTTAGGAAGAATTAAAGCAGTCATTTCGGTAAAAATCCTAAATTTTAGATCTCGGATATTAAATGTGCTTCATAGTTGGAATCATCTCTCCTGAAATCTAGCTAATACGTCGAATTTCGAGACAGTTGGAATTTGCACGTTTTTCGAGGCATCAGTATCGGGTCTTGTAAGCTGAAATACGGTGATAAAGTCACCTATAAGATGTACTCATGTGACACATGTTGCATGAGTAGAGAGATGATGGAAATGGACAGCTTAGATAGTGCCAAGTGTCAAATATCTAAGAGAAGGGACACAAATGGAATTATAAAATTTGTTAATGATAATAAGACAAAATCCAAATAGTTGTCTTCCCTAAATTAAAACACACCAAACATCTGAGGGTACATTTTGCTATCTGCTTTGTAAACCGAAGTGTTATTGATTACGGTGCTTCGCATTCATTCGTCTTTGCATCGGTTGTGATAAGTTGAGCTTAGAGGTTGAGACAGAAGACCTTGTATGTGTGGGTTCTCACATGGATTAGGGCGAGGATAGGGATGATATCGTGATTGCGAGGTTGGAGATCTCGGGGACTGCACTCACGAGTGGACTGGGATCATGGACATCGGAGTTCGATGTCATCTTGGGGATGGATTGGCTGCCGCTTATAGGGGTCGTTATCGGTGCAGCGTGAGAGGGTTCTGCTTTACCTGGGGCGGTACTCGTGTGGTATTTCGGAGACGAAGCATGATGTTGCCCGGACGATTATACGAGTCAGTGTTAAGGGACGATTAAGCGGGTTGGCTAGTGAGCTTTACCCTAGAGGACGAGGAGAGACCAGACTCGGTCACCTCAGTGGTTTGCGAGTATGTGGATATTTTTCCCGGATAGGCTTCTGACTACCTCCCACATAGGGTTGTAGACGGTATTGAGTTACACCACAGTCTTCACCATCTCTATGACTCATATAATGGCACCGGTTGGAGTTCTGAGGAACTTCGAATTATTCTGAGCCTCTTCCCCAGACCGAGGGTCCGTTAGGCTAGGAGCACTTCACCGTGAGCTCGGAGTCTGTTTGCAAGAAGAAGGGCGAGACCGCCGGCGTACGTGACTACGAGCAGTTAGGCAGGCTTCACGATTAGGAATCGGTACCCATTCACAGAAGTTGGCCCGATTTGTTTGATCGGTTAGGAGGAGCGCGAGTCTACTCACATGAGATAGACCATGTGGTTACCATCGGTTGAAGTTTAGGGAGATAAATATCCACTAAGGCGGTGTTTGGGCAGGTTATGGGCACTTTGAGTTTACGTGCACTTTGGATTGGCGAATGCGCCGGCGGCATTTCATGGATATCATGCATAGGGTGTTCGACCACTATCTAGATTGATTTATGCCATTAGTCATCGTGGATGACATTTTGATCTACTCCCAGTCAGAGTGGGAGCATGAGTATCATTTGAGGATTGTTTTACAGTTGTTGAGAGACCATTAGCTGTATGCTAAGTTCATTAAGTGCGAGTTTGGCTTACTGAGGTGAGATTTTTGGGACCGCGTGGTGTCGGCCAGCGAGCGATGTCGATGGACGAGAGAAGGTTGGTCGTGATGAGTTGAGAGAGACTGAAGTCAGTCTTCTAGATACGTAGTTTCTTGGGATTGGCTAGTCTTACATGAAGATTCATTGAGGATTTCTCGGGATAAGCGGCTTTTTATGACAGGTTGACCGGAAGGAGGTCAGTTTTGATTGGGATGGCCGATGTGAGGAGGCATTCCGGGAGTTGAAGAGAGACACTGACTCCGTCTTGATGAGTCTGGGCGGGGAGACGGGGGTACATAGTGTATTGTGATGCACCGAGTCTTGGGCCCGGGATGTGTTTTAATCACGATCAGGGAGGGTAGTAGTTTATGGTTCCCAGACCAGGTTGAAGATCATAAGTAGAATTACCTACCGCAGCGACATGGAGTTGGTGGCGGTAGTTTCAAGATTCGACGCCACTACTTATATGGCGAGGAGTTCGCTGTGCAATTCGCACCACAAAGTCTGAAGTATATTTTCACGCAGTAGGACCTCAACATGAGGCAATGCAGATGGATGGAGTTCATAGAGGATTATGACTTCACTTTGCATTACCACCTTGGTAAGGCAAATGTGGTGGCTGATGCACTCAGTCGGAAGTCACTGTGGAGTATCGGGCTAGTATAGCTTCCCGAGGGCGGATGCCTCGAGACTCGCGGGACAAGCTAGCACGTGACGCGAGTAGGCTCAAAGTAGGGAGTTTAGTAGCTACACCGGCTCTCGTTGAGCGTGAAAGTGATTGGAGTCCCAGGCGTGACGCAGAGATACGGTCCATCGCACCAGACAATGTGTACAAAGACAGGGCCGGATCGCTCACACGTATGGTAGTCTTCTTGTGATAGAGGACGGGTAGTGGTTCCCTACAGATCGATTGAGAGGAGATCACTCTCGTGGAGTTTCACCGCTTTTGATTTGGTAAGAGCATCCGTGTGGCACAAAGATGTACCAGATCTTCGCCGCCGTATTATCGAGTCGAATGAAGAGACACGTAGGGGACTTCAAGGTGGCGACGATGTTCATGTGTTAGCAAAGTTAAGGTCGAGCACCAAAAGCCAAGAGGCTACTCAAATGACAGGTGGTCAGTGGAAGGAGCACGCCACGATGGATTTTAGACCTACTGCCATAGACACCGCAGAGACATGATGCGGTATGGGTGACAAGTGGACCGGATCACTAAGTCGCATTTAGCCATGCGATGACCTTAACACTGAGAGATTATGTTGGTCAGATATTCAAGAGATAGTTCGCCACATGGAGTACAAGTATCCATAGTACTGATAGGGACCGCGCACTTTGGAAGAGTTTCCAAAAGGCTATGGGAACACGACTGACGATGAGTACAACTTTCCACCCTCATACAGATGGTCATCCAAAGATTCATACATGTGTTAGAGGACATGTCATGAGCACGCTGCCCCGGATCATTAGGTAGCCGGGAAGAGTATGTTCTTAGTGGAATTTGCCTATAACAATGCACATCGCTAGCATACGATGACACCATGAGGCATCAGGACGGAGGCCAGCAGATCACCGCTATGTTGGACCGAGGTGGAGAGAGCTCCATCACCGGTCCCACCCGATTAGAGACACCTCCGAGAAGGTGAGCTTGATACGGCCAGGGAACACATCTTCTCACGCCGAGCCGCGTAAGAGCCATGCCGGGAGCAGCGAGACGCCGACCCCCAGAGTTCGAGGTCAGGGGATCACGTCTCAAGGTATCCTGTGGAGAGGAGTGGTCAGTTCCAGAAGTTGTGGAATCTCGATCGAGGTTCATCGGGACCTTTCGAGATACTCGTGAGGGTAGGTAATCATTGCGGTACCGGTTGGTGTTAGCCGCGACAACATGTCGTGTCCACGAGGTATTTCACGCCTCCATGTCTCTAAGTATACTCCATAATCTAGCCCATGCGGGCGGGATCGGTGACAGATGAGGTTGACACTACGGGACCTTCGAGGAGGGACCAAGGTGCATTTTAGATAATGTGATTAGGTTTTGCGATGCAAGACCGCGAGGCTAAATAGGCAGCATGAGGCACTATGGAGTGAAGGAGTCAACGTGGGAGCGCGAGGACACGATGCGGGCCACCTATCCCTTCTTGTTTAGGGATGAAGGTACGTATTTAGTCGTTTAAGATTTAAATGACTAGTTTATATGCGTGGTAGAGTGCACGTTGCATATGCATGTGTTTTTCGTGATCGTCTGCACTTCGGCGAAATCCCTTTGGGCGAGGGAGAATGTAAGATCCGAGAAAATTCCACTTCGAAAGCGGCAAAATTGTAATTTCAAAACCTTAAATTTTTCTAGATCCTCATGATGAATGGATTTCACCGTTGGAATCGTCTCGCTTAAATCCAAATTTAACATCGAAGCTTCACACCCCCGAGACAATAATCGGACACCGCCGAGGCATCACGCTTTCTCAAAGTCGTGAAACAACAACATGTGCACATAATTTTAAAGTCACCCATAACATGTACTCATGTTACTTATGTCACATGAGAGAAATGATGGAAATGGAAGGTCGAGATAGTGCCAAATGTCGAAACCAAGAGCAAGATTACGATTGCATTATCACCTGATTAAATGGGATAATAAGATCAATAATTAATACTATTGTTCTCACCTTAAACAAAAGACCACAACGTGAGATGAAGGAAAAAGAAATCTTACAGTAGGTTTGAGATTTCGTTTTTAGAGAGAGAGAGTGTAAATTTTCGCTGGGTTTCTTTCTCACGATCCGATCATTTGAACTCTGAGCAAAGCAATGGGTGCCGCTCTTACACAAGTAGCGCCTTACGCCGCTGGTTTTGGTTCTAAGGATTTTTGACAAACCTCGCGGAGGTGGGGGTTTCATCCCTACTTGAGTTTTGCTAATTTCGCTTAAGTGTTTTATGATGTTTCTCAAGTGTTGGTTCGAGGCCCTTCTGATCTTTGGCCCCAAATCTTGGAACCGAATTGTTTTAATTCTGTCCATTCAGACAAACTATGACTACAGATAGTGGTTAGAAGTTTTTTTGGATGGTTATTTCATAAGTTATGAAATAAATTGTATTGCGGATGTGTACTTTGTGCTGAAACGGGCTATGAATCTGGAAGTTCACGAAGTGAAACCGATGTTCAAGGACGTACGCTTAATAAGAACCAGGGTTTTACTGCTCATACGAATAAGGTTCACTGAATAAATTTGTGAAATAATGTTGGGTCGACACCAAACTCGAATTACTGCGGGTCAGCTGACAAAATTTCACGTGAGCTAATTCTGTGTAATGGATCGCGGAAATCGAGATAACATGTTTGTGTGGATTTAAATATGTAAATATATGCATGATGATATATTTGCATGCGTTATATAAATTGTATTGGAATTGGCATCATGCATTTCATATGCACTGGGGCACCCTAGGACGATAGGAGTGAGTGCATGAGGTGGTTTATTGAGCGAGTGGTTTCGGAGGGTTGACTAATAATAATAATTATCGGAGTGTGTCCATGACAATATCGAAGGGTAGTCCATATAAAATATCAATCGTCTGGAGTTCGCCCAATCGATACACGGAGTACTTTCCACTAAAAAGATCATCTGAGTCTACCAACTACTTATATCCGAGGGTCATTCACAAATAAAAACAAATATCTTTTGTTTTGAAAATAAGGTTTCATACATGACTTAAAGGTGGAGGAGTTTAGCGAGACTCCTGTGGTATGAGCTAATATGTAGACATTCAAGCAGATCACGATTTACTAACGCTTGTTTTCATCGTGAGCATCGTGATATGCACTTAGCGGAGAGTAACCCATTTAGTGGTGATTCCAATTATCGGGCATTAGCTCAATTCGTCGAGGGAATTATATATTTCGTGCAATAGAGCGCACGAGGAGACTACTTCATCCTAGAGGTCGATATATTGAAGAAAGTTCTAAGCATGCTTTGTTTTATGATGTATTACATGTATTAGAATCCTAGAATTTTAATATATGTTGTATAAGAGTAAATTTTTAACTCCTGAAACTATGGTATATAGTTGGTATGTTTATGATTATTGTTTTATGGGCCCAAGTGGCCGTTTTTACTCATGTTATGTCTTATGATATTGATGTTGGGACAGATTATATCGTAGGTAGAGCTCCCTGTATAAAGGAGGCTCTACCCGATTTTCATGAATAGTGTTGGGTCACCCAACATTCATGAGTATTCCACGGGTTGACGAGTTATCAACCTTAATTCCGGGAATGGGGCATCACAAAACAGGATCCGTGCAACTTCACTCATAATTGTGAAAATTGTGCAAGCCGATACGTGGAGCGCACTATGCGACATGGAGCTGCGATCAACTCTGATGCCTTGTCCGTAGCTAAAGACTAAGTTTAAGGGAGCTTACTCCCACAACCATGACCTTGCAGATAACAGATAGAACATTGGCCTATCCTGAAGGCGTTCTAGAAGATGTCGGGATCGTGAGCGGAAAATTCATTTTCCCGTGGACTTCAGAGTTACCGAGCATAAGAAGACAAACAAGTCCCACTACTGTTAGGAAGACCTTTCTTAGCAACAGGAGCAGCTTTGATCGATGTGAAGAAAGGAGAATTGACTCTCATGGTTAAAGATAAGGCAGTGCATTTCAATCTCAAACATAGCTTGAAACAGCCTGAATTTATTAATGTTGAGTGTGAGAGTGTAGAAATAGAAATTCCCATCAATTCTGAATTGATCAATGATTGTAATTTTCAGAGTTCAATGAATGAGAATGAGACGAATTTCCAGTATCTTGAGCATCTTAAAGTTGAATTTATGAACTCTAATTTTAATTTAAAATAGGCAGTACTCAGTGTTGAAGAAACTAGTGTAAAACAATCTAGCAGTGATAAAAAGGAAGCTATTCAAGAAAAAACGAGCATAGAAGGATTGATTATAAAGGAATTGCTTGAACATTTGAAGTATGCTTTCTTGCAACCAGAACAAGCCAAGCCAGTAATCATTTCAACTAGATTGACTGATCTAGAAGAGCAAAAACTACCGAAACTCGTAAAATACTGGGGAAGCAATGGCTCGTCTATCGAAGATTCGGAAGGAATCACCCTTCTATTTGTATGCACAAGATCCTCGTTGAGGAAAATGCCAAAACCCTATAGAACATTAGAGAAGGTCAATCCAGTTGATGAAAGAAGTAATAAGAAGTAATCGAATATTAAATGCAAGCTTATATGCACCGTGACAAATTTCGGGTGAGCCCAGCCACGTGGTTCCAAAGAAGGAGGATTCACCGTGGATCGTAATGAGAAGAATGAATTGATTCCTTACAAGAACCGGTGGACAGGATGGAAAGTTTGTATGTACTACGTAAAACTAAACACTACTACCGTAGTAGCGACCATTATTCTCTACCTTTCATCGACAAAATGTTGGGACAGTTAGCAGCACTCCCATTACTATTTTCTCATGGATATTTTGGTTATAACCGTAATGCTATAGCCCTGCAGGATCGTGAGAAATCCAGCATTTACATGTCCATATGGCACCTTTCGCTGTAAGGATGCCTTGGATTATGTATCGCTTCGCCACCTTCAAAGGTGTATGACTTATGTTTTCTCGTTTTGTGGAAGAGGCTATGAAAATCTTTATGGATGACTTCTCAGTTTATGGATCCAGTTTTGAGAATTGTTTGGAAAATTTAGAAACAGTACTTCAAAGGTGGCAAGACAAAAATCTAACTTTAAATTGGGAAAAATGTCATTTCATGGTAATAGAAGGCATTATCTTAGGACACAAGATTTCTACATGTGGATTTGAAGTAGATCAAGCAAAAGTTGCTATCATAAAAACTCTCCTACTACCTACAACAGTCAAGGGGATAAGAAGCTTCCTTTGGACATGTTGGTTTTTACAAAAGATTCATAAAGGACTTTTCAAAAATCTCAAGACCATTATGTAGACTGATGGAAAAAGATGCAAAATTTAGTTTTGATGAATCATGTAGATCTACATTTGAAGAAATTAAATCTAGTTTAGTGATAGCTCCTATCATGTTGACACATGATTGGAACAATGATTTTGAAATTATGTGTGATGCCAGTGATTATGCAATAGGAGCTGTATAGGGACAAAGAGCTGAAAAGATATTCAAGGTCATATACTATGCCATCAAAACCTTTAATGAAGCACAAGAGAACTGCACTACCACATAAAATGAGATGCTGGCAATGGTGTTTGCTTGTGAAATATTCAGGCCTTACATATTGGGGTCGCATGTTATAATACACACTGATCATGCTACAATTAAATATCTAATGGCAAAGAAGGAGGCAAACAAAGGACTTGATCGGGATGGTATTAATATCAAGTAAGAGTTTGATCTGGAGATCAAAGATAAAAAGGGTAGTGACAATGTGATAGCTTATCACTTGTCTATATTGGAAAAGATCGAAGTAAAAGAAAAGAAATTGAGATAGCAGAAAATTTTCTTGTTGAGCAAATTGCTGTTGTAAGTTCAAACATCTGCTTGCCGATATTGTCGACACCTACTTCAGGAAATGTACACTGAGTTCAGCTACCAGCAGAGAAGAAAATTGAGAACTGATTGCAGATTTGATATTTGGGATGACCCACTACTTTTTAGAAGAGGAGTAAATATGATAATCAGGAGATGTGTTCCAGAAACAGAACAAAGTGGTATTATGGAAAAAGGTCATGCATCACCATATGGAGGACACTTTGCAGGAGATAAAACAATCCAAAAAATTCTTCAATCGGGTTTTTATTTGCCTACTCTATTCAAAGTTTGTTTTGAATGGATAAAATATTATGATACTTGTCAGAGAATGGGCAACATAAGCAAAAGGAATGAAATGCCCTTGCAATGAATTTTGGTGGTACAGATTTTTTATGTATGAGGGATAGATTTCATAGGACCATTCCCATCATCATTTGAGAATATATACATTCTCCTAATTGTGGACTATGTATCCAAATGGGTGGAAGCAACAACTTGTCCCAGAAATGATGTCATAATAATGGTTGGGTTTATACAAAAAATATTATGAGCAGATTTGGAGCACCCAGAACAATCATAAGTGATGAGGGAAGCCATTTTGCAAAACTCATGAGTAGATATGGAATCAAGCATATGATAGGAATGGCTTATCACCCTCAGTCAAATGGGCAAGTTGAAATTTCCAATAGGGAGATTAAGAAAATTCTGGAGAAAACAGTGAATACAAGCAAAAAGGATTGGTCTATAAAGTTAAATGATGCACCGTGGGCCTATAAAACTGCTTACAAAACTTCCATTGGAATGTCCCCATACAGAATTGTATTTGGAAAACCTTGTCATCTCCTTTTAGAACTGGAATACAAATCTATGTGGGCCATCAAGAAATTGAATTGTGATTTCCAAGTTGCCAAGGAAAAGAGATTACTCCAAATGAATGAATTGGAAGAGTTGAGAAATTAAGCTTATGACAATGCCAAAATTTACAAAGAAAAGACAAAGAAGTGGCATGATCAAAAGATTCTGAGGAAGGAATTCAAGGCAGGAGAACAAGTCCTGTTATACAATTCCAAGCTCAAGCTATTTCCAGGGAAATTGAAGTCAAGATGGAGTGATCCTGTAAAACCCGAGAAAAATTCAATTTTTTTTGAAAAGCGGTAAAATTGTGCAATTTCGCTGAAAATCGAACTTCAGACCTCTGAGATGACGAAACGAATCGCGTCATAAATTGCCTCAAGAATGCTAGCTGACCCGTAAAGTTTCACAAATTCGAGATAGTCGGAATATTTTACGATTTTTCTCGCGATAAGTCGCTATGATTCTAAGGGATGAGATTTACGAAAATCTCTAAGTCGTGAATATTGGCTAAGTTCATTTAAAATAAAGTGAACTGATAAGAAATAAATTGTTTCGAGGTAAAAAGAGATCTGAATAAAGCAATATGAACCGTATCCAAAATAATAATAATAATAATAATAATAATAATAATAATAATAATAATTAATAATAATAATAATAAAATAAAGGATAAAAAGGAAAAAAAAAACAAAAGAAATGGGAGAGAGCGTCGGACAGAGAGAGAGGCGTCTGGGGAGAGTATTTTAATTTTTTTTTTTTCGTTTCTTTCTCAGATCTACGAAAATCGGACCGCAGGTTTTCATCAGGACTGAAGGCAAAGTTGATCTACGCGACGAGAGCTACGCGTGGACACCAAAATCTTGAGTTTCTCACAACTCACCTGTGTAAAGGAATTTTCCTACTTGTGTTATTTTCTAGCCCAAAGTGCCATGTGGTTCGATCGCTTAGAGGCCATGAAAGGTCAGAATTTCGCTTCTCAAATTTTTAGACTGAGTGTATATGAATTTTTAGAAATTTTCGACGGTTTTGACAATGCTGAATTTCGGATCAAGTTTATTAGCCACTGAATTGTCGAGACTATTTTTGGGACAAATATGATGCACTTTCGAGACTATTTTCAAAATTCAATTGTGTTGAGGTTTGGTTTTGCTCCCGGGACTGATGTCTTCGGGTTTTGTGGTGTGTTTTGATATCACAATATTCGATGATGAACCGTGAAGGGACCAAGAGGTGCCCTATTTTATATGGGTCCAAGATTTGGGCCATTTTGTGTGTTATTACTAGAAAATGTGTATGGTTGAGTGATTCAAAATGAATTGCTCGTGTTTGTTAATTAGCACATGTGATCTAATTTTGGTGTAATTGATTGTGAAATTACATAACATGTTTTATGTGATTTAATTATGTTAATATATATGCATGTAAATTATATTAGCATGAATGTGTTGGAATTGGCATCATGCATTCCATATGCACCCGGTTAACTCTTAAAATTAGGTGAGTGCATAGTTGAGAGATCGACATTGTGTTAGGTGTTTCGATGGTGTGTCGCGGAGTACATTGCGGGATCAACACCGTAGGTGCTTCGACAAGGCTTGATTAATAAGACAACGTCCAAATGAGTCACACGGGTTAAGAAAACGGAAATGGCTCATTGCATTTCATATGCACTGGAGCACCTTAGAACAATAGGAGTGAGTACATGAGATGGTTTCTTGAGAGAATTGTTCGGAGGGTTGACCAACGATATTATTTATCGGATTTTGTCCACTACAATATCGGAGGGTTGTCCATATAATATCAATTGTCGGAGTCTGCCCAATTGATATACATCGGAGGGTTGTCCACAAAAATAGACATCTGGATTCTCGTCAACTTATTTATATCTGAGGGTCGTCTAATGGTTAAAAACAAATACCTTTGTTTGGAAATTGTTTTCTATTCATGAAAAAATGCATGTTCGAGGGAGTCTGCAAGGAGAACTCGAGGTGTATGGGTAAGGAGAACTTTCGCGATATCATATTCCAGATGGGTGTAAGACGTGTGGCAAGATCAACTCGGTGCTATGTTGCCCAAAGAAGACACATACATGTTTGTATCACATGCACTCGGGCTGCGGATAGGAGCTCCGATCGACTTGGGATCGGTTGCCCATCGACACTCGTGTATCGGGTACTGGTTTCCAAGTGAGGGCCCGATATTCGGGGTCATTGGTAATACCATGACGCTTGTCACAATTGGCGATGCATGTGAGACAAGTCTGAGTGACTCCTAATATATTACGAATGACATATCGAGTGATGGAGCCTCGCGAGTTCTACATGGGGCATGGTGAGTCGAGTCTCATTTATGGCATGCAGACATTCGTGCAGACATGTGGTATGTTGAACTTGGATGTGTTTGATTATGCGAATTACTGCATATGCACTTAGGTGGGAGTAGCCCTGTAGGAGATTATCACCGGGCTTTGCCTGGCCCCGCCGTGGGACCCCTTTAGGTACGTAGCGTGCATCTACCGACCCGCATTCGAGACCGCACATATGAAGAAAGTCGGATTGTGGCTTTAATATATATTTTGTAAATATATGTATGAGTTGTATTTATTTGTATAAGAGTGATGTAATTTAAACTCTTATGGACTATGGTTTTATAGTCATGTGCTTATATGTTTGAGTATTGATGCAGGGGCCTAAGGGGCCATTATTTTACTCGTGATATATAGACCTTTGTGGTCATTATTTGACACAAACAGTTGTACTCTCGGGTAGAGAGCCCTTTACAAAGGAGATCACTCGATTTTCTCGTGAGTGGTGCCTGGAAACCCCGACATCCACGAGTATTCCACGTTGATTCGGGCTATTAACAAACCCCTGCTTGGGGCATCACAGACTTACACAAAGGGTAACAAGTACACCCTTTTGGAGCAAAGAACACTAAAAGCCGAATCTAGAAGTGAATTTAGTGTAAATGGTCGAGACTCAAGCATTATCTGAGGAAGCATAAAGGAAGTTTAGATCTCAGATTTTGAAGAGGGAAAAGAGTTTGCTTTAAATGACACTTCATGTAAAATGTCTAGCTAGGGACATTAAATTGAGCAGCTTCTTGGGAGGCAACCCAAGCCGAATTTTAAATTTTAGAATTAGATTAATTTTATTTAATTTTGTGCTTGATTTTCTAGTTTTAATTTTGTTTGAAATTTTATTTTGTAGTTTTTGATGAATTTTCAGGGACAAGAAAGATGAACTGAAATTGGAGGTTATTAGAAAGCACACTTTCTCAAACTGAAATATGTAGGAAAAAAAATGCTACAAGGGGGAATATTTCCATTTCCCTCACTTTGTCCTTAATAATAGTGCATCGTTGAAGTTTGGGGGAATGTGAAAATTTTATTGTGCAAATTGCTTGTATGCATTGTTGAATATCTTGATGAATGATATTGAGTGAAGAATGAGAATTGTTGTTCATACTTGAATTGAGAATGTTTGTTGTAAAATATGTTTTCACAAGTATGAACTACTGGAAAGACAGATAATGTCATCCGGTCAAGTGTCAAAATATGAAAAAAATAAAAATTTCGAGGTAGACAAAATTGTCAAGGACAAACAAATTTTGTCACGACAATTTTTGAAATTTTGTTGCAAAATTGGTTCTTTTTATCGCGACAAAGAAAAATCAAAGCTCAAATACATGTCAGAGGAAATTATGTAGCTTAATACATTTCTTTCACACGACAAAGTCGGGTTATAACAATTCGAATTGTTGGTCGAAAGAGTTTGTCGCGACATTTTATTTATGTCGTGACAAACAGCAAACTTGGGCCAAAGAAATCATGTCGCGACAAGATTCCTCTATGTCGTGACGTAAATCAACTGAAGCAAAGACCAATTCCTATCGCAAAACATTTCTGCTCTGTTGCGACAAATTTCTGCTCTGTCGCGACAAAGAATTGCCTTGATTAATTGAAAATTCTGTTGCAACATTAATTCTCTATGTCGCGACACAATATTTACAAAAAGGGCACAACTTTAGGTCAAAATTCTGACGCTACAATTAATGAAAGCACAACAACTCTTGGCCTATAAATAGAAAATGTTTGAAGACTGAAGACTCAACTACCTCATAAACCTTCAACCCAATCATTCCCTCATCAAATATCTCTCACTCCCCTTCGAAACCCTAGATCCCTAAATGTCTCTCTTAAAATGTCCGGGTTAATGTAAACCCTGGTTCCACCAACCGAAATCATGAAGAATATACGAGAGGGAGGAAGGAAACACTCCGCAACAGAGTAAACAAGGCGAAGGAAGAAAGGGTCAAGTAAATAGAGAACCTAAGTACTTTAAGAACTAGAAAGAGAAGAGAGATTTAAGAAGGTATAGTGAGAAAAAGAAGATCGGGTCTGATATGGCCCATGTTCGGAGAGAGCAAATTACAAGATAGAGACTTTATAGAGAGAAGTCAACAAGGATTTTCATTCCAAGAGCTTGCCTGGGAGTAAAGGATGGCACCGTTTCCTACAGCACAAGCTCCTGCATTCAGAGATGTGGCATGATTTCTACAAATGGGGAGAATGAAGATAAATAGGGCCTCATTATATGAGATGGATATCCCCGGCGCAGACAAAAATATACCACCCATAAACTATATGAAAAACTGCCTAGTTCTGCAACGTGGAAGCATTACATGATTTCTTAAGATTGTGTGGACCTCAAGATCGAAGGTGGTGGCGGAATGCCACCAAGAAACCCAAGAATAGTCCACACCACCGCTGTGAGGAGCACTTTATTGAACTAACAAAGGTGGTTTTATTTTTAGTGTCTACCATTCTCGCTCCAAGCACCTACAATACCAAGGAGAAAGAGGTCAGATTGCATTTATATGCCATCCTATGTGGGTAAGTATAAATTCAAATAAGAAGATCATGAAACCAATAAGTTTTTACGTAGGATGATACAAAGGGCCACCTTTAATGCCCAAAGATCGATCTCAAGGCTCTACATCTTGGGTGGCGTCTAAGGAGACTATGAAGAAGAAGAGAACTGCCCCAAGACATCGCCCCTAACACTTACAAGAATCACCAAGAGGCCTAAAAACAAAGGCAGGGGAAGACAAGTGGAAGCTGTAAGAGAAGAAGAAGAACATGCAGAAATACAACAACCACAGCATGAGAGTGAAGCTCCAGAGCTCCCATAGAGGCAGAGAAGTGTGAGCCTAATACCGACATTCTCCCTTGAGGTGAGACAAGTCCACCAAGAGCATGTTGAAAGCTCAAAGCCGATAGGTAACAATGTTGCAGTGATAGAAGTGCTAAATGCCATGAAAAAAGAAATGCAAGAAAGGGACAACCAGCTAAAAATCCAACTGTAACTCAGAGATGAGTATATGGATGCTGAGTTGAAAATGAGGGACCAGAATTTGGAAGAAGCATTAAAGCAGAGAGATGAGAAGTGGAAGAGTAGACGGGAACTAAGAGAACAAGAGCTGAGTGAAGAATTGAAGGCAAGAGAAGATGCTTTTCTCTTAGATCAGCTCAAGATAGAGTGAGCTACTAAAGATCATGAAAGAAAGGGAGGATGCCATGGAAAAGAACTTGTTGTAGAAGGCAGATGCTTTATGGTATTTGTACAAGGAGCGTCAAAAGGAAATAAGAACTCTGATAGAGAAAAGGGATAAGGAAATCGAGGGCACCCTAAACTATGGAAAAAATGGCCGGACTGGGAAGCTCGACATGATCAACAAAATTTGCCGGAAATGTGCTCTCGCCCAGGAGAATTCGAGGAACCTCAATTCTATTAGGCAAAAATAAAAAATAAAAAATAAAATAAAATGATCAAGCAATTAACCCTAACCATGGAGTGGTTTGTACTAATCAGAAGTGGAGAAGGCAATAGGTCAAGGCAGCCACAAGTCCAAATCCCTGAGTTCTCACCTTCTGCAGCTGGTTACAAATTAGATCCAGTTAACCTACCTTCCTCCCATGGGAATGAAAGAAAAAGAGAATAGCTCACCTATATCTTCCATTTCTTTTCCTTCTCTGTACCTAATACCTCATCCTTGAAAAACTCAATAAAATAGAAATTTCTTTGAAAAGCTTGGTGTTCACTTTTATTTTTTATTTTTTCATTTCTTGTTTGTTTTGTTTAAATTTTCTTTCTTTCATGATTAATAATTTGAAATTATTGACTTGTGGTAAATAGCTTAGTTGAATAAATGAGAAACCAAATTTCCCGTCGAATTAAGCAACAAGTCGTGAATTATTCGTGGGAGTCGAATTGTTGATGGAATCGAAGCCGTTGTTAGTAACATTTCTCTAAACTAAAGTGTTGATCTAAGTGAACATTCTAATTGTTAAATAACACAACAACATATCAACAAAACCAAACAAACAATCTGATAGATGCATTGGGGGTAGGATGAGATGAATTGAAAGGGAAAGTTGTAAAGATATTAATAAATGTGTTGAACTTCAAGAATAAGGAAGGTTTTAATAAATTGATGGAACAGATAAGACTTATAATTCTGTTTTTGTAAACAGTTTGGTTATAAAAATCATAATAAGCTTTGCACATGGTCAACAATAGCTTTGAAACAAATTGTGCCAAGATTAGGGACATCTTCTGGGATCCATCACGCACTTCTCCAATGTCCTTGAACTTGTTGGATTATTAGTTAAGGAAAAATGCTAGGCAATGTCACTATCAGGAAATGATTTAGGCCATCCTTGGAAGTTTGAGCCTTTCAAAGCCTGCCCTTATGATGTGCATAAGCATACACACTAGTTCCTTATTTGAGCCTATAGCCAATCTCTTCATCAACCAGCAAATGAGAAGCCCAATTCCTTCCTTAAACATAATCCTATAGTAAAGAACCCCATTCTCGCTCGTGACATAAGACAAAAATACATCGCTGACAAAAATGACAAGTTTGGGGGAATATTATTTAGAGCTATGGAGAAGGATAAAAAGGGTTGACATTGAGATAAGAAGAGATGAAGAGAATTAAGAAAGAAGCTGTGAAAAGGAAAACATCAAGGAAGAATGAGTTTAATCTTGTAGAGCTTCCTCCCTTGAACAATTAAGTCCTTAGGGGTGTTCAACACCTAGTACCCTAATGCCAACTGGTATGGGAGTTATTGACTCAAAGTTTGTTAAGGGAGGTAGAAAGCTTAAAAAGACAAAACATTGCACCATTCTAACAACCTTGATAACAGATGAAAAGTGAAAAAGCTTCTAAAATAAGGAAGAAAAGTCATACTCTAATTGAAGTAAAAAAAAAAAAAAAAAGAGAAATACTAAGTAGAGAGTATGCAGAAAGATGCACAAAACCTGATGGGGAGGTTAGAAACTTAAAATCAAGAGAAATCAAGGATGCATGATGAAGGCAAGAGTGTAAGTTGTTAGTGAAATCTGCGTCAAATTGAGCCTAACGGTTCAAATCATCTACTTGATTACCCAAGCCACACATTACAAGCCTAAAAGACCTATTTGATCTTGAAGGTGGTAATATGCCTACATTAGTGAAGATTAATATGACAAACAAGCATATGAGACTTTAAGAATGAATGAGAAGCATGCTAACTGAGTATTATCCCAGAAGATTAACTAATCTGCAAAGGAAAAAATAGGGAAGACAACACACACTCACAAATTAGGGTTTAATGATTAAATTGTTTACACCATATGAATTATTTGTTGGTTTAGTGAACTTAATTTAAAATCTTCCTGATTCTAGATTGGAAACATATTTAGAAATAATTTTACAACTCGACTTATGTTCGCCTCAATTGAGTCTTAAAACGTAAAAGTCATTAAAATATTCACAAATTGCTTCGGGAGGACAAACAAAATTTTCTTTTATTTGCTTAGGGACAAGTAAAACTTTAAGTTTTGGGGAATATGATGAGTCTTAAACTCATCTATTTCTAATCCATTTTTTTGGCATGTTTTTAGTAGTTTTAGATCTATTTTTATGCCAAATTATGGAATATTCAACAACTTTGTGTTTTGGAGGTTTTAATTGAAAACTGAGATAATTCAAACAGAAAGGAAGTAAAAAAGTGGCAATTGCAGCAAATTCTCAAATAATACATAGTTTTTGTTTGTCGCATGTAATTCAAGCAAAACCAAGAACTATGTCGCAACTGCAGCTATACGTCGCAACAAAGTCCAAAGTAACCTCATGCGTAAATAGAATCTCCAAGGCGATACAAAGATTTCTTTGTTGCGACATTGCTGAAGAAGAATGAAAAGAAGATTGTCGCAACACCCTTAACTCTGTCGCGACAATGTTCAAGGCAAATGGCAAAGAAACTTTGTCGCGACAATCCTTCCTTTGTCACAACATAAAAGGATGAAGATTAATGAACTCCGTCATGACAAAAGACAGCCACGACAGAGAATGGCAAGAATACAACACAAGTTAGTTGAGACAAGTGTTTTTATGTTGCGACAAAGTTTTCAGCTTGGAGCTAGCTTAAGGAAGAATTTCTATCGCAACAAAGAAATCATGTCGCAACATTACATTCAGAATTCACAACAAAGAGCAACAAAATCTCTGTCCCAACAAAGATTATTTCTGTCGCGATAAACAAAACATGAGAGAGGTGAATTCTCTATCGCGACAAGAAATTGAAGAGCAACATAAGAGGAATGGCGACAAAGAAATTCATGTTGCAACATAGTAAAGAATCGAAGGCAGAACCTCTGTCGTAACAAAGAAGTTTTCTGTCGCTACAATAAAAGGTAGAAAATGATAGAATTCTGTCGCGACAGAAATTGTATGAGAACTGAGATTAGCCAAGTCAATTTTATCGCAACAAAGAATTTTATGTCGCAACAAACAACTCAACAAGCGACAAGGATCGGAGAAGAAAAGTCTGTCGCGATAAAAGAAAATTCTATCACTACAGAAATTGTTTAGGAATCAAAGAAATCCTGTCGCAACATAGAAAACTCTGTCGCGACAGAATAGACAAGCTGAAGAGAAAAAATGCTTATCGTGACAGAATCCAAGAAAATCTCGCAGAACAAATACGATAGAAAACTACAAGCCGCGACGTAAGTCGCTGACAAAGACCAAGACTCACGCGAAGTAGAACTTTCTATGTCAGGACAGAGCACCCACCTCAGCTAAATTGGGGATCCATAACACTGTCTTGAAGTGCAGCCCAACATTGGAAAATCAAATAGATGCATTTAGGACATTGTGCGCAACTTCCGTAAATCTAGGACTTCTGGGTGGTTGAAGACTCTTTGTATATTATTTTTCTTTTCTTTTTTTTATTTTTATTTTATTTTCTTTTTAGTAGATTTAGTTTGAGCATAGTTTTTAGTTACTTTTCTTTTGATTTTTCGGAGTTGAGTAATGAACTGTAGTACAGCTTCGAGTTGGAATTTCTTGTTAAATTTTCTCTTTCCACACTGTTTTGAATAAATTTGAGTATGGAAAATTTATGGATTTCATTTATTTCAGTTCGTTCACACTTTCAGTGAATTTTCTTGATCAGTTAGTCACTGATATGAGTGAACCAGTTTTGAAGGGTTGAGCTCCCTTTGGGAATGGGTCGATGATGGTGGTCATTTTTCTGCACAAAGTGAAAGAACGCCTAAGTTAGAATTCTTGAATTTATTTGATTGGTATTATTTCATAATTTAATCGTTCCCAGTACTAGTACCATGTACCCAAGCAAGGTATTGTATCTTGCTCTAATTTCAAAGAAGCCCTTTACATTACACAGAGATGGAGAATCCTAAGGGTAGAGAGCAATTCTTTGTAGGTATGGTAGACTAATACTTTGGAACTAATGAACTCTGAAAGATTACTCAGATAAATCACTAACTTACTCATGCTTCAGGATAGCTCGGGTGAAATATCGCTTAATCACTTGGGGGAGGTTTCTCCTCTCGATGAGCGACTCGATCCCGTGCCAAGAAGTGATCTAATCAAGGAAATGGAGAATTTCATAAGTATTGAAGGATGAGGTACCATCTAAATTGGAGAAGGCTTGCAATATCTTGTCTATAGGGGCAGGAATTCTCCACTCCTAAGATCTCGGGTATAAGCACTTAGGACGCCCCAAACCCGGGTGTCTCTGCTGACTAATTGGCCAACCTCGCGAATATTTGTGCCTCATATCATGAGACATGTACATGAGTAAAATACATCAATACTCATAAAAAACACATCAACTATATACCATAGTTCAAGAGTTATCACATTACTCTTAACCGAAACACATATCAAAATTTACAATTTTAATACATGTTATACAATGAAAATACCAAAGCCACAATTCGGCTTTCTTCTCAAACGTGGCCTCAAATGAGTGTCGTCCTCCTGTACACTCCCTGTACCTGAAATAGTGATCCCTCGACAGGGTGAGCAATGCCCAGTAGTGATAATTTCCTACATGGGTTACTCCCACCTAAGTGCACATGCCATGGCAACCAATCACACTCAAGCAAATACATGATCCTATTTGAATGTCTACATGCCCAATCCCATGTCTCGAGTCCTCACCGACTCCCTCACACATGCCTAAGCCAAATGCAAGAAAAAATACAGTTCTCAAAACCAAAGCTTTTTGTTCTTAAAAATACACTACCAAGTTTTGGTAAATATATTGGACTATCCTCCAAGGCAATTAGTTTGATTAGTTTCCTCCGAAACGCCAGGTCCATTCGAGAGAACTTGGACAATTCTTCTAAAATCTTCCTCAAATTCCTTTCTTCACAATCTTTTCACTTTCTTTCATTTTCATGTCATGCACTCACACCTATCGTTCTAGGGTGCCCCGGTGCATATGGAATGCATTATGCCAATTCCAAAATATTCATGCTAATATATTTATATGCATATATTAACACAATTAACTCACATAAATCATGTTATTCAATTTACAACAATAACACCAAAATTAGCCCATGGCCAATTAACAAATCAAGCAACTTACTTGGGATTACCCAACAACATAAAAATCACACAAAAAATCATGTGAACAAAGTGAAACCTCAAAGTCGATTAATCGTTTCACGCACTCACACAAGCAGGATTTCTTCACTGATTCAAGATTTTTGAGACCGATAACACCTGGCCATCCGTGCCCTCAACAAATCCTCATCCATTAAACGGCTCTTTAGCCTAAGAATAAACCAAGTAGGAAAAGATCCCTACCTCTTGGAGTTGTCTAACTCCACAAAATCTAAGTGCTCCACACGTAGCTCCTCGGGCTACAGAACATCCCTTTGGCTTCAAGCCCGATGAGAACTGACGGTCCGAATGCCTAGAAATCTAGATAGAAGTCACTCTTTCTCTCTCTAAAAACTGGATCTAACACCTACTGCACGTTTTCTCTTGTTTGGAGAAGAAGAAGACTATTCCTTCTTGTTTTATTCATTTAAACTTTTCCATAATTCCATTTGTGTCCTTAAGTTTTGGATTTTTGACACATGGCTTAATCTAAGTCATTCATCTCCATCCTCTCACTAATCATGTAACATGTGTCACATGGGTACATGTGGTAGGTGAATTTTACCACATCACATATCTTTCATAAGTCAGCCATACGCAAGACTCGACACCCTATGCTCTCAAAAACGTAGAAAATTTCGATTGTCTCGGAATTCAACGAAATTCGACGTGGTAGCTAGATTTCGCGAGACGATTCCAACGGTGAAGTCCGTTTCGTCATCTAAGATCTAGAAAAATTTTGGATTTTTACCGAAATGACAATTTTACCCTTTTTCATAAAATTAGAATTTTCTCGGGTTTTACATTCTCCCTTCCTTAAAAAGAATTTCGTCCCGAAATTCTGTACAATCACAACAACTCACATGCATATGCAACGTGCACTATGCCATGCATGTAACCAGTCATTTGGCATTAAACAAGTAAACCACGTACCTTCATCCCTAAACAAGAAGCGGATAGGTGGCCCGCATCGTGTCCCCGCGCCTCCCACGCGACTCCTCCACCCACCTGCCGCCTACAAGACTCTCACTAGCTTCTCACGGCCCATACGCAAAACCCGATCCCTACGATCTTAACGCACACCTAGCCCTCCGAAGGTCCCATCCGCGGTCAACCCTCTAATCTCTCCTCAACCACCACGAAATGATCCTAGGAGTGTACCGAGCATGGAGACATGAAATACCTTTGTATCACATGACACTGCGGTAAAGCTAACCGATACGCTATCAGGTCACCTCTCGAGTGCATCTCGAAGGGCCCAATAAACCTCGAAGATAGCTTCCTTCGCTGCCGAACCCAACCACTCTCTCTAGGCATCACCTTCAAGAAGACGTGGATCAACCTCAACTCTAAGGGTCGACGTCAGACATCAAAGATAGCTCTTCGCCGCCCGAGCCGCCAAAGAAGTCGTCGGACAAGCTCACCTTCGCAGGTGTCTCCTCTAATCGATCAAGACCGTTGATGGAGCCTCTCCCAATTCCTGGGCCTAACATATCTGGGCGGATTCACATGGCCTCCCATACAATGCCTCATATGGTTACTTCCAGATACTCGCCGATAACTGCTGTCGTAGCGACCCACCTCAAGGGCAAGTGCTCTTCCCAGCTACCCCTTATGATCCAAGATGCATGCTCGCAGCATGTCCTCTAACATCTCAGATGGTTCTCTCCGACCGACCATCCGGTCTCGTGCGGAAAGCCGCACTCATGGTCACCGTAGCCCATAGCCTTTGGAAACTCTTCCAAAAGTGCACGATAAACCTCAGAGCCTTTATCCACTATGGATACTGGTACTCCATGTAGCCGGACTTATCTCGAATATACAACCGCAGAATCTCTCCAATGTGAAGGTCATCTCGCATCGCTAGAAAATGTGCCAACTTCATGAGTCTACCCACTATCACCTGATATCGCATCATGTCCTTGCGGTGTGTACATGGAAAGTGGGTCACAACCATCTGCGGACGTGTCTTCTACTTCCACCTCCGCCTACCAATGGTCGGCGTAGCCTCACTGGGCTTCCGTGCTAGCCTTAACCTCGACATGTGAGACATCGTCAACAAAGTCCCCACGTGTCTCTTCATCCCCATTCCAAAGAAGATCGGGCGACGAAGATCCTGGGCGACATCTTTGTGCCACTTGGATGCACAAAGAAATTGAGAAAGAAGAAACTCCTTAAGAATCTCCTCTCTCAACCTCAACCGGGGAACCACTACCCGCCCTCTATACCGGCTAAGACTACCATATGCGTGACTGGCCCAAATTTCTTCAAGCCACCCGTATTCGACTATACCCACCCTTAACGATTGACTATCTCCACGTCCCCGGCCCCTGGGGACTCAATCACCTCGTCAACAGAGACTAATAATACTAAACTCCCACGCCCCAAGCCTCGGCCGCTGTACTGTGTAAATTCCTAAATCATTCTATAGTCTCGAAAGATCCGCTTACCCTGGAAGCTATACTACCAATGCTCCCCATGACTTCCTCGACCGATGCGTATCGGGCCACTACATTTGAATTACCAAGATGGTAATGCAAAGTGAAGTCATAATCCCCAGAACTCCATCCATCTCGCTTGCCTCATACTGGAGGTCCCGTCGCAAAAATATACTTTAGGACTTTCAGGGTCCGAGTACACCTCGAACTCCGAGCCTCGCTATATAAATAAGCACGCCAAATCTTCAAGGCGAAGACTACAGCCGCTAACTCCATGTCGTGTGTGGGGTAATTCCCGCTCATGATTCTTCAACCGACAGAACTATAAGCTACTACCTCCCTGGACAGATCAAACACATCCTAGCCCCGAGCCACAGGCATCACAATATATCAGGTACCCCCTCGTCCTCGTCTCGGACTATCAAGATAGGAGCAGAGTAAGCCTCCTCTTCAACTTGAATGCCTCCCAGATCGGGTCATTCCAATCAAATCCTGACCTCATTCCGGTCAATCTCACATAGGTACCGCTAATCGAGAGAAACCTCAATGAATCCCCTCGCGGTAGCACCCAAATTAATCCCAAGAAACTACGTGATCTCAAAGACCAACTTCAGCCTCTCCCAACTCCATCACGCCGACCTTCTTAGGTTTATCGACACGTCGATGTCGACACCACGTGTCCTAAAAAATCTCACCTCAATAAGCCAAACTCCCACTTAATCCTCGCGTATAGCCGAGGATCTCAAGAAACTCGTAAAACAATCCTCAAGTGATCCTCATGCTCCCTCTCTGACTAGAAGTAGATAAAAATGTCATCCACGTAAGACTACGACAAACTGATCTAGATAAGCACTGGAATACCCTATGCACGAGGTCCATGAATGTTGGCCGGCCGCGATTCGCCAATCAATCTAAAGGGCATCACTATAAACTCAAAGTGCCCATATCAGTCTTAAACGCAAACTCTTGTGTGGATATCCGGTTTCCCAACCTCACCGATGGTAACTAGTGCGAAGGTCTATCTTGGAGTAGACTCATGCTCATCTCAACTGATTAAACAAGTCATCAATCCTTGATAATGGGTACCGATTCTTGATCGTAACTCTATTCAACTGTCTGTAGTCAATGCACAGTCGAAGGGTCTTGTCCTTCTTCTTCGCAAATGTAACCGTGAGTGCCCATGGTGAAGTTCTTCTGGCTTCCAACGAACCCCTCATTCAAAGAGCTCCCGTAGCCGACTCGAGTTCCTCGTAATCTCAACTGGTGCCATCCTATGCGGAATCATAGAGATGGACGAAATACTAGGGTGTAACTCGATACCGAAGTCTACAACCCTCTACGGAGGCAATCCCGATAGCTTATCCGGAAAAACATCCTCATACTCGCAAACTACTCGAGGTAGATCTAAGTCCTGGCTCACTGGCCCCGTAGAAAAGGCTTGCTAGCCAACCCGCCAACTGTCCATGACACTTGGACTCATACACTGTCTGGGGCAAAATACCATGCTTGTCCCCCTGAAATACAACACGAGTACCATCCTACGTGTAGGCGGTAACCCTCCTACGCCTACACGATGACGACTGTGTCGGGCGCCCAATCCATCCCCGTGATGATGCTGAACCCGATATTCCATGACCCTCAGGTCCACTGTGAGTAGAATCCCTGAGATCTCTAACTCGCAACCACGACATATCATCCCTATCCTTGCCTTAATCCCTAGGGGAGAACTCACATATAAAGGCTCCTCCAAGGCCTCAACCTCTAAGCCTAACTCTATCACAACTAATGCAACATCTCTAAGGTGTAAACACAGCCCCGAGACACTATTCACATACCGAAAAAATTTTATGCACTACGTCCATGCATTCATAGGTAATGCAAGACAATAATTTCATATATTAAATCATATTTAAAAAAAAATTATTTTATTTTATTTTATTTTATTTTTTAAAATTTTATTTTATTTTTTTGAAAACCTCGTGAATAAGGCTCATGAACAAGAAACCCAAACAAAGGACTTAACAACAAGACTGAGTCAAATTGAGTCGAGTGCATAAGGCACCCACCCACGGCCCAACCCGTATGCACATCGGCAGCCAGGTCGCCCGCACCAAAGACGCTTAGGGCGCTGCAGCGGCACGCCGTATCGCGACCCGTGCCGCCCCAAACACTGGCTACACCTTAGATCGCACCCTAGCCGTGCCATTACGCGCCGCTGGCTACCCCCGCACGCCCGCCGCGGCAGCCGGGCCGTGTCTAGGTCAGATCGCGGGCCATATCGCAGTTCTACCACGCCGTGTCGTGGAGTGCCATCGCAACGCCTTAGCCCTCGCCTCCCGTGCCTCAGGTCATGATACAATTCCTCGTATTGTGATTCCAAAGACAGCAGATGTGAGCCCATCCAACCTCCTACACTTGCCCCTTTTTTTTTTCTCATCCTTTTTTTTTTCATTTTGTTTCACCTACTGGAAGACCAAAATATATATATATATATATATATATATATATATTCATTTTTCTGAAAGAGAACAAAATAAATTCATTAAAATTTATTTTGTTTTTTCCGCTTTACACACTCAAAACCTCGTAAAAAATTTCTTCAATGACATTTTTTTTCCTACGTATATTCTCCAAGCACACTTCACACACTATAACACACAACACATCATTCACAATAACAATCATGTTATACACACCATCTATCAAATGCGTACAAGGATGGTATTGATCTAACCTTACGCCCATCAAGCCTTGGTGCAGACTGTGATACCCAAGCTCTAATTACTCGCCGTGACGCCCAAATCCTCGGTGTCTCATTGCCTGACCCAATAACTCCGCGAAATATTTGTACCTCATATCATGAGACATGTACATGAGTAAAAATGACCACTTAGGCCCATACATCAATACTCATTAAAAACACATCAACTATATACCATAGTTCAAGAGGTATCACATTACTCTTAACCAAAACACATATCAAAATTTACAATTTTAATACATGTTATACAACGAAAATACCAAAGCCACAATTCGGCTTTCTTCTCAAACGCGGCCTCTAGTGAGCGTCGTCCTCCTATACACTCCCTGTACTTGAAATAGTAATCCCTCGACATGGTGAGCAATGCCCAATAGTGATAATTTCCTACATGGGTTACTCCCCAACTAAGTTGCACATGTCATGGCAACCAATCACACTCAAGCATATACATGATCCTACTTGAATGTCTACATGCCCGATCCCATGTCTCGAGTCCTAATTGACTCCCTCACACATGCCTAAGCCACATGCGAGAAAAAATACAGTTTTCAAAACAAAAGCTTTTTGTTCTTAAAAACACACTACCGAGTTTCGGTAAATATATTGGACTACCCTCCGAGGTGAATTACTGGATATTTCTTCGAAACAGTATGGGTCCGTATCTCGAGATTTAACTGGCTGACAATTATTCGGAAAATCTTTCCTGAAATTCCTTTCACAATCGTTTTCACTTTTCTTTCATTTTTGTGTCATGCACTCACACCTATCGTTCTAGGGTGGCCCGGTGCATATGGAATGCATTATGCCAATTCCAAAATATTCATGCTAATATATTTACATGCATATATTAACACAATTAACTCACATAAATCATGTTATTCAATTTACAACAATAACACCAAATTAGTTCACATAGGCTAATTAACAAATTGAGCAATCCATTTTGGGATCACCTAACAACACAAAAATCACACAAAAAATCACGTGAATAGTGAAACCCTCGGGTCAACATTGTTCACGACCACACAAGTAGGGATTTCTTCACTCGATTCAAAGATTTTGAGATCGATAACACGGCCATTCAGGCCTCAACAAATCCCCATCCATTAAAATGGCTCTTAGCCCAAGAATAAACCAAGTAGGAAAAGATCTCACTCGGGAGTCATTTAACCCACAAAATCTAAGTGCTCACGCATAGCCTCGGGCCGCATAGAACAGCCTTGAGCCGCTTCTAATGAGAACCTACATTCGAACGGAAATCTAGAGAGAAGTCACTCTTTCTCTAAAACTGGATCTAAACACTCACCGTGATAGTTTTGTTCGAGAAGAAGAAGACTATTCCTTCTTGTCTTATTCATTTAAACTTTTCCATAATTCAATTTGTGTCCTTAAGTTTTGGATTTTTGACTCATGGCTTAATCTAAGTCATTCATCTCCATCCTCTCACTAATCATGCAACATGTGTCATATGGGTACATGTAGTAGGTAAATTTTGTCATATCACATGTCTTTCACAAGCCGTCATACGACACCCGACCTAAGGCCTCTCGAAAAACGCGGAAATTCGACCGCCCCGACTTTGACGAAATTCGACAGCTGCTAGATTTCAAAGACGCTTCCAACTACAAGGAAGTCCATTTCATTATCCGAGATCTAGAAAATTTTGGATTTTTAACAAACGACCATTTTATTTGATGCCGACAATTGGGAATTTTCTTCTGCTTTACAAAGATCAAAAGAAAAATACTCAAATCTTAGAAAGATAATTATATCTTACAAGTAGCTAATTAAATTCATGTGTCATAAATGAACATGAATCTCTAATTAGTGAAAGGTATGGTTGAGGGAGAAATCCAAACTATACCACAATGCATCTTTGAAAAATTCATCTTTCAAACTTATGGCTTAACTAAGATTCAAAATGATGCAGAAATTGACAATTATTCATTGATCTATGTTCTAGTGTTGTCTCACTCAGTTAACTCTTAACTCTATTCTTATTAATATTTTATGTACACTAGTGATTTTACTTTAGTATTATTTTATTTGTTTTCCAATCATCTTTAATATCAAGTTCGTGCCAGTAAAGATCTTGAGTAGTTGAAGAAGCTACCTTATGATTCATACTCAATCCCCCATGGGAACCATATCTGACTTCTAATGAAAATCAAATTTTATTACTTATACGGCTCGTGCACTTAAGTAGCTGATTAAGAACAATCAAAATCTTTAATGAATCCAGTTTACAAAAAAAAAAAGAAAAACATATATTTTCATCACATTTCGGTCTTAACAAGTTTTTGTGTCGCTAAGTTAGGGATTAGATAATAAATTTTCAGAAAGGCTTTCATATATTTGTTGATATATAATCTTGTTTATTCACTGGTCTATCTATATCATATTTTGGTCGAACAAGTTTTTGACGTCGTTGTCGAGGACTTTATTAAGTCCTTGGTAGCAGAGTCATAACTTTGTTTGCATAGTTTGGTCTATAATGAAAATACCGTCAACAAGTTTTTGGATTAGTTGTGCAAACAAAGTTACGGTGAATACTCCATAATTTGGCATAAAGTTGATGAGTCTTAAACTCATCTATTTTTACTTCATTTTTCTAGCATGTTTTTAGTAGTTTCAGATCTATTTTTATGCAAAATTATGAAATATTTATCAACTTTGTGTTTTGCAGGTTTTAATTGAAAAAAGAGATAATTCCAACAGAAAAGAAGCAAAAAAAATGGCAAGTGCAAATCTGTCATTGTTAAGTATGAGGAAGTTATATCATTCTTTTGGTTATACCCTGACAGTTTTATAACATATTTATGGTATAATAAAATAAATGTATATTTTTTTGGAATAAAATAATGCTAAAAATAAAATAGCAAAACTCGGAATTAATCTAAGGGTCAAGAGTAAATTAGTAATTTACCAATCCAGGACTTAAAGGTCATAAGATGAAAAGATTATATGATAAGTTGGAATATGGAATAAGTTGATTTCAAATAATAGAAAGAGGAAGGACCAATAAGCAAAAAATGGAAAATTGGACTAAAAAATGGATAAGACTAAACATGGTCTTAAACATATCCCATTTTGGCTTAGAATTAGGGCATTTACGTAGAGAGAAAAGAAGAGGAGAAGAAGAGAAAGAGAGAAGAGAAGAAGAGAAGAAGAAGAAGAAGGAGGAAGAAAGGAAGGAGAAAAGAAGAAGCTTTTAAGGTATGGATACTAGTTAAGAAATTGTATGGAATATGTGTATGGATTTGTATGAAATTCATGTGGGGTTAGGAATTTTCCAACCTCTTTCCTTGTCTATATGTAGGTTAGGAAAACCTTAACTTACAAATATGTTTGGTTTGGTTGTGGTCCTTAATGGAGGAAAATTTTGTATGGAGGAAAATTTTGTATAGAGAAAATGTTGGGTTTTAGAGGAGATGTTGTCCGTTTTTTTTAAACCCATGTTTTTGTTTTGGTCATAACTTGGCCATCACTCATCCAAATTGAGTGATTAAAATTTTTGGATAAATTATACTTATAGGAGAACAAATCTCCTTGAAATAGGTATATGCAAATTTGGACCCCGGTGCACCTAGAAATTCGTCAAATGGGAGCTAGGCCAGATGACACAAAATAGTTCCTGCTTTTGACATTAGAGTGGTCCTGGTTGTTTAGGCAATAAGTTGAGTTTCACTCATCCAATTTAAGTGATTCAAAATTCTGGGTGAACTAGACTTCTAGGAGAACAAATCTCCTCAACAGGTGTTCCCACCCAGATCTCCAATGATCCAAGTGGTATGTGCAGGCATATGTTAAGGAGAAAATTGTCTGGGTACGGAGAGCTTCTTGTTTGTAAGAAATAGTTGATAGTATACGGAAATACATGAAAATGCAAAGATAAGAGTAAATGATCGTATATATCGCATATGATTACCGGATAACAATATTTATTCGAGGATATGAGATATGTACTAAAAATGAAATAAAAATGAATTGTTTACTTAGAACCTGGTAGAGGGATAGATGGACATGCCTATTAGGGATAAAAGTCTGCAACATACTGATCAGTTGGCCCTTTGGGTCATTACAACGCCTTTGGGCCCTTATAGAGGTCATTGTCTTGTACAATGATAACAACGCCTTCGGGCCCTTATAGAGGTCATTGTTTCGTACAATGATAACAACGCCTTTGGGCTCTTATAGTTTCCCATATCCACTTCTAAGGTATATGCAGGCATAAAACATAAAAACAAATGACAAGAATATGCAAATGACATGAATACGATAAATGATAATATGATATGAGTAGCTATTACAACACCGCTATGTGATGATAAGTATACTATGACAAGAACGTTGAAGCAGTGTAAATGATACAAAAAATGTATATGAACAATGATGCAAGAATGAAATATGATATGATAAGGGGGCATGAGACATGTATAAGCATGTGTAAATGATATGTATAAAATATGTATATGCATGTTCGGCACCGCAAGATGATCCTTGCGAGAGGTCGTTTACGAGTATTATTCCACTAAGCTATGTTTACCGAATATTTCATCCGCATGTACATACGAAGGAATCCAGAAGCCCGAATAACTGTGACGCTGAATCAAGGTCAACATAATATTAAAACCCACTGAAGATCTCTATGGTCTATTTTGTATATGTATATATTATTTTTTTTTGTAAAAAATAGAAAGTTTGTATATGTTGAACACTCTCATTTATGGAGTTTGAATATATTTTGTAATCCGCTGTTGCAGAATATATTTCAAGTTAAATGTTTAACAGTATATGAATGAACAAAATCTAATAATAGCATGGTAATAGACTTTACTTTTAAACTTTTAATGAGAAATAACACTTACCAGGAACCATTAAATCTCTTGATGTTATTGCTCCTCGATCACCGAATCCGTTTTTCGCATCTCGAAACATTATAAGCTGTGAATTCAAAATGAACTTGTAAAATCAATATATGTGTAACCAAATAAATTGAATCAATTATTATAAATATAACCTATTTATGTACCTCATTTTCAAAATTACCAAAGCCTATAGTAGTAGAAGATAATTTTCCAAAATACTTCATGAATAGCTTGGAGTAACTCAAGGTCACTACTAACTCCAGGTTTATATTGAAATCTTGGATTAAGATAATATGCTACAAAAGTGATTTAGAATTAGTATGTGATAAAAGGAAAATAATACGCATTAAAAGTGATTATGATATTGCTTAGTTACCTACTACATGAAGATGTTTTAGGGTTTTATCCCAACAATCTGTGATGATTTTTTTGACCCAATCTTTAGCTTTGAGTTCATGTAAATTTTGCTTCATTACTCGAATCAACTCATACACAAATGACATTGTTAGGACGACTTCAGAATCAACAATGCGAAGAATTGTATATAATGCCTCATAGATTGATATTAAGTTATAGACCTTCTCCCAATATGGATGATTAAACATGAGTCCTTCAACCTCATGTCCAATGGTCGTCCGACTAAGCTTGTGAGAAACCCATTCATCTCTAATAAAGATCTTCTTCAAATCAACCCTTTTTTTTAAAAGACTTTCTAGGGCGATGTAATTTTTTGTTGCAAATCTTGTTACCCCAGGACTCACAATATCTCCACCACAAACCTTTCTCAGTTTTGCAACCAACCAACCATGATTGTAGAAGAAGTTGGTGGTCTCGCATCGTAATCAAACCCAAAATTACTCTCATTTAACATCTTCGACATAAAGTCGATGAAATGTGCTTGCACATGAGTCCACGCAATTGTAAATTTCTTCATTAACAATTTTCTAACCTTCACAAATGTTGATCCATTCTCTATAACAATTTGCATAACATTTGCTTCACCAACTTCCTTTATCACATCCTTCAACAAACAATAAATGTATTTGTTGTACTTGATATTCTCTGATGCATCAACAGACTTAAGAAAAATTATACTTTTTTTACAATATACCATGAAATTAATGATGCTTAATTTCGTGGGACCGGTCCATCCATCACACATAATTGTGCATCCATAGGTCTTCCATTTCTCCATTTGGAGATTCACATAATCTTCCATGTCCTTATACTCCATATCCAAATATTTGTTTTTGATTTCATATGGAGATGGTGACTCTATTCCTATGCCTACAATTTAAAGTAAATAATTATATGGTTTGCAACTATAATATAAGATAATAATGTTATTAGAAATTGAAAACTGATTTTCACATACCAGCTTGTTGTGCACCAACAATTATGTTCTCAAGCAGTTGAGAGTCCGCTTGCGGAGGCACAACACTCTCATATATGAAGAATTTAATGATTAGTCGGGTCATTGTTTTTTGATTGCACCTCATTTAAAAAGATTTTTAATTCTCTTTTGTTTTGCTGCCGAATATTTTGTATAATGATGGAGCAAGAGGTGGTGATGGATTAGATTGTCTCACACTTTGAAATCTTTGCATGAGCCTTACTTGATCAGTTGGAAGTGATTGTGAAGGCTCACCTATTACAATTATATATATTAGAAATGTTTGTGAATCCGTTTATACTATAAAAATGAATTTAAGTTAAAAGATTTACCAATTTTTCTTTTGCCTCTCATAAAACCCTTCGTTGTCAGATTCACTGGGCTGATGCACGATATAATGCGCTTTATAGCTGCTCGCTCTTCTGTCAGTGGTTCATGTCAACAGGATACATATAATCCTCCTCCTCCTCCTCCTCCTCCTTATCCTCATCCTCATCCTCATCCTCATCCTCATCATCATCATCATCATCATCATCATCATCATCAATGAGATGTTTATGGCTACCACCCATTATGTCTCGTAGTTCAGCTCGAATTTCTTCAATATTTATAGCTTTCTTTGCTTTGATTTTATTCCTTTGAACCAAAAGTTGTCTAATTTATTTTTTCACTTCGGGAGGCACATTAGGACACTTCTTGCTATTTGAGTGGGGATCTGTATGTGATAAGTGAAATTTAAACCGAATAATCCTACTACTTTTAATCACCATACCACAATAATTGCATATTGTGTCATTTCTGTTCCATTCAATAGGTGTATAATATTTCCAAGCAAGATCACGACCTCCAACGATACTTCCACTTCCAATATGCATCCTATAAATTTCTATAATTGTAATCAATTTATATTCAAATAAAATCTAGATATAAAATTATATTAAATATCATAAGTTAAATAAAATATGTAATATATATATATATATATATAGTGAGCAGCAAAGAAAGAGTATATATATATATATATATATATATATATATATATATATATATATATATATATATATATATATATATATATTTGGCATAATATGTGTTCATGCTAAAACATTTTATTATATTTCATATTCATGATCATAATCTAAATCTAAAGTTATATTAAATATCTAGGACTATTTAACATATAAAGTAAATTAAACATAATATATGTTCAAATTTTGTACATTAATTAACAAATTTTTATATTTTATATTCATAATCTCAATCTAAATATAAAGTTATATTAATTATCATAAGTGAAATAAAAGGTGTTCCTTACATTAATTAACAATTTATATTTCATATTCATAATCTAAATATAAAGTTACATTAAATATCTAAAAATAAATAAAATGTGTAAACTATTTAACAATAAAGTAAATTAAACATAATATATGTTCATATTTCCTCATACATTAATTAAATAAATTTTTATATTTCATATTCATATATCACCCAAATATAAAGTTATATTAATTATCATAAGTTAAATAAAATGTGTTCATACATTAACTAACAATTTGTTAAATTTCATATTCATGATCTAAATCTAAATATAAAGTTATATTAAATATCTAGAAATAAATAAAATATGTAAATTATTTAACATATAAAGTAAATTAAAAATAATACATGTTCATATTTCATATTCATAATTTTAATCTAAATATAAACTTAAATTAATTACTAAATTGCACAAATGTAAAAAAAAAAAAAAATTAACATGGAAATATACCTTAAATTGAACAAATGATATACTGAATGAAGACTTGAACACCAAGAATTGACCAAAAAATTCTTTTCCAAGACTTGCACAAATCAAAAATTGTTTGAGAGAGATCAACAAGAAATGATGAGTTTGATATGAAAAACTAGTAATTTTAGAGCTATTTATATAATTTTTGGAGTCAAACTAGCCATTTTTTGGTCCAAAGGCCATTAAAAATGAATTATGGCCATTGGATTTGATTTTAGATCAAATATGATTAGATCTTGATCTAGCCGTTAGAAATCATTTCTGGCCATTTGATCAAGCCATATATTCAAAATCCACCGTTAGATAAAAAATCTGATCGTTGGAAACTAAACAAATTGCCAGATTGAATCATGGTTGTTGGATCAACACAAACTCAATTATGGCCGTCGATCCGCAGCCGCTTGAGTGGATTTTCAAAAGCGGATAGGATCTCGCCTGTTGGATCAGCGTTCCGGACGTATATGTGTCACCGATAAATCTCCGATTTATCGTCAATTTTTCCTCTATATATATCGATATATCAACGATAACGTACATATTTTAGCAGCGACAGGTGCGTCGTTGCACGCGCTGATTCCAAATGACAATATCTTCGATATATCGCTTTTTACCAATATATTGTCGATATTATCCGATTTTTCCCTCAATCGACTATTGTTGGCCGATATCGTGTCGGGATGGACCGACACCCGAAATATCAATGATATTTCATGACATTTTAAACACTACCTACAACATAAATCATAATTAAGGTCGCTTCTTTCTCACATTGTATTTTTCATGAGAGTTTGGACCCTTGGCTCCTCCTATGCTCTTTGTTATTTAACATAATTTTCATATAAAAAATTATTTTATATATTTATAAAATTAAGTTATAAAAATGTTTATAAAATATTATTTACAATGTTAAATATATTATATTATTAATTATTATTATTATTAATAAATATATTTTATATTAAGAGTTATATAAAATATATATATATATATATGATGAAAAAATTAAGCCGAGGAGAGACGAGGGAGGGATATGGGGCGTTGACATGTGACACACATGGGATGAAGTTTGAGTGGGTTTGGTAGATAGGGGCTCACATCAATAATTGCATTGAAGGTTATTTAGATATTCAAACATATATTAAAAAAAAAGATATCCAAACATAAATCACTGTTTAGAGCATATTTTTGGATTTAAATCCCAAAATACATACCCACTGACTATTGTACCTTTCGAGACATACTTCTTTAATTTATTCCCCTCCATATATATAAACATAACTCTTCCGAAATTTATTAGGTCATCAAATATAGTGATGATCCAGTTATCAATCCAGACATGTGCAAAAAATAAAAAATAAAAAGATAGGAGATTTTTAATATGGTTTGATGGATTAAAATGATCTCTAATTTCAGGAAGTGCACCAACTCAAAAAAAAAAAAAAAAAAAGTCATATGTGAAAAAGAATGCACGTAAACCCAATAGACGCCCAACCGTGTCCGTTGATCTACCCGTCACCCGGAAATTCTATATGTCTCGCTTTAATGAGACGCACACATGAGTAAAATAGCCACATGGGGCCCATACATCCATACTCATAAAACAAATATCTCAACTATATTTTTCATAGTTTTCATGTTTGTTCTACAAAAAGCTTTATACATATTTACAAATATTTACTTAAAGCCACATTTCGGCTTTCTTCTCAAAAGGTACCTCTACCGCGCATCACCCGGATAGTCCCTCGCACTAAAGTGGGGTCCCACGAATGCGAGCAAAGCCCAATAAAAGTCTTCCCACAAGGGTTACTCCCCACCTAAATGCATATGCAATGGCATATATAAACAATCAATCACATTCCATACAATTATTTTCTATATGATCTATAATATGCATGAGATGCGACCTCATGCTCACCACTGAGTCCCAACCGACTCCCTCACACTGAATGCCAATGTGAAATAAAACCAGCCACACACCCCAGACCAAAACCATTGAAAACCCTCCAATTTATTTATCAAAGACTGATTTTGATTCTTTTCCTTTTATTCAAGGGCCACGATTTCGTGTGGTTTACAATCGTAGGATCGCCGTGACGCCTTTTTCAACATTTTCACCAACTTGCATCGTCGGGATTCATGTCTAACCGTGAGTAATATGTGGGACTTTCACCCCGGAGGGATTCACCCCAACTCGCTCCGCCCAAAACACGAATTTATCATTTTGATCATTTACACACTCGTGAATCTCTACCTGACTTTGTCCCATTTTTTCCCGAAGTTCACGACCCATTCACCAACACCGATGAATAACCTTTTACCCTCGCAAGACCCACACCCGACCGACGCGATGTGACCGTGCATATGAAATGCATGACGGGTAATGCATTTTCCTTACGTTACACGCACGAATCAGCACTACATGAAACATTTACACACCACGGATAATTATAATCGATACATGGCACTTGCCTCACAAACTATATTAATACATCTAAAAGCATGCATCAATATAACATTTCCACACACTGCATGTTATTCAAGCAAGCCATAACACACAACAAGGTATCAACTTGGGACCATTCAACAGGGTACCTCACGGCCCCTTAGCAAACATAAACCAGTTTGGTTCCAAACTTCCACACACATCAACAAACCATAATCCCTAGAAACCTTCGGTTTCTAGTTCAAACCCTAACTCCCATAATCCGGAAACCGGTCATGAAATCCATACCCCTTAGTCCCAAGGTTTGGAACTAATTCACATGGCCTCTCTTGGCCTCCCATAAGCAACCCCTACCATTATAAAGCCTTTAGGCTAAAAGTAAACCAAGTTGGAAAATATCCTACCTGAAATATGGTTAACCCAACCCCCGTGTCCACACGTAGATCCTAATCGCACCAACTTTAGTCCCCGACTTCGAACGGTCGACGCCTCGAAACCCTGAAAATCCTCCTTTTCCCTTTCCTCCTTTCTCCTTTTCCTCCCTTTTTCTCTCTAAGAGCCGTTTCCTTTCTTGTTCCTTTCTCCTTTCTTTTCTTTCCTTTTGCTTTTCTTTTCCTTTTTCTCATTTTCTCATCTCACCTCTCTTCATTTTCTCATCTCCTTTGCCATATTCTCTCCCTTTTTGGATGAGAATTGACCGTATGGTCAAAAGAAGGAAATTTCCTTCTCCTTTCCTCAAGTCCCATGTGTGGCCATAAATTTTCCATTCTTTTTCTTTTATTTCATAATGCCCTTTTATGACATCATCCCTACATGGCTCAATGTGAGCCATGATCCTCTCTCCCCAATAATACGCACTGCGAAGACACACTTCCTTTATGCCAAGTGTCACACTTACATGCCAAGTGGCATCCCCCATCCACGCGCCATCCGACACCCACGCCGAAAAACGTGAAATCCTACCACCCTACCCAACGAAATTCGACGTGGTAGCTAAATTTCGCGAGACGAATTCAACGGAGAAGTCCGTTTCGTCATCCGAGATCTAGAAAAATTCCTGATTTTCAACCGAAATTTCTATTTTACCCTTTATCCAAAATCTTGGATTTTCTGGGGTTTCACACCAATTTTCCTCTTAATTGTGGTCACAATATAATTTTGAATATAAATACAATAATGTGTGTGTGTGTATATATATATATATATATATATATAGAAACGTGAATCATGGGAAAGGGGTTACAATGAATAAAAATGATGATGACAAGATGCAAAAGTGGAGAAGAAACTTTAATTACTTCTTCTCATGAAAAAGAATTATAAGAAAGATGGTGTCAAACCAAAACAAAACAAACGAACAAGCATATGAATGACAAACGAACAAGTATATAACACAAGTATCTGAATAAATCAAGATTTCTAAGCCTGTTATATTATGCACAGATAACCATGTTTTTATCTAATAAACACCCATTACTATGGGTCCACCATGCTTCCATTACTATTTTCAATTAACTGTGGTTTGATCGAATAACATCCGAGAAGACAGAGCCCGGCATCTCTGTTAATCCCGCTTCAAACCGATGGCAGGACTCCATACCTTCACCATGGGGACACCTTCAGATGTTACCAGCATAGCCCTAATTCGTTTCCTACCTTAGGACGTAAACAGTTAACTAAAAATTTTAATGAGTTTAGTGGAACTATAATAACAAGGTTTTTTGGATAAACACACTTTTATTTATGCATAATATAGGCTTAGAATAAAATCTAGCCTGTCATTACAAAAAACAAGAAAAATACAGAAAACAAGTACTTACAATCTTATTGCAGAACAGCTCTCACACTTTTCTTACAAGGAAATTACATGAAGGAAAAGAAGATAGTACTGAAATTCGAGCTGTTTTGCTTTTACATTCTTTAAATATTTATAGCCAAGTACCAGACATGAAATTCGGATTTCAAACTTTCAAAAGAATCTTCAACAGTCTTAGTTTTTCAAAACCAGGGGCTAAAACTATGGGCTGCATTAATCATCAAATTGGTTAGCGCTATTAGAAAATCTCTATCAACCACCGGGTTTTCTACTTTCACTGCTTTTGTCCAAATGCGGTCAACTAATCTCTGAGGATTGCTTTCTTCCGACATCCTTCTTTCCACATAATCCAGAGCATATGGAGAGGATAATAATTCTCCACTTTCAATCAAATTGATTTTCTTTGGAAGAAATCTTTTTGTTAAGTCAGGGGTGGCCCTGCAATCTATAGAGATCATAACATATCCCAATCTTTCTGGCTTTCCATAGCTCCTAAATGGTTTTTTCAATGCATTCTCCATTTGTCGTTTGACGACAATCCATCCGAGCCCTCTCCGATAATGGACATTATCTTCGGTAAAGGATCGAAAAATCTTTGTGGTTTTAAAAATCACATTCCTTTCATGGACAACTTTTCTCATTCGATAGAGCGCCATACGTAATATGCGTTTGACGGTATCAAATCGACTAGCAATCGAAAAATCAAGTGCTAAGGTATCATCAATCTTTATTAGGGCATTCCAAAATTGTCAAGTACGCCATCGAGAACTAACCGAGTAATCTTGCATTTCCCGTGGAAATCGTGAGTCGAAGGTATATGGTAGCAATACTACCAAAATCATACCAGTCACGAATCACTTCTGGATTAGATCCTTGTAGGAAATAAATCCTTGGATAAATCCTAGATTTGTCAATAATCATATGTTTAGTATCGGCCAAGCCATACAATCATTCCATAGTTTCTGTATGTAATCGCATAATTTCTCTTTCTTGAGATATTATCAGGTTTTTGAAAATAGTTTCGCTCTTTTTCTCTCGTCTGCGGTAACGCCCCCAAATACCCCTGGACATCATTTTCATATATACAACAACCATTTATACCATGAGAGTTAATTCAATAAAATCCATAAATGACCAAGGGTCCCACTTAACAGGCCGCGTAGCCTCCCTCGTTTCGTGAAACTCTACCCAAACACAACCCGCGGGCGATTATAATACATCACCCATATCGTGAGCTCCATTTATCCATCAAATATTTACAATATTATCCCAAAAGATTTCTATTCACCGTATGAAATACCCACAATAACCTTCTAAAAGACTAAGCTAAGACAGGGCCACAATAACAAAAGAATATGCCCAACAATGGCATTTACATTTCCAAAGAATTAAACTATGATAGCGCAGCGGAATAATAAAATACTAGACTTTACTTGATTTCAAAATAATTTCTCTAGTCTATTACAAAGAAACTGATAGCTCTACATGTTCTCCTCGGAATTTAGATTCCCCTCGGGTGGGGCCTCCCCATGCGCGGGTTCCCCGCCCTACCACCTCCTCAAAGGTAAAATCCGGAAAGGGATGTGTTGTGGGGCAGCACTAAGCTCAGAGAAAATTCTCCCAACCCAACAAGGTTTAGAAAAGTATGAAAAATGGGTCTCATTTTTTTATAACATATCGTTAGATGTACCATTTACGTAAAACAAAAACATTACAAAATAGAGCCCCAAGTTTATATGAAAAACACTAAGTAAATGTACACTCAAGCAACGCTGCAAACAAAATTATAAAAACATTTTCACCAAATACCATTTCCAACCATTATTTTTGTTTCCCAACATCCTTACAATAAACTTCTCATTCATCATAGTAGTGTTTCTCACATCCTTATAAGGAACCTCTCAGTATAGGTATAGGTTGAGCATCCTTATAAGGAACCCCTCTCATATATCATATTAGGTTTCTCAAGCATCCTTATAAGGAACCTTCGAGTATAGGGTATAGTCGAGCATCCTTATAAGGAACCTCTCATATATCCAAGTAGGGGTTTCTCAAGCATCTTTATAAGGAACCTCTTGAGTATAGTGCTGGAAGGTTGAGCATCCTTATAAGGAACCTCTCTCATATATCAAAGTAGTTTCTCAAGCATCCTTATAAGGAACCTTCGAGTATAGTTTAGGATGAGCATGCGATAAGCAACCTCTCTCATATAGCAAAAGTAGGTTCTCTCAAAACATGTTTGCGGCAACCTCTTGAGTATAAGTATAGATGAGCATGCGCATGAGCAACCTCTCATATATCAAAAGTAGGTTTCAAGCATGCTTATAAGCAACCTCGAGTATAAGTATGATGAGCATGCGCATTTAGCAACCTCTCATATATCAATAGTTTTCAAGCATGTTATAAGCAACCTCGAGTATGCTAATAGGCGAGCATGCGTATAAGCAACCTCTCATGTATCAAAGTATAACAATCCCCCAGTTATGTAAAAATAATCCCCCATAATATGTAATAATCCCCCATGTTGTGTAAAAATCCCCCATGTTATGTAAAATCCCCTAAGTTATGTAAAAAACTCCCATACTTGCAATAAGTTCATAGATTATGTAAAAATCTCCCATATTATATAGAAATCCCCATAAAGAAAACCATTCCCGAGGGAGTCGGAAATCTGGCAGTGATCACCCTAGTAGAATCCCCCATACTATATAAAAATCCCCCATAATATATCATAATCCCCCATGTTATGTAAAAATCCCTCAATAATATGTAATAATCCCCCAGGTGGAGAATCATTTTCAAGTGAGTCGGAATCGGGTCCGAGTGAGACGGAATCGGGCAATGAGCACCATAGAAGAATCCCCCATACTATATGTTAATCCCCCACCCGATTCCTCAATCACCATACCGTAAAATTTAGTTTACCAACCAACAATTTCACTACCAGAATCCTTCCATAATTCTCAATTTTACTAGAAAACTTCTAAGAATCCACAAACAATCATAACACACCCGGCTACAAATAGTTAGAAATACAAGAGATCATACCCACGGTATTTTTCTACTCAAGCACAAATCACTAGGAGTTAGAAATCAACTCTCAAAGAACACATTAAGAATAAATTCCTCATTCCTACGTACAAAGAGAGAATGGTTTCGTACCTTAAAAATAGCATTTATAGCCCCAAACGCATATATACATACCCTAGCTCAATGTAAGTGAATGGGAGAAAACCTCACTTTATCCTTGGTTGCTATGGGAGATCTTAAGCTTTGTATCACATCACTCTTAAATCTCCTAGATCGACCTTCCTTCCTTCTTTCTCTTTCTCCAACGCATCCCTAGGGCTTCAAGAGTGGGTGGGTGTGCGTGTGATGAGAGAATTCGAGAAGAGAAGAAAAGCCGTTTTAATCCACCGCCCGAAAATCAATGCTCATTGGTTATTTTTGGTTTTTCTTCAAAATTACGCTTTGCCACTACACTTTCAAATTCGGGCCTATAGGACTACTCTAAGGTTTTTTCGACGTTCCCGATTCATTTTTAATGTTATTTTTTAACCTAAAAACCTTTATTTCATGATTTATGTAACCATTTTTATGTTTATCATTCTTTTACTTTGATTTAAGCATGTAAATTAACGACTACACTGGACATTTAAACATATGGGAGTTTACAATCTACTCCCTTTTAAAGAAAGTTTCGTCCCTCGAAACTTACCCTCTAGTAGCTTAATAAATGCTGCATTCTCTCGTATTTCTCTAGCTCCTGGCTCCCATGTAGCTTCTTCCACTCCATGGTGTGTCGCACAAAACTTTCACTAGTCGGATGATTTTGTTGCGAAGCACCTTTTCTTTGGTATCAAGAATCCTCACCGGTTGTTCCTCATATGTTACCCCATCTTGGACTTCTATATCTTCCAAGTTTACGACCGGTGTTGCATCCGATAGACACTTCCTCAACATTGATACGTGGAATACATCATGCACCTGTATTAACCGAGAAGTGCAAGGTAACGTAACCCGATATGCGCCTTGTTTATCACTTGATCACTCAAATGGTCCAATATACCTTGGTGCTGTAACTTCCCTTTCTGCTAAATCTAAACACTCCCTTTTTGGGGACACCTTAGGAATACATAATCACCCTCTTGAAATTCCCAAGGGTCTTCGTCGTCGATCCGCATGTAACTCTCTGCCTACTTTGCGCCGTGCGTAGTCTCTCCCGATGAGCTGAATCTCTCGCAGTTTCCGAACAATCTCCTGCCCAAACATGCAACTTTCACCCGCCCAACCAACATGTCTGATCTACATGGCCTTCCACATACATGCCTCATGTGGTGCCATCCCAATACTTGCCTCGATGAATGCTGGTATAATGCAAATTCTACTAATCCAAGAATGATTACTCCAGCTTCCCCTTGAAGTCCAACATGCAAGCATCGTAACATGTCTTCACACCTGTATCACCCTTTCGGATTGGGCCATCCGCTTGGGGATGAAAAAGTCAGGCCGAAATGTAACTTTTGGTACCCATTGCTTGTCAGAGACTTTGCCGAACCTTGCCACGAAACCGAGAATCACATCCGGGTTATGATAGAGAGTGGAACTCCATGCAACCTCAACAACCTCACTGACATAGAGCCGTGTGGGGCTCGTCTCTAAGTAGTCCGTGGTCTTCATACCCAAGAAATGAGCGGACTTGGTGAGTCTATCAACAATAACCCATACGGCATTATGCCCTCGTGCGGTCCGGGGAAAACCAGATACGAAGTCCATGGTGATGTAATCCCACTTCCACTCTGGGATAGGCAGGGACTGTAGTAATCCTCCGGGCCGTTGGTGTTCAATCTTTACTTGTTGACACACCGCACATTTTGAAATGTATCTAGCTACATCCCTTTTCATTCCCTTCCACCAATACTGCCGTTTCATGTCCCTATACATTTTGTTACTCCCTCGGACGGATGGAGAACTCGTGGAACGATGGCATTCATCTAATACTTCCCCGATCCGATCACATGGTCGGTACAAAGCCAAACACATAACCTTCCCGAAACCGTAACTCATCATTAATTATTGCCCAAGCAATTCTCAACCATCTCACTCCTCTCCAACCCATCCATGCATTCCATCATCGTCTTTCGCCGCAACGTCACCGATCCTTCGGGCCGGCAATGGTCGAGCTACAAGATTGAATATGCATGGTCGGTATTCACTTTCCCCGACTCCATAGATCAAAATTCTAAGGGCATCCTTTAAATTCCATTTACTATGGAAACATCGGAAGTTCACCCCGAGACTTTCTCGCTATGCATCCGGCTTAATTACATTTGCCTTCCCTAACATGATAGTCGAGTGAAAGCCTGCCAGTCTCTGTGCATTCAACCCACCTCCTTGCTCTGGGAGATTCAAGTCTTTGTGTGAAGATATACTCGAGGCTCTATGATCCGACACACTGAACCCACATAAGTAGCACCTCCAATAACTTGGCTAAGAAAGCAAAAAAACCACTGGCACAGTCCCAAGTCACGAGCTGGGTAGTTCTCATTCATGAGTCTCAGTCGCCGGTGACAAGCACCGTCTCGCCTTCCCTGCATTAAGACATCCTAGGCCTCGTGAGAAGCATCGCAGGCACTTATAGCTCTTCCCCCACTCAAGCTTGGAATAATAAGGGACAGTGGGGTCGTGTTGTCATTTTCTTCCTTCTCGTGAGTGTGAAAACAATTTCACACTGAGTCTCACAAGAATTTCTCTCTCTTCTTGGTCAGGCAAGTCATTGGCATTGCCGCCAAGAGACCCCTCCACAAACCTCCCGATAGTAGCCCCGCTGCTTCCAGAGCTACGCAGACTCTCCGTCACATTCTTCGGTGGTTCCCACTTCATCACTGCCTCAATCTTTGCGGGGTCAACAGCTACACCCTGTTCCGACACCACATGGCCAAGGAATTTCACCTCCTTCATCCAAAACTCGCATTTGCTCATCTTCGCATATAACTTATGCTCCCTCAAAGTCTGGAGTACAATCATGAGATGGCGTTCATGTTCCTCGGGGGTCCGTGAATAGATTAGTATGTCATCGATGAACACAATGACAAATTGATCCAGATACGGTCGAAATACCCTGTGCATCAAATCCATGAAAGCGGCGGGAGCATTAGTCAATCCAAACGGCATTACCGTGTACTCGAAATGACCATACCGTGTACGAAAAGCAGTCTTAGGAATGTCCTCCTCCCTGATTCGCACCGATGGTACCCCTCGTACGCCAGATCAATCTTGGTGTCACTTAGAACCCTCAACTGATCGAATAGGGTCATCTATCCAAAAGGGTATTTACTTTTCACTGTCACCCGATTCAAGCGTCTGTAGTCCGTGCATAACCTAAGTGTTTCATCATGCTTCTTTACGAAGAGAACTGGGGCTCCCCAAGGTGAGGTACTTAGCCGGATAAACCCAATATTCAACAATTGGTCCAATTGCTTCCCAGCTCCTTAGTTCCAAAGGTGCCATACGGTAAGGGGTAATGGATATGTTCTGGCTCCCTGATAGAGATCAATCTTAAATCTCAACCCCTCTCAGGGGGGTAACCCTGTAGTTCATCCTGGGAAAACATCCAGAAATCCGACACCACTAACACCGCCCTCTTGTGGTCTTTATCCTTATCCCCTCCAATCAAGCTAGCCAAAAACTCAAGTGGCTCCCCTCGCCCAAGCTGTGAATTTACTACCTCATGGTAGGGAAAATGGATGGGAAACTCGATCATTAATAAACTCGAAAACTACCCCTCCCGTGAATCGGAGTGTACTGCCATTTAACAATCCATCACCGCCCGAAAAGCTACAAGGAGAGCAAGTCCATCCCGAATATAACATCATACCCCTTCAAATCTAGAGCAATCAAGTCCACAATTAATTCGTGTCACCACGAAGCACGCAACCCCCGCAAACCCGGGCCGGGTACCCATTTGTTCTCCCGCGGCAAGTTAACATTTAATGCCTCGTCAGCTTTTCAAAGTTCAATCCCAAATCACAAGATATGTGGTGCGATAAATGAATGAGTCGCACCAGATCAAATAGAATTCGGGCCCATGAATTATAAAGAAGTATGATACCGCCCACCACCGCATTGAGACATCTTCCTTTGGTCGAAGTCAAAGCAAACACCTCCCTCGATAGCACGCTCCCGCCCGCCCCCAATGTCCTCTCGCTGAGGTAGCGGCCCAAGTGAAGTGTGGTCGACCGGGTCATACAAATCCTCGGCGTCCGAGCATTCCTCCCCGAGGTGGATAAATTGGACAATGCCTTCTAATATGACCTGCACTTCCACATGCAAAGCAGGATAGTGAATCAATGCCCGCTCCCACTGGTACACCTCCGGCCCCTCTGGCTAACTGGGGTCTAGGTCCCACTGTCGAGTCTGGGCGACGATAAGGTGCTGCCCTCTGAACTCCACTACTACTCCGCACCCGCCGGATCTGACCCTCCCCGCCCAGCCTCTGTCGTCGCCGGGCTATCCCCCATATCCTCTCCACAAGTACCTGATCCACCATATCCCCATGGGCCTCTCGTATCTTAAGAGCTACTAACTTCTTCTGATGGCCTACCAAGCCCTTGCTCAAAGCGCTAGCCCTGCTTGGCCTCTTATAGAGAGATAAACTCCATGGCATAACGTGATAGCTCAAGAAACCTCCTTCATACTCGCCAACCACAACAGGCACCTGTCAAGTAGAAAGCAAGAAAGTCGCCTTCATCTTGTCCCTGACGATTCCTAAAAATATTTTGGCCCCTGAAGACGGATCAAACTCCCCCAAGTAAGTGCACCGATGTCCCTCCTTCTCTTTATTGATCTCACCGTGTTGATCGGCCCCTCCATCAAATAAGTGCCAAGCCTCCTTTAAATTCTTCGGCTACTCCTAGCCATCAAAGACTTTTTGTCACCCGCTGATCCACCTATCCGCATCTGGGGGTTTGAGCTTCCCTTTGAAAAGCTGGCGGGTTACTAAAAATTCTCGAAGTATAACCATTCTCCGATTTTCTTCTCCATTGCACGGTACTTGGGCTAGTGAGTGAGCCCCGCCAAGGTGGTTGGTGTTGTTGTTTCTATTCGATGTCGCACCAGGGGTGCTGAGTTCTCTCAAACATTGATAAATGCCATTCATAGCATCGGGAGGTGGTGGCGGTGGTGGATTTGCTCGACTTCAACAACCACGCCCACGTCCACGTCCACGTCCTCGTCCACCGTCCATTCTGCACATCAAATCACAATTTTTTTTTTTTAGTTCCTTGATGTAAAAGACATCATAATTAAAATCGACCATCTTACCCACCCTAAGACGCTCTCTCTATATAGGTACCCCATAACCTACAGCTCCCATGTAAGACCTAAAGCCTTGGCTCTGATACCAACTTTGTAACGCCCCAAATACCCCTTGGGACATCATTACATACTAACAACCATTTACACCATGAGAGCACTAATAAAATCCATAAACACCAAGGGTCTCCAACGTGGCCTCTCGGGGCGCAGTCTCCCTTTGTTCGGGAAACTCTACCCAAACACAATCCTCAGGCGCATTATAATACATCACCCACATTGAGCCTCCATTTATCCATCAAATATTTACAATATTATCCCAAAAGATTTCTATTCACCGATGAAATACCCACAATAACCTTTCTAAAAGACTAAGCCAAGACAAAGGCTACCAACAAAAGAATATGCCCAACAATGGCATTTACATTTCCAAAGAATTAAACTATGATAGCGTGCCAATGAATAATAAAATACCAGACTTTAATACTCTGATTTCAAAATAATTTCTAGTCTATTACAAAGAAACTGATAGCTCTACATGTTCTCCTCGGAATTTAGAGCCCCCTCGTGGTGGGGGCCTCCCATGCGCGGGTTCCGCCTCCTACCACCTCCTCAAAGGTAAAATCCGAAAAGGATGTAAGTGTGGGGGTGAGCACGGGGTTTCGAGAAAATTCTCCCAAACTCCAACAAGGTTTGTAAGGCGAAAACACTGCTCATTTTTTTTTATAACATATCATATGTACCATTTGGCGTAAAAACAAGGACATTACAAATAGATCTCAAGTTTATATGAAAACACTTAAGTAAATGTACACTCAAGCAACGCGTAAACAAAATTATAAACATTTTCACCAAATACCATTTCCAACCATTATTTTTGTTTCCCAACATCCTTACAATAAACTTCTCATTCATCATAGTAGTGTTTCTCAAGCATCCTTATAAGGAACCTCTTGAGTATAGGTATAGGTTGAGCATCCTTATAAGGAACCTCTCATATATCATAATAGGGTTTCTCAAGCATCCCAAGGAACCTCTCGTGGTATAGTATAGGTCGAGCATCCTTTATAAGGAACCTCTCATATCTACAGGGTTTCTCAAGCATCCTTATAAGGAACCTCTTGAGTATAGGTATAGGTTGAGCATCCTTATAAGGAACCTCTCATATATCAAAGTAGGGTTTCTCAAGCATCCTTATAAGGAACCTCTTGAGTATAAGTTTAGGATGAGCATGCGTATAACCAACCTCTCATATAGCAAAGTAGGTTCTTCTCAAGCATGCTTATAAGCAACCTCTCGAGTATATATAGGATGAGCATGCGTATGCGAGCAACCTCTCATATATCAAAGTAGGTTTTCTCAAGCATGCTTATAAGCAACCTTCGAAAGTATAAGTATAGATGAGCATGCTGCATGAGCAACCTCTCATATATCGTAAAGTAGGTTTTCTCAAGCATGCTTATAAGCAACCTTCGAGCATAAGTATAGGATGGAGCATGCAAGTATGAGCAACCTCTCATATATCAAAAATAGGTTTTTCTCAAGCATGCTTATAAGCAACCTCGAGTATAAGCATAGATGAGCATGCGTATAAGCAACCTCTCATGTAATAAAGTACAAATAATCCCCCGTGTTATGTAAAAATAATCCCCCCCATAATATGTACATCCCCATAAAGTGTAAAATCCTCATGTTATGTAAAAATCCCCCAAGTTGCGTAAAAATCTCCCATACTAGGTAATAAGTTCATAGATTATGTAAAATCTCCCCACATATTATAAGGTATAAAATCCCCATAAAGAAACTTCATTCCTCGAGTGAGTTTTAAATCGTGCTGATCACCCCAGTAGAATCCCCATACTATATAAAAATCCCCATGTTATGTAAAGAATCCCCATAATATATCATAATCCCCATGTTATGTAAAAACTCTTAATAATATGTAATAATCCTCGTGGAGAAATCATTTTCGAGGAGTCGAATCGGGTCCGAAAGTGAGTCTAATCGCGCAAGGAGCACCATAGAAGAATCCCCATACTATATAAAGAATCAATCGACTTTCAATCACCATACCAGAAAATTTAGTTTACCAACCAACAATTTCACTACCAATCCTTCCATAATTCTCAATTTTACTGGAAAAACTTCTAAGAATCCACAAACAATCATAAAACAATTCAAGAAATAGTTAGAAAATACAAGAGATCATACCCACGGTATTTTTCACTCACACAAATCAATAGGAGTTAAATCAACCCCAAAGAACACATTTAAGAATAAATTCTCATTCCCACGCACAAAGAGAGAATGGTTTCGTATCACCTGCAGCCAGCATTTATAGCCCCAAAACGCATAAATATACATACCCTAGCCTCAATGTAAGTGAACGGGAGAAACCCCTACTTTAATCCTTTGTTGCTATGGAGATCTTAAGCTTTTTTGTATTTCACATTTAGTTCTTAAATCTCCTAGATCGACCTTCCTTCCTTCTCCAACCCATCCTAGGGCTTCAAGAGGTGTGGGTGTGCGTGTGATGGAGAGAATCTGAGGAAGAGAAGAAAAGTTTGGGTTTTAACCATTGCCCTGAAAATCAATGCTCATTGGTTATTTTTGGTTTTTCTTCAAAATTACAGCTGCCACTACACTCTCAAATTCGCCATAGGACTACTCTAAGGTTTTTCGACGCCCTGATTCATTTTTAATGTTATTTAAACTTAAAACCTTGATTTCATGATTATGTAACCATTTTTATGTTTATCATTCTTATACTTTGATTTAAGATGTAAAATTAATTGGACGATAATTGATATTTAAACATGTGGGAGTTTAGGACGCAAGGAAACAGTTTGAGATGATTCTCCTTTTTCAAAATCTTTTTTGACAGCATCTTCTTTTTCTAAATCATCTTTAATACTCATATTTGACAAATCTTTATCATTTTTTAAATAAGATGTAAGAACAGTTTCATGACTAGTAAAATCTTTTACGCATCTTTCCAAATCAGTAATAAAGCTATCAACATTTAGCTTTACTTTTTCCAAAAAATTTTCGGTTTTGACTAATCTATCTAGGCAATCAACAAGAATCATTATTTGGTCAAAAATCTTTGACATTTCAGAAAGACTTTCTATTGCTTCATCAATTTCTGTTTTTTCCTCCATCTCTAGTTAGGAAATCTGCAACAATATTTTTGTGAGAACAAATTATTTCAATAGCAAATATATATTCAGAGCAATAAGTTTGCCATCGAATCAAACGCTTATATTCAGGTTTAGAAGGCAGATTATTTTTTATGAATGCCTTAACTCCGAGTATTATCGGGGTCTAAAACAAATTTTCAGAATAAAAATATGAAAATTTCTTAACTTTTATGACAAATTTAAAACTCTTTTCATTAATGTGGTAACGCTTCGGGCGAAAAGTCTCGAAGTATAGCTTACACAATTCTTCACAATCATTTTTCTTCTTTTAATACTATCGCCCATGTAATTTTCCGCCAAGAATTGCTTCAAGGATTAAACCATCTTCATCTAAAGGGAAGTTTTAGTTTTGCAAATCACATACCAGGATTTTATAAATCTAATATGCCTTCGCTCTTCGAAAACATAAATCTATATTTTTCGCTGGTTAATTTTCTCAAGGATTTTCGTAAATCAACAAGAATTTTAATAAATCCTTCAGCATAATTTAATATGCCTAAAAATCTTTGCAATTGTTTTCGATCTGTAATTTTTTTCAGAAAATCCTTAATTTTTTCTAGAATATGGTTTTGTAGTTCTATCCCTTCTGAATCAATCAATAATCCTAGAAATTCTATCTTAGGTTCTCCTATAAAGGACTTCTTTTTAGATAGACCAATACCGTGTGTTTGGCATAAATTTGTAAAGGTGTCTAAATGTTTTAGATGTTGTTCTTTCGTTTTTGAAGATACATATTGTAACACCCAAAATTATACCCTAACAGTTTTATAACAAGTTTCGGGTATAATAAAAGTAAAAGTATATTTTTCAGGAATAAAAGAATGCTAAAAATAAAATAAAACGAGAGACCCGAAATTAATAATAAAGCCAAGGGTAAATTAGTCATTTACCACTTGAGGATATGAGAGGCATAAATCAAAAAGTTTATATGCCATTATGGAATTTGAGAAAAGATGAAATAGGAAATTGGAATGAATGGAAGGACTTAAATGCAAAAATGAGAAAAAGAGTTTAAAAATGCAAAGGCCAAACATGGCCTTAACTCAAAATTGATAAGATAATTAGTCTCATTTTGAGAGGCTAAAAACGTAGAAGAAGAGAAAAGAAGGGGAGAAGAAGAAGAAGAGGAAGAGGAAGAGAAGAAGAAGAGAAGAGAAGAAGAAAAGAAGAGCAAAAGGGTATGGAATTTTATGGAATCTAACATTAAGTATGGAATTCTAAAGTTTGTATGAATTTCCATGCTATTGGATGGTTAGTAGCTTGTCCCCAAACCTAGGGTTTTGTTAGGATTTCATCCTAACCCTAAAATTATTGAAAGTAAGGTTGGTAAAACCCTAAATGGTACAAGAAGAATATGGAATCCTCCCTTTGAGGTTGGATTCATGGATTAATTACAAGTAATTGAGTTAGGGTTTAGAACAAACCCTAACTAATCTTTATATATGGTTTATGTATGGGTTATGACCCATATTAGATTTGTTATGGAGTACTTCATGAAAGGTCTTGAAGAAAGATATGTATTGAAAGATGATTTGAGTATAATAGAGGTTACAAGGTGAATATGGAGTGGTTTTGATGTGTATATTGATTATTGAGTTGATTTGAGTAGCAAAATATGGAAAAATGGGAGAAAAACTACATTTTCGGGAAATTTCGAGGGGTGGTATCATAACGAAAACAGAGTGGTATCGATACCATAGGTACTGGTCCATTGGTACCGCAAAAATTTACCCAAATGTCTCGTTTGACCACTTTATTTTGGCCATAACTTGGTCATTTCTACTCGGGACCGAAAGGATCGGCTACCGGTTAAACTTGTTTCATGAGAACAAAAACCCTGAAATAGGTCCTTCAAATTCGACTTTACGGCCTGGGAATTCACTCAAAGCTGCTATGTTCAAGCCACTTTCGGTTCAGCTAACATAGAGTAGCTTCCTGTTGTTTAGATTATTATCTTGAGTTTCAGACTGATTTGGGTGATTCCAGTTGGAGAAGAACCCTTAGCACCTTAGCTTAAATATAGTACAAAGAACTAGTGTTAAATATAGAGTTAAGACCCCTGAAAATAGGTATTACATACTGCTCCTAGTGTAATATAGGTAAACTGACTAGTTTGACATGAAAATGCCATAACTTGAGTTTGGATGATTCAATTGTAATGATTCCAATTTCTAAGTAAAGTAGATTCATAGAGGAACAAGAAAACATGAATATGATATGAACCATGAAAACGAACTGAAATATGAACATGAACATGAAAGACAATATGTCATGAACACATAATGTGGTTAAGAATATCTTAATTATTCTGTACGAATAAAAATAGATTATACATGATAGACATACCTAAATGAATAGATGAAACATGCTTGGAACACATGATAGAAATGTATAAATGCTAAGAATAATAGAGATAAGTAAAAGATGACAAAGCACATGAATGAGTACATGTACACGAATGATAGGTATATATGAATATATGAACGAGTAAATGTATGCATGAGAAAAATATAGGAATATATGTATTATAGAGAAATATGATAACCGTAAATGAAGCTCGGTAGGCATATATGAATATATGAATGAGTAAATGCATGCATGATAAAAATATAGGAATATATGTATTATAGAGAACTATGAGAACCGTAATATGAAGCTACAGAGCATAGGAGAACTGGACATAGACAAAGTAATGATAGTATATATTACATAAGCAATCATGATAACAATAGTTATTCATGCCTATGAGATATGTACAGAAAATGTAATAAAACTGATTGTCTGCTTATGACTGGGTAGATGGATAGATAGGCATGCCTATAGGGAAAATACAGTCGCTGCAACATATAGATACAGATATCGAGGCCCCGTTTGGGTCGATGACATAGATCCCGTTTAGATCACTATAACGGCCCCGCTTCAGTCATATGCAGATCACCGCCTGCATGTTGATAGTACCTTCGTACACAGCATAGAGATCAATGCCTGCATAGCTGATAAGACCTTCGTGTACATCCAGTTATTTCCCGTATCCGCTTCTAAGGTATTCGCAGGCATGAACATAAAAGAAAAATGAAAAGTATATGTAAAGGAAATGTATAAAGTATATGATATGATATGAAAAGCATAGCATTGCTATGCGATGATAGTATATCGTTACAAGAACAAGAAATACAGTATAAGAGCACATGAAAGTATATGATATGACATTACAGAATATGAAAGTACATGAAAGCATATGTGAAAACATATGACTGTATATGATATGATATGTGCTATAAGTCTTATAATCCTAATGATATATGAGAAAGATGAGATAGAAATTCACATAATATGAAAATAAAGATATGATATGAAAGTATTGGCTTTAAGCCAACACAAGAAAAGTACAGAAAGTATACGAAAGCACAAAGTATATGATAGAATAAGAACGTACAAATGTATATGAAGTATACGAATAGTACAAGATGAAAGCATATAACATGAAAGTATACTGATAGTACAAGTATGAATATGAAGAATGAAAAGTATAGCATGGGTATGTAGCCACCAGCATGAAATAAGACATGATATATACACAGTATAAGAAATGATATATGTAATAGAACATGAAAAGCAATAAGCTATAGCATGAAAGATGAACACATGAAAAGTATAGAAAGTATATAAAAGTACAAAAGTATATGAAAGAATATGTATAGAAATGTATAGGTATATGTCATAAGATATGATAGTCTGATAAAGTACATGAAGATATAAGTTAACAAGATATAAGATGTTACAAGTAGATGACATGATATGAATATAAGATTATATGATATGAATATATGATAGATAAAGTATATGAAAAGCATATGAAAGTATGGTATATGAAAAGCACAATATATGAAAATCATAGGAAAGTATAATACATGACAATTATAAGATGAAAATATAGGAAAGTACAAGAATCTAGGGAAGTACAATTCTATAGTCAGAGTGAAAAAGTATATGACAGTACATGAAAAGTATATGAACAAGTACAATATGTTACACCCCGAAATAAACCTTAGTTGTTTTCAACATATTTAGGGTATTTTGTAGGGCATAAGATGAATTTTTAGTAAATTTAAATGTGAAACATGGAAACTTAGAAACCCGAAAATTGTACAAGATTCAAGGACAAAAGTGTAATTTGGTCGCAAGGCATCAAAGACAAGGAATTAATAAAATTAGAGGCCAAAATAAAATAAAGGGAAATTGGAATACAAATGGGCAAAAGTTGGAGGACTAAAAAGCAAATAAAGGCAAGTTTAATTATAAAAGGGGGAGGGAGACCAAAAATAATCCATTTTTGGTCTCCAAACAAGGGAGCTTACGGGAAGAAGAGGAAGAGGAAGGAGAAGAAGAGGAAGAAGGAGGAGCAAAGCAAAGGTATGGAAACTAAGAGTTTTTGTATGGATTTTAGTATGATTTCGGATACAAACTACTTGGGTATGGATTGCTGTGGTTTTCGATATTGCCTGTTCCCTAGGTTTTGCAGAGTACCCCTAACTCTAAATTTAAGGGAAGTTGGGTGGAAAATCCTAGCTGATAATAATTAGATATGAACTTCTCATCTGGTTGGGCTCAGAGTCAGTGAACCTAAGTATGAATCTTGACTTTGGCTAATTAAAAGTGTTTGTGGAGTTGCTCGAGGGATTCCATGATAGTTTTTGATGAAGGATGAATAGAAGAATTATGGAAGAAAAGTGCATGAAAATGGTGAATTTCACATTTCAAGGCACCTGAGATCTGACCAAGATCTTGAGCGGTGCACCATCGCTCCAAATCAATACCGCAGATCTCCATAACTAAATCAAGATCGGCATCATTATACTTGTATTCTGTGACCGATGGTCTTGCATGTACTCTTGTTTTTTTCTTTGCTATTTTTGCGTATTTAAGCTAAAATTCGCATACCGAAAGTATAGAAAAGGATGAAATTATGAAAATGTACCGTACCTCGCCGCCAGTTCGATGGGAGCAAAGTTCATGCCCCAATAATAAGATGTAAAGTTTCGAATACATATAATCGTAGGAATGCCTAAGACCCGTATTAAATGACACGGTACTTCACAACGTATGTGCACGCTCGCTTAGTACTTCAGATCTCGATTAGTGCTACTAAGATCTCGTTCAAGACTTCCCAGACTCGACATCGCTACGTCACTTTAGTACTGTATAGTATCTTCGGATACTTCTTTGGGTCAGGTCTAACTCCATTTATTAGAGAATCGGTCTAGGTATTCCCATAGTTATATGAAAATAACCTGAATGATGAATAAAAGTAAACCAATGTGTATCGTTCTGATATGTAATACCTACTAGGTATTTGGTGAATAAGAATAAGCCTCAACTCCTACTTCGAGATCCGACAAACATAAGTCCGTTATAAGCATAAATTCGAATAATGAGTTTCAGAATTCCACGGAGAGCCGAATAAACATAAGTTTATAAGCATAAGTTCAATAAGAAGGTTCCACTCCATGAGATCCGAATAAGTATAAGCCTGCTTTAAGCTTAAGTAATTTCAGATAAGTTCATTTATATGATTGCATGGAAATTCCGATATCCGTATTGTTATATGCTGAATATAAATGTGTATATGCATACTACATATGTTTCCCACTAAGCGTAAAGCTTAGCACGGGTTTTTAATCCGTAATGTATTAAAGGAGATAGTGATTCTCGTATTCCTCACAACGCATTACCGAATAGGGGTTCATCATTGTAGGTTCCGCGCTCTGATCATGTAAATATAATGTATAGTTTTGTATAAGTAAATGGGACTCATAACTGTATGTATATGATACTGTAAACACCACTACGGTGGTAGTTTGATTTTGTAATTTTGTATATAATCTTTTGATTCTGTTATAAGACTTGGGCCCACCAATGTCTGAAAAAGTAAGTAAAGAGTCCCAGTATATGGTCTCGCACCCCGAACTCGGTTCGGATCCGCCAATCGGGTCGGACCGGGAATCGGGGCATGACACAATACATATAAGAGAAAGTAATATGAAAAGTATAACAGGAAAACAGTATATGAACACAGTACATGAACAGTACATGAAAATAGAACAATAAGTTATAGAATGAATATGGAATATGCAAAGTATAGAAACAAGAATACAGTAAAGGTATAGATAGAAGATATGCAAAAGACATAGAACATGTAACATAAAAGATTGACATGCAATAGAAATGTAAAGATGATAAGTAACAAAAGTTATATGAATATGCGCATATATAATGTATATGTATAAGCTTGTGACAACTACCATTGGTGGTTGTCCATGCTATGTTCCCACTAAGCGTAGCTAAAGACTGTTCAATCCGTAGTAATCGAAGAGGAGGCAAGAGGATGACATCCCACATCAAATAGTAGAGCAGCTAGCTCAGGATAAGTGCTCACCGCACCGGCTCCAACAATCTCCTCATGTTTTGTATTAGATATGTATATGTATAAGTGTTTGTATAAGATGTAAACCCAATGAAGGAGTAAGATTATATTCTTGTATTCCACGCTACAAAATATATTCAATGAAGAAATGTACATGTATAAGTAATGGGACTCAAAAGATATGTGTATGATTTTGATGGACACCAATTCCTGGTGTTCTTTTGGTTTCATGTAAATAATTTTTGTTATTACAGAAATTGTTTGTATACCCACAGGTACAAGTTCAGCTCTGAGAAAGAACAGGTTAGAGAGTCCCATTATATAGTATAGATAATCTCACGCCCCGGACTCGGTTCGGATCCGCCGTTCGGATCGGGATGGGGCGCGACACATATCATCAACATATACATGTATGAAATCATATTCTCTAAAAATATTATCCATTTTTCTCTGGAAAATCTGAGGAGCATTTTTTAATCCAAAGGGTAGTACATTCCATTCATAATGTCCTTGTGGAGTACTAAAGGCAGTTAGTGGCTTAGACTCTTCAATCATCTTAATTTAATAAAATTCTGACTTACAATCGAACTTTGAATGCCAATTACAATTTCTAGTTTTATGAATCAATGTTTCTTTATTTGGTAGGAAATAACCATAAAAAATTGTATTATCATTTAATTGTTTGTAGTTAACAACCATATGGGCCTTGTTTCTATTAATCTCATTTTGGTTTCTTACCATAAAGGCTGGGCTACTATGTGGGCTTTTCGAAGGCCTCATTAGATTTAAATCACATAATTCTTTTAGTTGAATTTGAAATTCTTTTACATCTAACTCATTGTGTCTCATGGGTTTTACCCTAATAATCTTATTGGGGTCTTTTGATTTAAGAGTTGCATAAATTTTATTATTATCCTAAAATTGCAAAGGATTTTCTACATAAAGGGATTCAAGCTTAATTTTGATCTGATTACAAAAATCAAGACTTTTGAGTAATCGGGATTCTAATTTTAGTAAAGGCATAGAAAAATTGGTTTTTGATACCAAAACTGGGCTGGAGAGAGCTGGAATTGTTGGGTCGGTCCGTTGATTCTACACGTTAGGCTCCTTTGCAAAAACAAGAAACAAAAGGATCGCTAGGCTCGCCTGCTGCTCTCCGACATGCCTGCCGCTTCTTTCCAAAGACAAGAGAAGATCAACTGCTTAGGGAATGAAGTTTTATGCATATGTCTGCATACCTTTCACTGATGGGGTGGCCTGGTATTTATAATGGATGATCATGATAATTTTCCTAGTCGAATGATGACACAGAATAATATCTTTCCTTGTTGGAGGATGATACGATATTCCTCCCATTTTGTGGGAGATTTTCTTTCCTTATCGTAAACCGATTAATAAGGGATGATTGGTGGGCAATAATTAGGAAATATCCTACTTTCCTTATTGGTGGAGATTGGGTGTTTTCCCTCAATACTCTGATTCCCTGGGCTACCGCCTTTAAAGGAAGGCCTCGTTTTGGGCCCGCATTTGGGGATACTCATTAAGGGCCTGCTGTGCTAGTAATCGGGTCCGCTTTAATCCCGACGCTTGGGCTTAAGGTCTGGGCCCTGGTGCACTATTATTTCAAACCCCATTATTCCCCCCTTTCCCTAGCCTTTGACTAAAGTGAGCGTAGGCAAGGGCCAGATCGCCTTCTGGATCGTGTGTGATACCACGTGGTTACTCGTGAAGGGTTTTATTGTGGCTTTGTCGCCGTCCAACATCTTGTGATAATGATGGCTTCTCGATTTTCGCGCTTATTTCTGCTGTACTCTAGCTCCAAACAACTCGACCGCTTGCACTGCCCCGTTTCGCTTTTCGCTTCTACAAATTTGGGCCTTTTTCCTTGAATTTTGTCCGACCATTGTTCAGATCGCTTTTGTGGTCCCCCGATATCTCGCTGGGGGCTGGTGTCCTCGCCTTGTTTCTAGCCTTGGCACGCCTTTTTTCTTCTCCTCCGTCTTTTGGTTTTGAAGTCTCAAGGAGGCTCTGTAGTATGGCTCGGGCCAGTTCTACTTCTTTTTTCTTACTTAGCCCTACGTACCTCCATGGGTCTTGGTTGCTCCTCTATTTTGTGCATAGGGAGTAATCCTACCGAGGCGTCTAGCCTCAGTATGAGTGACTCGGGTTCGACACTACATGGTGGTTCACCTGGCCGTCCCGGTGAGCCTCCTTTCTTCCCCTTAGATAAGGGCAAGGGCAAAGTTAATGAAATTGCATCCTAGCTGCTCAATATTTGAGGGTCGCCAGCATGTAATGTTGTGGTCGTGGCCCCTAGTCGGGTCGAACCTTTATACGGTGAGATCTTTGCGGCCCGGTATGGGCCCCCGATTGGGATCCAGGTTTGGTGCCCCGACGCGGCCGACCACTCCACGCCGCCCGCGCCCAAGATGGTGTGTCGCTGCAGGTGGCGTTTGAGAACCGGCCTCCGCTCCCATTGCATCCTTTATAAAAAGGGTGTTGCATTTCACCGTCTCGCCTCTCTCGCCTTTCCCCAACTGGGTGTTCGCGGGTCGTTAGTCGATTTTAGGGACAAAGGCCTGGGTGCTCCCAGTATTGCCTTGCTCTTAAACTTCTTCAGTGTAAAGGAGGCCGCTAAAGGCTTTCTTTATATCTCCAAGCGTTCCAACACCAAGTTGATTATTTCGGCCTTTCCATCTTCTCACAAGTACTGGAAGGAACGTTATTTCTTTGTCGTTGGCCACTGTCAGAGTACGATCCCTTTCACCGAGGACACACTTAAGTGCTTCCACTAACTACTCCCGAGAACCTACGTGAGCTCTCCTTCGCTCTGGTTTGTCTTGGTTTTCAAAGGTCATAGGATATTTCTGACATTGCTTTGGTCACATGGCCTTCGTGCAAGTTCAAATCTCAATCTCAATCATGAGGACGAGGAGGAAGCGGAGTCGGGTGAAGTGAAGTGACACTACAGGCTTATTCGAAAGCTCATTAGGTCCGATATCTCGCACCGGGTCTGTGCGAGGCCTGCCCGACTTCCTTTCCTGAGATCTTCTCCCCTCTTCGTCATGAAGCCTCTTGTCTCTAGGTCTTCCTCACCTTCTGTTTTGGAGCCCCTTATCATAAAAACCTACACGGGGAGAGCTTCGGTCCCTCCTGTAGGTGCTGGCAAAGAAGAAGAGGAGAGTGAAACGGAAATCTCCGAGCTCGCCAGAGAGCCGCCCTCGTCTGGTAAGATCCTAGCGGTGGGAGCTCTCTTCCCTTGCCTTCTCTCGTCCGCCGTCTGGCCGGGAAACTCTTCGAGGAGGGCTGGGCCGAGCCCCTTGGAGGTTTTTCCTATTTCTCGGTCCGGGTCCCACGCCGCAGATGCCGCGGCCCCCTCCCGCAATGCCTGATGAGGTGGACGGGAATCGTGGACGCTTCAGGCCGCAGGATGAGGACTCGCTTTCATACCGGTTTGCCGCCGGGTCGCTTCCACCCCGCACGACCCAACCTCGTGAAGGTGGATGCCCCGCCCGCCGGCGGCGCTCGCCTTCTCGCCCGTGGAACCGCCTACGCCCGCGCTTCGGCCGACTTTATCGTTTCGCGGCGCATCGACTTTTGTTTTTGGTAGGTGGCTACTTATACGAAAGGCTTGGCAAGGAGGGCCAGCCTTACCGAGGGCTTCGCCAGGGCGACGAAGTCTTACAAGGCTAAGGTTGCTTCCCTGACCTCCGAGAGGGCTGGTCTTTAAGCCCAGATGCGAGACTTGACTGAGGAACTCGTGAAGCACAGGTCTGACCTGAAGCATGCTTCAGTGGTGAGGGCGAAGGCCGAGGATAAAGAAAAGAAGGCCCGAAAGGATGCGGAGGTCGCTTGAAGATGAGGCCGCGGTCAAGAGAGGAGTTGCGTCAGTCAAGGGTGACCTAGGCTAAGATAGCGGCCTGGAGCTGTGCCCGCCAAGAGGCTCTGGGGAGGCTGGTAACTCGCGGGAACGCTTGACGGAGTGAGCTCGGGCAAGCTTCGGATGGACTCCTTGCTGCAAGAGAGGCTTTGGCTAAATCCGAGGGGCAAAGGATAATGAGCTGAAGACTCCAGGCCTCAGACCCAATGGCCTCCTGGTTTGCCTTTCAACGTCCGCATCCCGAGCCTCCCGTGCACTCCAGAGTTCAAAGATCCATTTTTTTGATGAGGAGGTTGAAGGATTTGCTTCCGAGGCTTCGGGCCGATGCGGTGCACCGAGGGTGAGCACTTAGCCCTCATCATGCTCTCGTAGCCGGGCGATCCTCGGTTCCTCAAGGCTAGCCCTTCGCTCTTCCCATTGGGCCCACCAACTCCTCTACTTCCTCAAGTCGGAGCCCAACTGCCATGCCGCTTTTTTTTTTTTTTTTTTTAACCTTATCGGGACGGCGCGAGAAATTGGTTTTTTCAGACATGGTGATCTTGACTTTTGTTAATATACCAAGATTCATCGGGACACTTCTTCGCCCTTTTCCTCGCTTTGGCCGATTTGAGGTAATGTTCCTGCCACGAGGTCTTCCTCGAGCGCCACGCTCGCGATCCGAGCTACTTGACTCCCGGGTGCTAAGGCCTTCCCGAGCGCGAGGCTACGTAATCCTGTTTGCAGCCCCCAACTACATGGTCTGCGGGTTTCGTTTTCTCGAGAAGTTATGTTCCGCACCTGTTACCGGGTCTCCGGGTTAAGACCCTTCACAGCGCTTACGCTCTAAACATCGAGCTACCAGCCTCGGGAAGGCCAAGACCTCCCGAGCCGTTGCTCCCGCGAACCGAGCCACGCCCCCGGGATAAGACCTCCGAGCCTGCTTTGAAAACTGAGCTACTAGGCTCCTGGGTGCTAAGACCCTCCTGAGTTGTTAAGCTTTACGAACTAAGCTACTGGGTGCTAAGACCCTCCTGAGCTATTAAGCTCTGAAAATTGAGCTACTAGGCTCCTGGGCGCTAAGACCCTCCTGAGCTGTTAAGCTCCGCGAACTTAGCTACTGGGCTTCTAGGCGCTAAGACCCTCCTGAGCTATTAAGCTCCGCAAACTGAGCTATTGGGCTCCTAGGTGCTAAGACCCTCTCGAGTTGTTAAGTCTCACAGCCATCAGCTCCTAGGCGTCGCCAGACCTCCCCGAGCCGTTAAGCTCAAAACTGAAACACGGGCGCTAAGACCTCCCCGAGCCGTTAAGCCCGCGAATCCAGCTATCGGCCTGGGCTAAGACCATCCTAAGATGTTAAGCTCCGCGTACACATCGGCTCTTGGGCGCTAAGACCCTTCGAAATGTTAAGTCTTCAGCAGACCGAGCTATCGGACTCCGGGTGCTAAGACCCTCCCGAGCCGTGTGCCAAAAACCGAGCCACCGGGCCTGGGTGCTAAGACCGTCCCGGCTGTTAAACCCAAACCGAGCTACTAGGCTCCCGGGCGCTAAGATCCCCGAGTCGTTAAGTCAGCGAACCGAAGCACGTATTCCTGCGCTAAGACCCTCCTGAGCTATTATGCTCCGCAAACCGAGATACTGGGCTCCTAGGCTCTAAGACCCTTCAGCCGCTGTTCGCAGATCAGCCATCGAGCCCTGGCGCTTAAGACCTCCCAGCAGCTAAGCTTTGAAAACCGAAACTGCGGGTTTAGGCGCAGACCCTCCCGAAATGCTAAGCTCCAGCAGGACCTGAGCTACCGGGCCTGCCAAGACCCTCCCGGCTGTTAAGCTCAAAACTGAGCCACCGGGTCCCGGCGCCAAGAACCTCCTATGCCGTTACGCCTCGCAGACTGAGCTACTAAGCTCCTAGGGCGCCAGTGACCCTCCCGAGTCGTTAAGCCCGCCAGACCGAGCTACTCAGCCCCCGGGCGCTAAGACCCTCTCGAAGCTATTAGGATCCCGTAGACTAAGCTGCATCGGGCCCCTAAGACCTCCCGAGCCGCAGCCCGCAGACCGAGCCACCGGGCTCCCTCGGACGCTAAGACCCTCCTTGAGTTGTTGCTTTGCAACAGAGCTACCAGCCCTCTGGGCGCTAAGACCCTCCCCCGGGCTGTTGCTCTCGTAGATTTGAGCTAATAGGCTCCCAGGGCGCAAGACCCTTCCCCGGGTCGTTAAGCCCGCAGATCGAGCCTGGCTGGGCCCCGGGTCTAAGACCCTCCCTGAGCCGCAGCTCCGCAAACCGAGCTATCGCTCCTAGGCCTCTAAGACCTCCCGAGCCGGTAAGCTTTATGAAATCCAAGCCATCGGGCCCCGGGCGCTAAGACCCTTATGAGTTGTTAAGCTCCACGACGAGGTATCGGGCTCTTGGCGCGCTAAGACCCTCCCCGAAATGCTAAGCTTCGCGCACCGAGCTATCAGCTCCAGCGCTAAGACCCTTTCGCCTTCCTTCCCTTGAAAAGCCGCCGCGGATTTAATGCGAATCTATGGAGAATTGGGATCTGACACGCCGACTTCCCAAGCGTCCCGCTCCTTATAATGTTGATCCTCCGCGGGCGGTGTTATTCTTCTAACCTTCGCCCTTTCTTCGCGCGTAGCCTGAGTCCGCGTACGATGATGCGCCGTATTCGGTCATCACTATGCGGTCTATCCGTGATCGGGGCCGACGCTTGCAGTCGATGGTCCACCACTTGTAGGAGTTGTGTTTTTCCTAGTCCCTCCTTATGGGAGTCAGGTTGTTCCTCTTAGCTATGCTCAATGGATGGAACCGTGATAGGAACGATTCGTAGGCTATATGCTTCAAAGAAAACTTTTAAGTACTTCTCTCTCCGCTTTTTCTTTCTTCTTCTTCTTTTCTTTATCTTCTCATTCTCCTTCTCTTCTCCCTCTCCCTCTCCCCTCTTCTCACTCTCTCTTTCTTTCTCTTTCTGCTTTCCTTTCGTTGGTTTTGCCTTGACAAGGTGTCAGCCGAAGGAAGAACCTGCTGCAACTATAATTTTTGAGATGCAAAGAGAGATTTTGTAATTCTCTGAGGTGGCTGTAACCTTCATGTAATGAAATTTTGCATTTAACTCTAGCTCCTTTGAAATAAAGAACGCTTCAGAATCACTATTCTTCCACCACCTCGAAAGGTAGCTCGCTTTTATCATTATAACTTATTGTTTAGCCCACCATAACATTAAACAGCTTAAAAATGGACATAAAGTGTTATTCGAAATCAAGACTCCGTGGATCTTTTACGCCATGTGCCACGTCTGTCTTATCAGAACCGCTTCGAGGTGTTCACTGCTCCAATGAGCGTATTTTCCTTCTTCCGTTTGGAGTCTTACAGTTACAGCTCTGGATTACAAGATACGATAGGCCTTCCCAATTAAGTCCCGCCTTCCCATGTGCTGGGTCTTTCCTTTTTGGCGTAGTTTGTAAATCCGTGTGACCTAGCTTGTAACTCATGGCTCGACCCTTTCGTCATAATATCTCCTCGTCTTCCCGTGATAGTCCCCAGCTTAGTTCCCGCCACGTTCTTCAGGGAGATCCAGGTTTAGGTGAAGGACCTCCTCGTTGTGTTCGATGTTTGCTATTTCAATCCTTGGTGATTTTAGTCCCACTGACCGATCTATCGGCTAAAAGCAAAGGGGCCGAGGACCGGTTTCCATGAGTCTGACTACAGATACCAGATGCCCATAATAATTGGGAGGCATTTCACCCATTTTCCTAGATCTTCCGCTTGGCTTGCCGCCTTTAGAGTCTTTATAGTGACCTCTGCTTGCCCATTGGACTGCGGATGAGCTAGGGACAAGTAGTGGGCCTCTGACTCTCGAGGTCGGCCGCAAAACCCCGAACTTAGGATTGACGCACTGTTTCCCATTATCGACATGAGGAACCTCGATCCCAAACCCGCATAGTTATAGAATGCCAGACGGTTATGCACTTCTGCTCGCGGATTGTTGCTGGGCGGGTTCGGCTTTCAGCCCATTTGCAAAATAGTCCACCGCCACAATGATACCAGACGCCCCTTCCAAATGCGGGTAGGGGTCCCATGTCTAGCCCCCATTGTTGAAAAGACTGTGGGCTTCAGACTCCACGTCCGCCGGCCTCGATGGGAGATGAGAGATCCTAGCATGCTCCTGATAAGCTTTGCATTTTCTAACCATTTATGTCGCGTCTTTGAGCATTGTGGGCTAGTAGTACCCCTGTCTCAATGTTTTCCCTGCCAAGGTTCGAGCTCCAATGTGGTTGCCACATATGCCCTTGTGTACCTCCTTGAGTATGTAGTTGGCGTCTTCCTTCCCTACGCACTTAAGAATGGGCGTAGAGAAGCCTCGTTTATAAAGGGTCCCTTGATGAACGGTGAATCTTTCCAACCTCTCTTTGAGTTTGGACACCGCCTTTGGGTCGCTTGGCAATGTACCATCTACCAAATAATCCAAGATGGGGTCCATCCAGCTCAGTTAGGACATCACAAGGGAGACTTCTTCATAGCGATGCCATCGAGGGTTTGAAGGTCCTCAACAAAGTACGCCCTGGCCTTAAATTTTGTGAGGTCGTCGCCTTGCCAAGGCATTAACTCAGGACACTGCAAGGTTCGACTCAACTCAGATGAATTTCTTAAGCAACTCGTACCCTTTTTTGAGATATAAGATCATCTTCTCACCCTCGTCCGTAGGAGTCTCTATCCGCTTTACCACTAGTTGGGAGTCGGCCACCTCCACCGACCGTCTCATGAAGTGGGCGAGGTCAGTCCAAACTATGACAACCTCATATTCGGCCTCGTTATCGAGGCTCGAAGCCAACCGAGGGCATATTTCGTATCTATCCCGTCTGAGAGGTCGATCAGCCCGTGACGCTCCTTGGGCATTAGCGACCTTCGCTGACTGATAGTCCTGTGATGGGGAGGCCTGCGCCAGTCAGTAGCCTCCGTAGATCGTGGTCGGGAGTGAATCCCATGATGAAATCTGCCAAGATTCGCCTCACACTATCCTACTTGTACCGATGTCACCCACTCATTTCTATAACCCACTTTATCACTTTCCCGAGGTTTCGCTTATGCGTGATTTGCTTCATCTGATATCTGCTTCTGGGACTTCGACCTGCACAGCTTCGAAGTAAGGTCGAGTTTTCAGATGTAGTTACTACCCGCCGTGATCAGCTTTTCCATCTGCACCTCCTCCGTCCCCCAGCCCCGCTGCAATAGTAGACTAGTTGTTGCACCCCCCGTCCTGCCTTCATCAGGCGGCACTTAGTTTCAAAGTCCGAGACCCACCGGTAGAGAATGAGGAGCCCTCCTCTGGAAGGGCTTACTAGAATGGAGAGCTCGTAGGTTTTATGTCGTGGAACACCCGGCAAGGTAAGGTCCCATTGAAGGCCCTTTTCAGAGCCTGAAAGAAAGGCTGACATTTGTCACTGGCCCTAGATACGAAGCAAAATTTTCAAGACAGCCTATTTTCCCCCCGTCAAAGAATGTCTTTAACAATGCTCAAGGAGGCGTAATATCAAGTACCCACCTTTATCTTATTTTGGTTTGCCTCTATTCCTCGGTTGTTGACTATAAAACCTAAGAACTTCCCGACGGAGACTCTGAAAGCGCATTTGGCTAGGTTTAACTTCATATTGTAGCTTTTCAAGACCTGAAACGCCTAGGCTAAATGGGTTATGTGGAGCTCGGCTTTTACCGATTTTACCAGCATGTCGTCTATATATACCTCCATAGATGCTCCAATTTGTTTCTGGAACATCCTATTCACCGCCCTTGGTAGTGGCTCCCGATTCTTCGGTTCAAGGGCATTACTCGACAATAGTAGGTTCCTTTGACCGTTGGACAAATGAGGCCTCTGGTCATGTGGTCCATACTTAATCTGGTCAGAGTCTCGAGAAAGCGCGAAGGCGAAGCCAGGTCAGCGCGACCGACCGCGGGCGTCACTATGAGACCAACCAGGTAGGGAAGCTATCCTTTGGGCAAGCCCTATTGATGTCTATGAAATCAATGCAAAGCCGCCACTTTCCGTTTGCTTTTTTGACAAGAACAACGTTAGCCAACCATTCAGGGTACTCTACTTCTTCCGACGCTTTGCTCGAGGAGCTTACTCGACCTCTTCATTAACTCCGCTCTTCTCGTCTTTTGGGGCAAAACTGTAATAACCCATCACAAGGCATAACTATTCATGTATTGCATTCATGCACAAAGACATACATGCATACAATAGATATGTATTTGTCATGATTAAGGGTTAAAGGCTACTGATAGCCGAACTGGGGTCGGCTCAGAGGTAGTGGTTGGCTGACCTCGCTCATCTTTTGAGGCCATGTAATGTACCGAGATGCCCACGCTGACTGGTGGGTATTCAATCTCCTTCTTAGCCGGATGCAATTATCCGTCTCTGTCCATGACCCCCGTGGAACCTCGCGCATTTGGTATCATCTCTCATGCAACCCGACTTATCCGGGATGGCCACATCGTAAAACCTTTCATGTTGCACTTCTCGCGTAGGGACCCGACACGAGGCTGTCGAGGGGTGTGGCCAAGCTACAGAATATCACATCGTAGTCAGCAGGTGGTCCCATGCGATCCCCGACGCCTCCTCTCGCTCATCTGGGACCGCTCATTTTCTCTCGGCCTCGGGATCCGTCCCTGGTCCGTCTGGTCTTTGGGGCTTGCCTTTTTTGTCATCCCCGCTTCTTTCTTGAGTAGAAAAAGCATATTTGCTTTTACCAGAGGGCATCTTCACCTGTTGGCATACTTCTTGTTTTAGCTGGGACCTCCGCCATGTCACCGAGGGTCTTTCTGAGATAAAGGAAACACAGCCTTCTGACCGACCCTAACCCTCGCAATGAAAGCAAAGAATGGCGAACTTCTCGCCGAGAATATCTACCTTCGACTCCGTTAAACCTCTCAACATATGACCTCGAAGCTTCCTAAGAGCCTGCTTTATGGTCCGGTGATAATTCGCTTCGTGACGCCCTGCTCCTGATAAAGTGGGAGACGAAGCGATGCGGAAAAGCTCAGGAACGGCGAGATGGAAGACGGCGAGTCATAAACCAGCCAATGCCGCCCTTCAGATAGCCGGCGGCTCGTGATTGCACGGTCCCGATATCCGTGCGTGTGCCCCATCTATTTTCAGATGTATCGAGGTGTCTATGGGTATTTTGTTCCGTCAACGTCTCGACCATGGCATTCTCAACTGGCGAAGAGGGAAAAGACCCCAAATTGTGAATGGGAATTCGGCTTGTACCGTATGCCTATGGAGATCGGAGCCGCCCTTTACATTCTCTATGTGGCTGATTTCATTGATGTCCCCGAACCTCCTCGCTCCCACGACCGCCTGCCTCTCCTCGCCGATAAAGGATGGGCTCATCGTCTTGCTGCCCTACCCGCTCTCTCCTCGCTACTGCCTCTAGGGGGTTGGTAAAGTGATCATGCTCCCGGTGTGGCTAAGCCCTTCTCTATCCGCCGACGAGGGTCGAGGTGTTGCTCTTCTCGCATAACAGGTTTTGGCCTTTCGGGCCTGTCGTGTCTCCTAGGGGCGTTGTATTTGCCTGGTGAGTTGTTCCAACTCTTTCAGCAAGTGTTGGTTATGATGCTGAGCGCCTCCACCGTCCGTGTCGACCGCGCGCACGCTTTACGCGGCCTCCTGGAGGCCTGCTTGTCCACGCCGCTATCGGGTCTTGCATCCTTGAGGATTGACGTGGCTCCCGCTTGTGTTCGAAAGTTGATACTACCAACATCGAGGTCGGGCTTTGTTTGTAAAGGAACTGCTCCCGTACAAGCACTAAACTGACATGTTTTTTCAACCAAAATCACAGAACGTGTACCGAATTGCCGGGCTTATCCACGACCGATTCTCCGCACGCTGGGCTCCTCCGCAAAAAAGGATCGGCTGGCTCGCCCCGCGGTCTCTCCGATGCCTAAGTCGGCTCTTCCTGCGGGAAGAAAATATCAACCGCTTTAGAAATGAAGTTTTGCGGCATATGTTCGCTGCATCTTTACCGGGGATGGGGTGGTCTGGTATTTATAATGGATGATCATGGTAATTTTCCTAGTCGGATGATGACACATAATAGTATCTTTTCTTGTTGAAGGATGATACGATATTCCTCCCATTTTGTGAGAGATTTTCTTTCCTTATCGTAAACCGATTAATAAGGGATGATTGGTGGGCAATAATTAAGAAATATCTTACTTTCCTGATTGGTGGAGATTTGGTGTTTTCCTCTAGTACCTGACATTCATTAGGCCACGCCTTAGTAAGGTGGGCCTGCTTTCGCTTGCATTTGGAGGGATACCATTATACCGCCGCTAGTACTGGACCCGTTTTTTAATCCTGACGTTTAGGCTTGCGTCTTGGATCTGTACGCCTATTATTTCAAACCCCATCAAATAATAATAATAATCTATATAAGGAATGATTAATTTTGATTACTTTTTACTAATTATAGATATATCTTATTCATTGTATTTCAGTATCATGCATTAGATTAAATGAAGATGCATCATACAAGAAGACTAGATATTTAAATGAAGAGCTAAACTAACCAAATATTTTTTATTTTTTTCTCTAGTGTATATGTCTTGTTTCAAGATAACAAAACCTTATCTTAAAAAAAGCAAATTCCAAACCAAATATTTTAAATTTTTATGCTTCTTCATATCTTTCAAGTTTAAACCAAGCCCATATTTAAATTTTAATATCTATTCTCTAGAGTTTAAACCAAATCCACCTTTAAACTGAAAATCCCTCAAAATCTTGATTAAAATATTTTTTTTACTTTGATTAAAATATTTCAAAATAGATTAAATATCATTAAAATGCTTTGGTTTTATTGAATTTCATGAAAAGGTTGCAAAGAATAAAATATTTAATGTTGTCTTTAAAATTTGGCTTAAGTGATAAAGAGGTGAGATAAGGTTATGAGAAATTCATGTTTAAATCCTTGTAAGAGTAGAATTCTATAACTTAATATACAAAATGAACTTACTTTTTTATTTTTGTAAGAATTTCTTTTCATTATTCATTCAGCTTGGATTATAATACAACCCTCATCAAATGAAGCAAAAAAAGATGTTTATTAAAGACGTTATATTTTTTGCTTTTAAAAAAACTATGTATTATTTTTCAAAGGAACTCCTTAATTTAAAAAAAAAAGTTTAAACGCCAAAAGTTATTCTGGAAAACTGTTAGAAAACAAACTTTATCTTATCATCCTTATTATTATCATTATTACCATTTGAATTCCAACGTTAAGATTTCCCGTATATCCATTTCACCCATGTACTATTTGTTGCAGGCCTAAGGGCCATCATATCATTATCACCCTTATGTATTTAAATATCCAAATTATTATTGGATGCTTTTGGGAGAGCTTATTTACGGTTTATTTGAACTTATCTTTTTATATAAGTACTTTTTGTAAAAATTATAAGTATTTAAAAGAGCTTATAAAAATAATTTATGACCTCCCTATAAGCTCATTTTAGCTTATTTCAATAAGCTTAAGGAGAAGCTTATTAAAATATGCTTAAAAAACTCATATGAAGTCTAAAAATCAATCATCTTAATGACAAAATTGTAATTCTAATAAATTATATAAAAAAATCTAAAAAAAAGAAAAGAAATTATGACAAAAATTATGTAAAAAATAAGTACATTTTTTGAAAAGTTTATGTAAAAATAGGTAAAATTTTTGAAAAATTATGTAAAAGTAGGGAAAAAAATATGAAAATAATAAAAAATGGAAAATAAATTCCAAAAAAATTATGTAAAAATAGGAAAAAATTTCTGAAATATAATTTAAAAATAGAAAATTATTCTATTGTCGATGGAAAAATGATATTGATGATGATTTTCTTGATTTAGAACTTGATGTAGATCCATGAATTTTTTTTTTTTTTTAACTTAGAATTTTGTGATGTTAGGAAGCACTATGATGCTTGTTATTTTGTTTTGGAAATGTTTGTAATGGTGGGAAGCACTAGTGATGTTTGATTTTTATGTTTGATGTTATTTACTTTATTGTATTTTATTATTAGATAAAAACTATATACAATATTTAATGAGATATATAATTTTTATTTATATTAGGTAGGGTGCACATCACTTAAAAAAGCCTATGTCTCAAGTGCCCCTTGCACCTTAAGGCCCCAAGAGGCTTTTGCGACTCGGTTCTCCTTAAATAACTATGAGTCATGGTACATCACATTCATAATTATAGAAATGTCCCAAACATTTTAATGAAGAAAAAATCTATAATATTTTAGCTTTATAATCTTTTTTGATGCATTGAATTAAAAGGGAAGATGAAAGCATTGATTCACTTAGCTATTTTTTTATACTAGAGATTACTGAATGATATAAATATTTTTTAGTCTATTGTAAATCTATTTCTTTATATATATATATATATATATATATATATATATATATATATATATATATATATATATATATATTATTAATTTTTTGTTTTTTAGTTTTTTTAATTTTTAAAAATTATGACAAGTGCATATTTATTTAAACACTTCAATTTTATAATTGTTTATGATTTCAGCTATTATAAGTGTTTGTGTAGTAATACATTCAAACACTTTAAAATAATGCATAATCTCTTTTAAAAATATGCATCTTAACACAAATAGCTTATTGAATAAATTACTTATGATATAAGCTTTCATCTAATAAACTCTTATAAAATAAGTGTTTAATAAAGTTATTTACCCAAACATGACTAAAGTTTTTATTTAATAAGCTTTTATAAAATAAGTGTTTAATTAAACTGTTTACCAAAATATGACCATAGTTTGAAATAGTACTAAGATACCACATTTTTCCTCAAATAACTTTTATGTTCAAAAAAGGGAAAAAAAAAAAGAGTAGGCCTTTCTATTTTAATTTTTATCAAGAAAAAAATCACTTGTACCTATGTGCTCTTTTTATTTTCAGGCTGTAAAATTTTACCTTTGTGCAGCAAAACGGTCCACAGTAAGTTGATATGTTGGAATAATTTTTCAAAAGTACTACATCAGGTTGGCAAGCTTTTTTTTTCTTTCTTTTCAAAAAAACACAGACCCATTTGAATGAATTGATCCCCTCAAGAACCTTTATTGTAAAGCTCGATAAAATTCTAATTTTCCTCAAAATCAGAACGGTCATTTCCGGGTCAAAAACTGCACTTTTCTGTATCTCTGACGACAAACTGACTTCACCGCTTGGAATCGCCTCACAATTAGTTACTTCACAGCCAATTCCAAGATAGTCGGAATTTCACGCTGGCGTGATCGAGATGAGTGCGACACTCGACACTTTACGAAATGCATCGTGAGGTGCCACGTGTCCTAGGTAGAATGAGTCAACAATGAGCCAAGTGGAGCTCACATGAGACACATGGCATCATGCCATTGGAGTGAGGAACTAAGAATGATAGATGGGGCGATGGTTAATCCAGCCAACCAAATGAGGTTATCAATATGGCAATGAGAGAACAAGTCTTCTCTTCGACTCTAACTCTGACCCAACCGTTTGATGTAAAAGAGAGAAAAATATGGAGAGAAAAGCAAAGAGAAAGAGAAAGGAAGAGAGTTTTAGAGTGAGAAGCTCTCACTTCTCTCTGTAGATTTTCCTGCGTGATCGGTCCGAAAAACTCGCAAAGAAAGAAGTGTTGGTTCACTACAAGGCCATGCAGCATTTACTTTGTGGAGTTTTTTGACAACTCCAGAGGTAGGGGTATTTCTCCTACTTGTTTTATTCTCGCCAAGAGTCATTTTAACGGATAGAATATCTGAGCCCGGATGGTCGTAGGTTTTGCCCAAAAGATTTGACTGAAAGCAAAATCCCTGGGAGGAGCCACACCTTAATTGACCGTGGACCGTTGTGTGTGGCTTTTGTGTGTGGACATAGCATACTGATTGAATAACATGTTGTGTGTTATTATGATTTATAAAATTCCAAGACGGATCATTTAATTTTATATTAACCATGTGAGCTACTCTCATGTTATTGCTGTTATACAACAGAATAACACGATTGATTGTGCAGTAATCTTGGCATGGTAATGCTTAATGATATTTAACATAGCAAATTGCCAAGAAACGACATATTATTCGTGGTAAAATCGATAACTGAATAAGGGTGTGTGAGGCACAAAGAAAAACGTGGTTTGCTAAATGGATTAAAGGAAGATTTTCCAAGAATTGCCTTGAGAGTTATCCAACAATTCATCTCTAGAGGAAGACCCATTATCAGTATCGAGAAGCATTCACAATTCACTTTATATTGTCTAATGATTTACCCAAACAGATTATATGTTTTCAAGAACAAAACCTTTGTTTTGAAATATGTTTTCTCACACTCGCTTAGGCATGTGAGTAGTGATCTCCAAAGGCCCAAGGCCCGAGGTTCAAGCAATCTCAGCTGGCCCGATGGGCTTATCTCCGTAGTCTCAGCTCAAGCCCACAAAGGGCGGGCGGCCACGGGTTTACTGGGGGCCGTCCCGCCCGATGGCTGGCTCGACAATGTTTTAGGCCCGCCAAAAGCCCACCTTAAGCCCGCCCATAGGCCTGCTCTCGTAAGCCAAACTAGGTTCACCTTAAGCCCGCAGAAGCCCGGCATTTAAAACCCATTTATGAGGTCGCCTGTGCCAAATTTAAAGCCCACTTAAAAGCCCGCCTAAAAGCCTAACCCTCCACATGCTTTATTTTTAAATCGTATTCAAAAGTTAAATAAAAAAGCAAGCTTAAAAACAATTCAAAAATAAAAAATACATCATTTTTAAAATTTTATTAATCAAATATAATTACATTTAGAAATGTATGGTGCAAGTTTACATCACTACAAAATAGTACATCCCAGCAACTAGGTTGGCAATCTACTTATTTGTCAATCATTTGTACTTTTCAAACTATGAAAATAAAAAACAAGACATTTCACAAGTATTTGAATCATTATTTTCTCTCGTGATCTTTGAACTATCTTGATCCATTCAGCGTCTTCGATATTTTTAAGCTCTTCAGACGCCCACTAGTTCAGCCTATCATGATCATGCAATTCTTGTCCAACTCCAACTTTAAATATAATATCGCTCGGATTATTGTTACAAATTATGATTCCTTTTTTGGTTAACCATCTCCTTCCACCGCAGACTAAAAGCGCCTTCCGATGCGATCAGATCAATAGTAACAGAATAATATCACGGTACAATAGATAACACCCGTATTAATTTGTTGTTTTTCCAATCATTCTAAAATATCAAAATTTTATTATCTTCAAATGAAATTGTTTCATTAATCGAGATATCTATCTATATCCGTTGTATTATTTGGTAAACTTAGTTGTTGCTCTTTTTCTACTTAAACATTTCTGAAGTATTATAAAAAGACGAAGAGCTTGTCGTGATGATGATTTTATCAAACTAATATTATTACCATTATTTTTCTTTTAAATATTATATAAAATATATATTAACGAATTTATTTCATTTTTAATTTCTTTAATTTTTATTTTGATTTCATTGTAAATAACCGGCAACCATTCATCTAAAGCATCAAATTTAATCTAGGGTCCAATACCAAATCAATACACAACAAATACATTTTCTCCCAATATTTTTAAATTTTTTCTAATATTGCAAAAATTGTATCATTAAAATTTCATAACTTAAATAATTTTTGAAGTACCATATAAATATCAGTTATTTGCATAATGACCTCGATGTGAAGTTGGATAATACACACTACAAAAATATTTAATGTAAAATTTCCCCAAAAGATCTCGTAGAAGGTCCGCAATGTGTCAATCATAAATCATTTAATTATCAACATCTACATTATTATTATATTCTTAGATAATTGCATTTCGTATAATTGTACTACTTTTTTATATTTTGTAATATTTTGTAAAAGCTTATAAGCAGCACTCCATCTAGTTGGTATGTCTAAACTTATATTTTTCTTTTCATATTTGTAATTTTGCAACAATCAAAAAAATAATTCATGTTTTGTTGGGAACAATTAATATTATATGTAATGTCTCTAATTTTTCTAATGTGCTATCAACTTTTTAATCCATCTTTTACAATCAATTAAAAATATGTGCACAACAAAGCACGCGTGGAAATAATTCTGCATGATCATCGCTTATTTGCCAAAATCTTTTTAATCTTTGTATTGCTACATTATTATTTGAAGCATTATCTAATGTTATTGTAAATATTTTATCATGAATACTCTAAATCTATAATTATCATTTATTAAAGGATATATTTGTACTATTATGTGAAGTATTATTGTTTTAAATAAATTATTCTTTATTTAACATCCATTCACTATCTATATAATGAGCAAGTAATACATAAAAAGCCTCTTATGCATTAAAGATATCCAAATATCGGGATAAAGTAATAAATTTTTCCTTCAAAATTTGCAAAATATCGCTTTAAATTTTCTCTCGTTTCGTTTGAAATTTTTCATAATATCTCTTTAACAAAGATTCTTAATTCAACATTTGAATTGAGGATTAATCAATGTTTGAATTGTTTCTAAATAATCATCAGTTTCCATCATATTAAAAGGTTGTTCAACTCTTATTATGTAATCAACCATTCCTTTACGACAAGCAGACTCATCATAAGAAAATGTGTTTAAATTTCCACATTCATCTTTACCTAATTGCATATAATTTCTAATATCTACATTATTCTTAATTTTACATTGTTCATTGTGTCTTTTTAAATGACTGTGTCTAATTTGATCCAAGTTTGACCAATTAAGAAGTTTACAGCAATTTTATATTTTACTTTATTTCTTTATTATTTCTAAAATTATTTCTATTCTATCAAAAAATTCCATATATTTGAACTTAAGTTTTTTTGCTTAATGATGTACATGGACTAGAAGAAGATGCACATGCACTATGCATATTAAAATTATTAATAAAATATTATATTTAAAAATAAATAATGAATCAAAGTTTAAAATGAAACAAATAAGAAAAAGTGTAGAGGTGCAATATTACTCAATCGAAGATCAAGCCGAAATTCTTTAAATCAACTATCGAGTCACCAATGCTTGATTTGCACCACCAATAATATCATGTAATATGAAGAACAATTGAAGAAAAATGAAGTATTAAATAATATGAGAGCAAATTGTGAAATGAAGTGAATTTGGAGAGTATGAAAAATTAAGAGATAGTTGATGAAAAATAAAAGAATATGTGGTGTATTTACAGAGAAAAATAAGGGAAAAAAAGATAGGTAGTAAACTGGCCATGTGACCGCAGGCAAGGGGGAGAGGAGGAGGGAGCAGCCAACGTCATATGACCGTCGGGGGTCTAAGAAAGCTCACCGGGCTCCCTCCACTCGTCCGTCAGCCCGGGCCACTTCCGGGGCCCAGAGGACCGCATTCGGGGCCCCGTCCAAACTGTCATCTCGGGGCAAGCCTGCTCACCACTCGGGGGGCCACCCTCACAAAGTCTGCCTAGTATAAAGCTCAGGGTCAGACATGAGCCTTAAAAAATTAATTTCGGCCTGCTCCTACTCGACTGGGAGACCCCCATGCGTGAGGGAGCTCGCTGAGGCTCGAGAAGTGGGAAAGGGTGAGTCACATTCTCATCAATTTCATGTAGACATTTGAGTAGAAACATATATGTTTTGTTTGAATGTTTGGTTTGTCATTGCATGGACACTTAGGTGGGGAGACCACAGGATACCTACCACTGGTTTTGCTCTTCCCGTCGAGAGAAAAATTTATTTCTCAAGTATAGAGTATTCTGAAGACATCGCTCACTGTGAGAATCGCTTTTGGAGAAGAAAGTCGACGTGTGTTTTGATTCTATACTTTGTAAAACATGTATTAAAATGATCAATTTTGATATATGTTTGTAAGGAGAGTGTAATTAACTTGAAATCTGTCAATATAGCGTTTGTTATATTTTGTGAGTATGACAAAGGGGGTCTCACAGGGTTACTCTACTCATTTATGAGTCTCATGATATGATATGTGTTTCACATGTCGGGATGATGATCAACGGGACCCTCGAGATTTAAAGCACATTTTATAGTCTCTCATATTTCCATTAATTAATTAATTAATCTTTTTTGAAATTTTGCATTTGGTTGAAATTAATAAATTTAACAACGGACATTTACTTCTTTTTTTTCAATTTATTTTACTAATTATATAATTATTCCTCATTTGAAAAAAAAAATAAAGTGGTTCGTTTTCATATATATATATATATATATATATATATATATATATATATATATATATATATATATATTGTAATAAATAATATGGGTTCATAAAACCATTAAAGTAATTATTTTTATAATTAAAAAGGGAAAAAGAAAAGGAAAAATTAAGACGTGGAGTTACACGTTTTTTAACAAAGGCTACTTTTTCTCAACACTCAAGCCGACTGTCCTTTCACCAAGTCTTTAAGATTTTAACGAACAATCTTCACTTGAAACTTGAGCCACATTTACAACTACCCTTCTTCCACCAACTACCCTTCTTCCACCCATCCAATTAAATAATAATAATAATAGTATATTTTAAATAATTCTTTAAAAATAATTGATATTTTATGTATTTTTCTAAAAATAATTAAATTTTATAATTTAGACACTACATTTTAATAATATAAGTGTAATGATCTGTCCAACGATATAGATATTATTTATTTTGGGTTAAAGGAACTTTTACGACTTTAAAACATGTTTAATAGATTGAAAAAAACTCATATTTATATAATGTTAATAATTTTCTCTCATACCCGATATGGGATATGGCAAATACTCTTCATGCAGACACAACATCCTCGTTATATCCTATAAGATTATGGGGTCAAATCGAACAAACAAATCATTCTAAGGGGCTAAACAAACTCTCACATCAGAGTCGGAGATCGACTCTTAATACCATTTGTAACAACTCGATTGTAAATATTGTCCACTTCGAGTCCAAAGGGTCCTCAGCTTTAAAACACATTTATTAAATTAAAAGGAGCTTATACTTATATAATATTATAAACTTCCTCCATGTAGAAATGTGACAGTAAGTATTTAAGTACTATTTTTAATTAATAGTAAGATGAAATTTGAATATTTTTAAATATTTTTATTTTATGATTACTTTTAGATGAGATTACCTTTTTTTTTTAAAGAATTTATGCTTCTTTTGAAAGGAAAACTCTATTCTGGAAATATTCTTTTTATAAGGTACAATCTTATAAGTTTTTTTTTTTTATATTTGATATTTATTCATTTTGTATATTATATCATAATATTTTGTTCTTACAAATATATTCGAAACCAAATTTCTCGTAAGTTCTTCTCACAACTCTATTACTTGAACTAAGCCTTAATTGTGAGTAAATACTTTATTTGAAGTTGATTCCTTTGTGATTAAATAATATTTAGAAGTAAAATACTTAAAACTAAGTTAATCATGTTATGATTTATGCAACATGGTTATATTATTTCTTCACGTGATGAATAGTGTAAGACCCGAGAAAATTTCATTTCTAAAAAGGGGCAAAATCGTAATTTCGGTAAAAATCCGGAATTTTTCTAGATTCGATGATCGAAACGATTTCTCCGCTGAAATCGTCTCACGAAATTTAGCTACTACGTCGAATTTCGTTAGATTTCGAGGTGGTCGGGATTTCACGCTTTTCGAAGTCAGTAAGTGCTCTGATGACACATGGCAAGATGCATGCCACACAAGACCATATAAGAGTGACACTCCTGGCAAAAGTCGACGCGGCCCACTTGGAAAGAATGGCTCACAATGAGCCATGTGTGGAAAGAATCCATGGTCAGATGACAACCATGTATTGGATGATGCTTCATAATGGGGGTTTAAGAAAATATGAATAATATGGAAAAAGCGGAGAAACACACCTTGGCTGAGGAACGAGAGGCAATTTCCTCCCATCGACCGAACGACATTTCTCCAAAAAGGGGGAGAAAAAAGGACCAAAGGAGAAGAGAAAATGAGGAGAAATGAAAATAAACGAAGAGTAAAAGAGAAAAAGCCAGTGAAAAGGCAAAAAGGAGAAAGAAATGGAAGGAAAGAAAAGAAATGAAAGAATCAGAGAGAGAAAAAAGGAAGAAAAAGCGAGATGAGGGAAAGGGAAAGGAGGATTTTCCTGGTTTCGGCGGTCGACGCTCGAAAAGTTCGAGCACAATTAAAGCCGCACGCGACGCGCGATCTATGCGAACACTGTAGTCGAGTTTCTTCAAACTCCAAGATAAGTAGGATATTTTCCTACTTGTTTACTTTTAGCCTAAAGGCTTTATAATGGTAGGGGTTGCTTCGTGGGAGGCTATAAATTAGTTCCAAGTTTGGAACTAAAGGTATGGATTTCATGACCGGTTTCACCTGGACCGTGGGAGTTGGGAGCTTGAACTAGAAACCGAAGGTTTCTAGGTATTATGGTTTGTTGATGTGTGGATGTTCGGGAACCAAACCGGTTCATGTTCAGGAAGGCCGAGTACCCCGTTGAATGGTCCTAATTTTCGGTGACCTTGTTGTGTTGCGGCTTGCTCAATAACATGCTAAGTGTGGAAATGTGATATTGATGCATGCCTTTTGATGTATTAATATATTTTGTACGGAGGTAGATTATATGTATGAATTATAATTGTCCACTGTGTAAATGTTTCATGTACGCTTTCATTCATGGTAACATGAGGAAAATGCATGGGCATCATGTACTTCATATGCACGGTCGCATCAAGGCCGCTCGTGTGGGTGCAGGTAAGGTTTATTTATCGCTTTTGGTGAATGGGTCGTGAGCTCTAGGTGAAAATGGGACAAAGTCCAAGGTAGAGATTCACGAGTGTGTAAATGATCAAAATGATAAATTACATGTTTCATGGAGCAAGTTGGGGTAGATCCCCTGTGGTGAAAGTCCCAACGTTACTCACTAGACATGAATCCCGACAATGTTCGTGAAAATGTTGAAAAAGGCGCGCGCTGGCCCTACTGTAAACCCCGAAACTGCTGCCCACAAAATAAAGGAAAATAATCAAAATCAGGTTTTGATAACAAAATTGAGGGTGTCCAATGGTTTAGTCATGGTGTGTGACAGTTTTAGTCACGCGCATTCCGTGCGAGGAGCCTGGTCAGACTGGCTCGTGAGCATGAGTGGGTCAATCCACGTCAGATGAGCGACATTTCATGTATTAGGAATAAATCGTATGGAATGTGATTGCTTGTTTTTATGCCATTGCCTATGCATTTTAGCGGAGTAACCCCTTGTAGAAAAATCCACCGGCTTTGCTCACCCCATCGTGGGACCCTTTCAAAGGCCAAAGAGACTATCCAGGAGACTCGTGACGCTAGCAGAGAGTAGTTATTGAGAAGAAAGCCGAAATGTGGTGTTTGAGTAAACATATTTTGTAAATATGTATAAATCTTTTTTGTAGAACAAGCATGAAAACTATGAGAATATAGTTGGCGTATTATTGAGTATTGTCTAGGGCCCAAGAGGCTATTTTACTCAGGTAGGCGTCTCGTGATACGAGATGTATAGATTTCCCGCAGGTTGACGGGTAGTCAACGGACACCCCGGATTTGGGGCGTCACAAATAGAAATCCTACTACAAATAATTGTCCCTTTTTATTATTACATTCAATTGGCATAAAAACAAGACAAGAAAACAAAAGTACTTACGGGGCTAACCTATTATTACTAGGTACTTATCAAACTGTACAAGATACATGATGTAACTCAGACTACAAAAAATAATAAAATTAAAAGAAATTGAACAAAATAACATAACGAAGTTTTAAAATTTTCAATATGATATTAAGTTTACCCAAAAACAATAACATAAGATGCTATTTATAGGCACCAATAGAAAACCTTTATAGCTATGGACTTGGGCTTGGGCCAAAAAGTACGGTTAAATAAATAACTAATAATAATAAAAATCATTATTGGACTTAGGTTTACTATCTCGTCTAGGCCTAGATATGGGCTTACTCCATGCCCTATTATTCCCTCCAGGTTGAAAAAAACTCGACTCCAGAGTGAGAGGAAAGGTAGCAATCCAACAACGACTGATCAAAATGACGAAGATCATCATTCTGTATCTAAGTAGCATCAAAATCAGAACAACCATGCCATTTGACAAAAAAACGACGAAAACCACCATCTCTAAAAGTCACAAACTCATCAAGGATAATATCCACAATCTCCTTAGAATATTGTAACGAAGGCATAGTGGGTGCACTTTCGCTAGCTTCACCCGCAGACACACTATAAGGCAAAGTAGAAATTTCAAAAGTGTCTCGATAAGGTAGCAAATCTTCTACATTGAAAACATGGCTAATATCCATGTTATTAGGCAAATCAAGAAGATATGCATTAGATCTCAATTTACGAATGATAGAATAAGGGCCCATGGTTCTTTCATAAAGTTTTTTTGAAAACGTTTTTAGAATTATTTTAGGACAAATACAAACCATGAAAAATTCACCAACATTAAATTCCGTAGATCTACGATGCACATCAGCAACCAGTTTATACTCTTCATTACTTAGAGAAATCATTCGCCTAATCTCAGCATGTAAGTCGTGGATGTGTTTTGCAAAGTTTTCTACAGATTCAGACACACGCGTGTGAGGTGGTAAAGGAACAAGATCAATGAGTATGAGGGGTGAATAACCATTAACAATTTGAAAATGACTTTTACCAATTGAACAGTTAACAAAATTGTTATAAGAAAACTCAGCTGTTGACAAAATTAAATCCCAAACACCTTATTGCCTATTCAACTCCTATCGTTCTTTAGGATTCATCCTATAATGTGGACTGCTAGGCAGTTGAGAACTTGGAACTAAATTTATAGAATGTTGGATGTCTCTTAAATGTGGTAGTTCACTAGGCAACTCATTAGACACCATATCAACAAAATTATCTAGCAAATTCTTCACTTCAAGAGGAACATCGACAATCGAAGAATTAGATGGAACTTCTTTTGCCACTAATGCTAAACACATACCAATCTCAATTCCCTCTCTCTCAAACTTCTTACATTTTAAAATATGCAAATTCCATTCAGGAAGTTTAGAGATGTCATTTTTACCATTGCAACCTTTAGGCTTAGTAGGTCTCAAAATAATGTTCTTACCCTTGTACTTAAAGGGATAAATGTTATCTTTACCAAAATTGGTAACATTAAGATCATAAAGCCAAAGGTGACCTAAAAGAACATGGGCAACATCCATGGGTTCATCACAATAGATTTCATTCTTATAATCCCCCATTTGAATAGAGACTAGACACCTTTGAGCGACAGGCAAAGTATGGTCATTCACCCAAGCTACTCTAAAAGGATTTGGGTGTGACTCTACTTTCAGGTTTAACAATTTAACAACATCCTTAGAAACCACATTTATTAAACTACCTCCATCAATCACTAACTTACATTTCTTATCTCCAATACGTATGACTGTGTGAAAAATACTAGTACGCTTCCAATTATCATTATCTATAGTTGTGGATAGCACACATCTAACCACACCAACACACACTTCATCATCATAATCTTCATGAAGATCATCTTCATCACTAGAATAATCTAAAGGATCAACAATTTGGTCTTCCTCATATGCCAAACTACTCTGTTCAACATCTAATGTTAATGCACGTTGGGGACAACGAGACATAATATGACCCTTGTGATGACTTTTATGACATACAAACTACTCTGTTCAACATCTAATGTTAATGCACGTTGGGGACAACGAGACATAATATGACCCTTGTGATGACTTTTATGACATATAATCGATGAATTACTAGCCTTAGACTCAATAGGAGAAGCAACAGAAGAGAGCGGCAAAAAGACTCTTGGCTCCCGATGGGCCTAGTATTAACGTTAAACATGGACCGTGACTCGACTGACTTGTATGCAAAAAGGAGGGTCTATTGAACTTCTCGACTTCTAAGGCTTTTTGGTATGCATCCTCTATAATGTGGGGAGCATGCAATTTAACCATCCTTTGAATGTCGAACCTGAGACCATTAACAAAACGAGTGCAGACAGCAAATTGATCCTCAACATGGAACTTATTACAGTACCTAAGCCTAGTTTTCTCAAATTTAGCAGAATATTCAACTACTCTAAGAGTCATTTGTTTTAGATTAATCATAATGGAGAACAATCGACTATTATATGATGGAAGAATGTATTTTTTTTGCAACTTTGCTTTCATAACAGCCCATTGGGTGATAGGTGGTTCACCTAGACGAATCATGTCTTGCAACACATTTTGCCAAAAGATATCTTAGTTAGTTCATACTTTACTTTAGCAAACCGAATTGCTCACTATCAATCATTTCATACCAATCAAAATATTCATCAATAGCAACTAACCAATCAGAGAAACAAATTAGGATCTATTCTACCATCAAATTTAGGAGCACTAACCTTGACTTTTTTTTTGTGATGTCCCTTTGAGGTTGTCTAACCTGTCTATCATGATTTCCATCCCAATCACCATTAACCCTAGGTTGGTATCGCTGAGGAGCGACATCTTCTCTCACCTGATTTGGTGGGTAATTTTGCCTTGTTGGTTGGTAATCTAATGAGAAGTTGACATTCGTAGGTCGAAACTGATTACATAGGTTGAATTGAAGGTCTCTTATTGCAGGTAACCTCATGTGAGGTTAAGCAATTGAATTACTACCCAAGTTCATTTTACCCAGATTGCCATGCAAACCATTTGGGAATTCATCAGATTGATGTGAACCTCCATAAGGACTTAAACTCTTAGTGTGTGTTGACCCAACGTGTTTTCTAATAGTTTCGTCAACAATTTCACCTATCTCGTGTTTACCCAAATTTTTTAAAAACAAATCCATTTTTTCAATTCATTGAATGAATTTGCTATTGAAGGGTAGATTGACGTTGAGTCAATTGACCACACATTGAATTTAAATTACTTACCGATGCAATGACCGAATCAAATTGTACTTTATTTGCATCATGATGACAGGTAATACAAACTAGATTATCATTTAGATCTTAGAGAGGCTACCAGAGTCTTAAGTCAAAATTGCCTCTCGCTTGACTTTTGTGTTAAAGTAAGAAGAAGATTCAACAATATCACTTTTGGTGGCTAACATGCTGAGATAGAATCTAAAATTTCACTGAGTAAGGAAATTTATAAACTACATGTTAATACAACAAACAAAAATATAAAAATATAATGCCATTATATATCACATATTGCACGAGTCACGTCAAGAAAACCACATTTTCTTTTTCATTTAAACATTTATAACATAGATAATGAAAACAAGGTATATTTGTAAACACAATATATATATAGGCATAAAATGATCCCAAAGACACCTATGTGCTTTCTACATGTTTAGGTATTTTGTAGTTGTAATTTGAATGTTTCGTGAGTTAGATGCTAAACATAGAAACGAGAGATCCCAAATTTTACAAGTTATGAGGACAAAGTGCACTTGTCCAAAAGGGACTTAAAAGTCATAAGTTAATAAGATTGAGGCCAAAATGAAATAAAGGGAAATTGGAATATTAATGATCAAAAGTTGGAGGACCAAAAAGCAAATAAAGAAACTTAACCCAAAAATGGGTTTTTGAGAGCCAAACATGGCCTAAGGAGAGATGGGGGATTTAAGACCAAATTTGGTCTCCAAAGAGCAAAAAGAACAAACCGTAGAGGGAGAGAAGGTGAAGCGGGAGCAGCTAAGAAGAAGAAGAAGCAGGGAAGAGGAAGAGAGAAGAAGAGGTAAGCTACAAAAAGGTATGGAAACCTCAACCTCGAGAAGGGATTCTAGTAAGGATCATATGGATTTTCATGAATTTATGGATCACATGGATTTTGCGTATAGACATGTTTTTAGGTTATGGGTTGTAAGAAACCTAACCCTAGAATAAATTCTTATGGATCAGAGTATGGAATCCTCTCTCTTTCGAGGTTGATTCTGTTTAAGTTCAAGAATGAGTTAAGGTTTAATAAACCCTAATAAATCTGTGCTTATTTGTGTGCTGGGTTATGACCACATAGAGTTGTTTGGGAGTATTCATGAAAGGTTTTTGAAGAAACATATGTATTGAAAGGATGATTTGAGGAAAATAGAGGTTATAAGATGAATATGAAGTTCTAAACCCACCATTTGGCATGAATTCGAGTGGTTTTGATGTGTATATGGAGTGGTTCTAAACCACCTTCGGGTACTTATCAGACAAGATCCTACTCATTTCTCGCGATTGGTCTAGGTAGTCGACGCATATATGATAAGACATATGATAAGACAATCGAATAAAGAATAAGAGAAGATCTTAATGTACCTCAGATCGCTCTACGCACTCACGTACTCTCAGATCTGATTAATCTCTCAGAGTACCCACGTACTCCCGTATGGTAAAATAAGTATAAGTTCAGAGTACCCCACGGGTATTCCCTGCACGATAAATTCATTAAGTATAAGTCCAAAGAGGTACCTACGTGGTACCTCGTGATCGCGAAAATAAGTATAAGTTCCAGAGTACCCACAGGGCACTACCATAAATTAAGTATAAGTCTAGTAGCACCTACGCAATTTCATACTTCCAGAAATAAGCATAAGTCTGTGATTATAAGATAAGTCCAAAGAGTACCTACGGTACTTCCCGTATAATGAATCTGTAGTACCTTATCACGGGTACTTTTTTGTATACTACTAAGTTTTAAAAACTCCTAATGAGATCCAAATAAGTATAAGTCTGTTATAAGCATAAGAAATTGTATAAGTCTTAAAGATGACTCGATATGAACCACAACTCTGTTTTGATATGTCTCGAATCAGATAAACCTGTATATGTATTTGATGTGGATCTCACAGACTCACGGCTGACCAATGTCCGTGATCCGTATAAGTCCTGATCCGACCAGATGTGATATGATTCTCGGACCGTTTCCGACTTATCTGACCTACCCGTACCTTCGCATAAGAATAAGATCTCAAATACAAGAATAAGTTCAATAATACAAGTATAAGTTCCAGAAGACCTGTGGATACTTCCTAGCACGCTATAAGACATAAGCACAGCGATAAGATAATATACCAAGATAAGTTTTGTAGTACTTACAAGTACTTCGTATAAGAATGTTCCAAGAATACCGCATATTCGTAATCTCCGTGATACCCACGGGTACCTCCGAACAAGTGTGTGAACCCAGAAGATAAGTATAAGTTCAGAAACTCCTAACAATGGAGAGATCCGAGATAGATATAAAGCACCCAATACGTGTTTAAGTAATTCTCCAGATAAGCATAAGTTCTCAGAATTCCTACGGGAGATCGAATGGGTGCTAAGCTGAGATAAGTATAAGTACATGTATAAGCTCAGTACAACATACGAGAAATCTGAATAAGTATAAGATCTGAATAAGAATAAGTTCCGTAAAACAAGTATAAGATCCGTAAGACAAGTATAGGATCCGTAAGACAAGAATAAGCTCCGTAATACCAGTATAAGATCCGTAAGACAAGGATATGCTCTGTAGTACAATTATAAGATACAAAGTATCTTTGTATAAGTATAAGTCATGTAGTACCTACGGTACTTCGCATTCGACACTGTAGTACCTATGGGTACTTCGTATCTCGACACTTCGTAGTACCTACTGTACTTCGTATCTGATTAATCTCTGTAGTACCTATGGGTATCTTCGCATAAGTATATGTTCCGATTGTATAATAAAGCCATGGAACATAAACCATGCAAATTAATAAAAGGAATTCGCCCGCTCCGACTATATATGGGTATCTCTCGTATAGACTCTATACTCCTACGGAGATGTAAGAATTCCGTTAAAAGTCACAAGGTACAAGTGTATTGCATCATCTAAGTTTGCTCCAACATGATCCGACCGCTATACATTTGGATTATATGAATTCATTAAGATTTTGATATCCGTTTCATAGAGAAGTGTTTATCATGTGTACGCATAAGTTATATGATATGTTTTGTAACACTCAAATATACCCCAGTGCGACTTGCTTGTGGTATATTATAAGCTAAATATGAATTTTCTGAAATAAAATGTGAGACCCTAATTAGTTAAGTACATTTAAGGGTAAAAGTGGAACTTATCCGCAAGTAGGGTATATGACATAAGAAGAATAGATTGGATGCAAAATAGAAATTTCATAAGTTAAATTAAGAATAGAAGAGAATGAAGGCTTAATTGAAAATGAGAAAAGGCTTAGAAAATGTAAAGGCCAAACATGCCTTAACAAACCTGATTGATAAGACCAAAATTGGTCTCATTTTTGAAGAGAGAGAACCGTATAGAGAGGAAGAGAAGAGAAGGAGAGAAGAAGAGGAAGAGGAAGAAGAAGAAGAGAAGAAGAGGAGGAGGGAGATCAAGCAAAAAGGTATGGAACTATGACTTTTAATATGGATCTATGGAATTTTAAAGCTTTGTATGGTTAATAGCTTGTCTCCAAAGCTAGGGTTTTGATAGAATTGCATCCTAACCTTGGATTTCTTGAAAATAGGGTTGGTAAAACCCCATATGGTACAAGATAGTTATAGAATCCTTTAAATTGGATTCATGGGTTAATTTAGAGACTGAAAGTTGTGGTTTGTGAATAAACCCTAACTAATCATCATATTTGGGTTGTGTATGGGTCTTAACCCATATTAGAATGGTTTTGGGAGAAATTCATGGAAAAGTTTGGAAGAAAGATAAGTGATGAAATATAATTTGAGTAGAAAAGAGATTTCAAGATGAATATGAAATGGTTTTGATGTGTGTAGGAAGTATAGAGTTGATTGGGTAGCAAAAATATGGAAAAATGGGAGAAAAACACACACTCGGGAGAATTTTCGATGACATGTACCGGCACACCTTGAACATGTACGCGCACATGTTAGGTTCTGGTCATTTGGGCCAATATGTACCAAGACAGTCGTGGGTACCAAGACATGTGATGCCTCGTTTCCTATTTCAAATCCGCCTCCGATTTTAGCCATAACTTGCTCATTTTTTTTATCCGATTTGAGTGATTCGCGGCTAATTAAAATAGACTTCCTTCAAGGAAAACCAAACATCCAGAAATAAGTATCAGAAATTATGATTCTGGTGGCCCAAAAATTCACTCAAAGTGGGTCATGTACAAGCCAAATTCGTTTCGCTTTTGAACATAGAGGCCCCGTGTGTCTAGGACGTAATTTGAGTTTCTGTCTTGACGGTGATTCCGCATGGAGAAGAACCTTAGCACCTTAGATTTAAAGAAGTACAAAGAACAAGTGTCAACAACATGAGGTTAAAACCCAGAAAATGAGTAATACAAACTGTCCTTAGTGTAATATATTTTTTGGATAAATGACTAGTTGGCATGAAATGCCATAACTTGAGTTTGGATAATCCAATTGGAATGATTCCAATTTCTAAATAAAGTAGATTCATAGAGGAATAAGAATACATAGGTTTCATAATGTACAAGTATAGAAAGGTATAGGGATATGTCATAAGATATGATAGGTAGAAGTCATAAGATATGATAGAACATGTCATAAGATATGATAGTCTAAAGTACACGAATGATAGGCACATATGCATATAAGATTAAATGATATGAATATATGATAGACATACCAAAATGAATAAGAGGGAATATGCTAGGAACATATGATAGAAATGCGTAAATGCTAAGAACGATAGAGATAAGTAAAAGATGACAAAGCACAGGAATGAGTACAAGTACACAAATGATGTGTACATATATGAATATAAGCTGCATGATAGAATATATGAATAGCAAAAGCATACATGATAGAACATAGGAAGTCCTAGAATAGCTAAATCATGATAGAAACGTATAAAAGGGATATGAATAGATAATGATATATATACGAATATATGAACAAAAGAGTGCATAGATGCATTCATGATATATGATAGACAAAACTAAATGATAGAAAAAGATATGAATATATGTATTATAGAGATATATGAGAACCATAATATGAAACTACAGATATGAGAACGAATACAGAGTAAAGTAATGATAGTATATATGACATAAGCAATTATGATAACAATAGTTATTCATGCTTATGCGAGAAATGTACAGAAAACGGAATAAAGCCGATTGTCCGCTAGAACCCGGTAGAGGATAGATAGGCATGCCTATGGGAAGATACGCTTGCCGCAAAGATATACATAGACAGATATCGAGGCCCCCGCTTGGGTCAATGACATAGATCCCGCTGATCAAAGTGGCTCTAAAGGGTCACCACAATGTACGTAAATCACCGCCAGACATGATAGTACCTTCGTACACCTAGTTATTTCCGAATCCGCTCTAAGGTAATTACCTGCGCATGAATATAAAAGAAAAGGAAAAGTATACACAAAGTATATGATAGATAGAATATGAACGTACAATTGTATATGACAGTATAAGATGAAACGAAATTACATGACAAAATATGCAAGTACATGAAATCACATTGCTACTGAATGACAAACATGACGAGATTCCCTCTCGAATCTGTCGTGAATGTCAATTCTATAGTCAAAGTGAATCATAATGTTAAATGCGAAATCACATAGCTACTGAATGACAAACATGACGAGATTCCCTCTCGAATCTGTCGTGAATGTCAATTCTATAGTCAGAGTGAAAACGCAAATGCAAAGTATATGACAATACAAGATCGTATAAGAAAATATATGATAAAACAGTATATAAGAAATTATATACGTAATAGTACATAGAATGTAATAAATCATAGAACCGAAAGATGAAAAAGACATGGGCTAGAGACATGATATGCAACCTGACAAAGAATAGGAACATTGAAAAGACATATGACAAGCGTGAAAGATGAACACATAACAAGTATAGGAATAGGTAAAGTATAGAAGTAGGAATACAGAAAAAGTATAGATAAAGGATATGCCAAAGACATAGAACAAGTAACGGGAAAAGATGGACATGCAATAGGAATATAAGATGATAAGGAATTAAAGTTATAGAAATATGTATAGATATTTATATAAAATGCATATGTATAAGCTTGTGACAGTCGCCATTGGTGGTTGTCCATGCTTATGTTCCCACTAAGCGTAAAGCTTAGCACGAGTGTTCAACTGCAGGCAGTACCGAAGAGGAGGCTAGGAGACCGTGACATTCCACATCGCAGCAGCCGACTCAGATAAAGCTCCTCCCAATACGCTTCCGCAATCTTGATGTTTTGTAGAAATTGTACATGTATAAGTAAATGAGATTCCTGGAAATGTGTATAGATTTTTATGGATACCACTCAAAGGGGTAGTTTTGTATATATATAAATGATTTTTGCTATTACAAAATTGTTTGTATACTACGTACAAGTAAACTCGAGTAAGAACAAAGCACAAGCAGTCCCAAGATAGTGGTATAGATGCGATCACGCCCGGACTTCTCTGCTCGATCCGCCAATCGGGTCTCGACCTGATCCACTGGCGTGATGATTTCCTCACTAAGCGTAAAGCTTAGCACGGGGTTTTTAATCTGTAGACAGGAGAAGATTCGAAACATCCCAGATACACAATAACACACTTGTGTGGTTCACTACATGTAGTTCCGTGGTTTCATTTGTAAATGTAAAAGGCGCTTTTGTATTTGTAAATGGACCTCGATAAATGTGTATAGATTTTGATGGATACCACTCAAAGGGTAGTTCTTTGATACAGAGGCTTATATTTTGATTATGTTATAAGATGTGGGCCATACCACAAAGTACAAGTTCTAGCTTTGAAAAAAAAATCACAAAGAGTCCCACTGCCCTCGCGCCGAATCCGCTCGATCCGCCAATCGAGCCTGACCGGGAACGGGTGTGATTAATATATATATATATATATATATATATATATATATATATATATATATATATATATATATATATATATATATATATATATATTTACAAACATTTATTTCTCTTCCTTTCACCTTAGTTATTTAAGTCATTTTTCCTCCTTAAAACCTTTCACCTTTATCCTTAATTACTTTCCTCCTACAAATCACATTATCCATAAAATCCATCAACATTCATACCTTAACAATATTCAATTAAGTCATTAACTATAATATACTTTCTATTAAATTATAAATCAACCCTTAGGCATTTTCTTATTCAACTTCTCAACTTAACCAATTCACTTCCAATTAAATCAAGGCTCATGACAACATCATTACAAGCCTTAAATCAAGCCATTAGCATGCTTAAAGTGAAAAACCCATAATGACCTTCACCTTAGCAAAAATTACATTTATCCCTTAATCAATTATTTTCTTAAAACTTTAATTCTAATACATTCCATTAGACATTTACTCACTTCCGATTGATTAAAATAAATTGAAACTCAACTTTTTTATACTTTTCTTAGGGTGGTCGAATCCTGCATGTCACACATTCATCATTATTTCTTCAATTTCTTCAATTTTCGTTCAACAATTACCTTTAACAATTCATCCAATGCCATTGATTCAATAAAACTAAATCCAACAAAAGCATTTCCAATTAAACCCTCTATTGGCCTAAATTTATAACCCTTATAATCTTACTCTTTCTTTTCAATTTCTTAGCAAAATCCATATAGAATCATGTCAATTTAATAACTAAAGCCTTAACATAACCCATTTGAAGGTTTAGATAAATAAATCCATAAAACCCTAATGGCTTACCTTAATAGTTTATGTTCTGAAGAACTGAATTCATTGAAACTTTGTTCAAATCTTACATAAAGACATGCCAAGAAACTCATTTACACCAACATATAACCATTTCTTCATTAACCTCAAATTACATAGACTATAAGTGATCTCACCTCTTAAAAACTTGATTTTTCACTTAGGATTTGATCTAGGGTACTTCATGGACATGATGATCACTTGAAATAGATTCTGAAATGGTGCAGAACGGTTTCTGAATGGCTTGGAAAGGGGCTGCCGAATTTTCTCCCTTGCATGCTTCCTTTTTACTTCCCTTTTTGCCTTTCAAATTGTCTCACCCGTAAGCATACCCAAGACCAAGCCAATTGCACTTAAATGATCTTTTTTATGCCTAATTTGCCCTCTAATTGTCCTTAAATTAACAACATGCCATTGGTTAGCATCATTGAATTATAATTGGTCCATATATAACCATATAATCCAAAAGCAACCAAATTCACTTTATGTCTCAATAAAATCCCATTAACTTAAACCATAATTAGGCTTAACTAACTCTCATGGTTAACTAACATAAATATCACTTTAACTTTAGTTAACTTTAACTCATCAACTAACCAAAGTTAACTACTTTATGATAAATATCAAAATTTATTGCAAGCTCTCATAGGTCCATTTTTAATCAAATGGATCACCAAGCTTACATGGCACTATTGTATTGGTTATTGCTTTGCTTACTTAGATTAGCCTTAGCCCTCCTTGAAAATAATACCCCTATACCGATAAAAACTCCGAAAATATTCCATGATCGTCCAATCATAAAATTGACCATGAAATACTCTAATTAAACTTATTTCCTATCATGAACATGCTTTAGAAAAAAATCTAGGAGTACAAGAAATATTTTTAAAACTATTTCGTAAAAAGGGCACTTTCGTCATAAATCGTCTAATGCTTTCAAAACCTTCTAAACGAATTCGCTTAATCAAGCGGCAAGTTTCTTAGACTCAATACATTATTCTTAATACGATTTTTGGAGCTCGCTTTTTAAAATTATCATTCATTTAATCGTTGGCCAAATATAACTTATCAAAAACAAAATCTATTATTCATAGAAACAGTAAATTCATGGTCTTACACCTATTCAATACCACCCCACAAAAATTGGAACATTTGTACTAAGTACTAACACATTCCACCTAATAGGCTAATACTCTTCGAGTTGAGATTTGGTTGCCAACTACCTTTAATATTTATTTATAATAATAAGCTAACTGTCAGTCCAAAAAAAACAATAAAAAAGAAGAAAACTGTTCATCTTCAAATATGATTCCTGCAACAAGCTCTATAATTTTTTGTATGTTTTTGTTTGTAATAGTTTAACTATATACCGGGGGAAAATGTTCAAGAACATAAAAGCATTTGATTAAAAAAAAAATTTTTGATACTTCGAGTCTTAATTTTATTTCTTTTCTCCTGTTATGGCAATTACCTAATTGTTAAAAGTAAAGTTTTAAAAATTAGGATTGTTCTATAATACAATTAAGAGCGTAATGAACTGTAAATTGAGGAAGAAATTTGATTTATACGTAATAAAACAAATGTAGTGATGACCTTTCACCAAATCAAATTATGATATCATATTAAATATTTAATATTAAAAATAACAATAACATTTTTTAAAAAGTCACATATAATTGAGAGGTAATAATTTTGAATTAAGGTGGATGTATTAATTTGTCATGATTAAAGTTATTTGAGGTGATAACAAAGGGCCAGTTTGGCCACTGTTTATGAAATTGTTTTTAAGAAAGAATTTTAAAAATAATTGTTCTTGTTATATGAATTTATTATTATTTTTATTTTTTATGTTTTTTAGAACAAAAAATAACTGGGAACCAAATATGGTTTTCCTAGTTTTCCTTGTTCTTTTTATTTTTGAAAACATAAAACGATTTTTAAAAACATGAATCAAATAGGCTACATATATATTTTTTTAAGGTTGGAATATGTTTTAAATATGAATATAAGTTTATATAATATTTGTTTTGTTTCTATATATTGTTGTAGCATTATGTTTTTATAGGGATTCAAATCTAAAACCTCCAATAAACCCATCCCACCACTTTGCCTTTTTTTTTTTTTTTTTGAAAAGAAAATTTTTATTAATTCATCACAATTATACATTACATCTGAACATAAAAATCAAAGTGCTAAAAACATTAAATGATGACATAATATTTATGTTAATAACAAAAATAAACGGCTCAAAGTCTGCACAATTGGTAATCTTAAGATGCCTAGAATATCTAAGATTTCAGATATGATGAAACATATTAAGAAACAAGGATTTCAAAACAACTTTTTTACGCCCATCTAATATACTACCGTTTAAATCGGGCCCACATAAATATCAACCAATGTGTCAACCATCATATGACAACACAACCATACGTTGCAATAAGTCAGTAATAAAAACACAAAAAAACAAAATAAACTTGAATGAAAACTCAAATCGAGTGGAAAAAACCACTTTATTGAAATAGAAAGCCCAAATCCACGTTTTTTTTTTAACTTCAATATTGTCACTTTAATTTTTGCAAAAACCACAAAAAGTTAGGACTCTTACAATGATTTGCTCCATCTCCCGTGATTTCTGAACTTCATGTTTTGTTTCATTTGGCTAATACACTCCATAAAACCTAATAGTTTTCACGTGTATGATATCATCATCAAAAGTAAAAAAAAAAGAAAAGATAAACACAATCAAACCCACACTTTTGGTTGGATTTTAAAAAGTAATAGACAAAAGGAAAAATGGGTAGGTCATCAGTAGCAATAATGTCCATGTAAAATTGACCAAATCGTAAATTTATTATTATTATTTTCTAAAAGAGGAATTTCAACATGTTAATCCAAAATTAAAATAACAAAAAAAGGACAATAATGTGAAAACCAAAATCCATATCAATCAAGCAACTACTTCACAAAAAGTCAAACTTTCATTGTTATAAGTGGGAGTAAGGTTTTCCCATCTATAATGAGATAATGAGATATTCTTGATGATGATTTGTATCAATGAGAAAATGATTTTGGAGCATAAGAGGACAAGAGAAAACATCATAATATGAGCTTGACTATAATGTACATGTATGTCTTAGACTCATAATTTATAGTCAATTATTAGATCTCAAGAAGATTATATTATTAAAATAAACCGCATATTTTGTGTGATTTTAATAATAGAGCTTTGCACTGGTTTAAACAAGTACAGAGCATAAAGAGGGAAGAGTTTCAAGTTCGAGTCTTAATGAGACAGTTTGTTATCTTGAAATTAAAATATAATAAAATAATAAAAAATAATAATAATGAAGCTTTGTCCAATTAGCCATTTGATAAATGAGACTTTCCTAGATCTCATGACAAAATGCAATCAACAAGAGCATCGCCATATAACCTCAAAAATATAATAGAGCATTTTCAAAAATAAAATAAAATAACATGAATGTTAATAGGGAAGGCTCATCAACATTGTATAACATCCTACTAAATCTTGCATTTAAAAATACTTTTAAACTAAAAACTCGAGGCTGACTCTATTTCATATATATATATATATATATATATATATATATATATAGTACACTTAATTTGTATTTTACATTATTAAGATAGTCTTATTATAGCTTTTGAGCCTGTCTCATATTGTAAAGTGCTATATTAATATACTTTTATGATCCATGTTTGAATTGAAGAAATATATATTACATTAGTTTAATACAAAATGAATAAAATTTTAAATTATCATACATAACGTGTTGTATCCATCACATTAGGAATGACTTTAAATTATTTGAAAACTTATACAATTTTAAATTATTTAGTCTTTATCTATAAATGTTGTAACAAATTAAATTTAGAGTGAAGTGATATTTGAAAATAATTTATTTAATTTAAATATATTAATTATTTTTTAAATTTTTTTCCTCTACTTAGAATAATATAGAGTAAATCAATTGATACAATCGTAGAGCAATGATAAACTGAACAGGTAGTGAGCTCTATCAGTTGGTACAACAGTTACATGAAATCAAGATGCAAACACTAAGGTTGAGTTTGATTTTCGAAGAAAAAATATTAATAAAAATAATTTTCTCATATTTAATTGAGAATTTAGAGAAATAAAATGGATTTGAAGGACCAAATAAAAATAATATATTGGATATAACTTAATTTTTATTTTCCTTTATTTTTTATTTTCCTTTCCTTTTCTTCTCTATTTTCTTTTTGTTTTATTTTCTACCAAATTTTCTAGTGACTAAATATAGCATAATACCAAATTTTATAGTAACCAAAATAGCATAAAGATAACTAACTATAAATAAGAAAAAAAAATACAGTAAAGTAAATTCACCACTACAAAAACAAGAATCTCAAACATTTTCGTTGGTCTTTAAACATCAGCATCTTTGAGTACTTCGGTCATGATTTTTTTACATAGTTGTCACGTAAAAGTTGCCTTTAGAATTTAGAAGGAAATTATTTGTCTAAACATCAAATCTTAGACAAATTTTGTAGCCATATTTTCTACAGTTTTTTCAGTGGTCATCATTTCCTTCCCATTTCGAACACAAAACCCTACCACATTATTTCCTCTTCCACTTTTAGAAGAAAAAAAAAAAAAGTAAAATAGAAGTTTTTTTTTTTTTTTTTTTGCCATCTATTCATTTTACATTACATATTTTCTCATTACTTGTACCTAGTCCATTCTCTATGTTTTGCTCAATCTTGTAATTCTTGACTGAGCCAGTCTCAATGGCAAAAGAAAATAATTTTGAAAACAAAAAATTTAAATCAATAATTTATTTTTATATACTATTTTCAAATCAATATAATTATTTAATTACTTTATATAAATATTAAATAACTTAAAATATATAATTACAATTACTTTTATTTATTTATTTTATAATAAACCCAACAAAATAGAGGTTTTTTTTGTTGGTACTTTGTAGGAAGCAACCATAACCTCTCATAAAAAGGCACCATGCCTAAGCATTTAATTGAATGTACTCAAAATCTTATGGAAAACTAAAATCTTGTTTTGCTTCTTGTTGGATATAGAGATGAAGTTTCTAAGGGGGCAAAACCTTACTGCAAAATTTTACACAAATAGGCAAGTAAATACAAAATATAAGGAATGCTCCATTATTTCATGGTGAGGGCTTTGCAAGCTCCTACAGGTTTTGATTGTATTCTTTATTGACTTTGGGCACATGAGGAGAACAGTTGTGTTCTTCTTTTGAGGTGAGGTGAATTTCATAACCCTTACTAACCCTACAGATTTTCCATCCAAACCATGACAAATCAAACTATACAATACATTATATACATTATATACATTATATATATATATATATATAGGTATATATATATATATATATATATATATATTAGATTCATGCAACAATGATGATAAAATCGGAGTAAGGAAAAATAAAGAAAACACACAAATTTTACGTGGTTCGGCAATATGCTAACATCCACGAGAACGACGGCTCAGGCTCAAACTTTCAATATCTCAAAAATAAACTTACGTAAGAGGGTGTTTATAATAACCTTGGATATGACCAAATTACAAAAATACCCTATACCCTATACCCTAAACATATCATACGTACTGTAAGGGCACACCCCTAACCTATTATTTCGTCCCCCTAACAAAAAAGGATATGCATTAAAACTCATAACACAACGGTATGAGCCACATGCCACAATAATATATATACTGACACGTTGTAATATTATGTTCTTACAAGGATTCGAGCTTGAACCTCATGTTCCCTATCCCACATTTTCACCATTTGAGTCAGCCGCAACTGTATATTATATATGAGAGTCTTGAACTTATCCTAGAGAGAAAAAACCAAAATCTCTAAGATTCATAGATTTCTGGCTGAGTAATATTCTTTGATATCTCAGGCTGTACATTATAGGTTTATTGACAGTCTTTCAACTTGCCATAGATTAATATAGAAGTCCAGGCCCTTTGTTACATTGAGCAAGCCCATGTCCAGGCCAAATCTTGAGCTCCCAACAAAAGCCCAAACATAGCCCAAATATTATTATTTTCTTTTTGGGCCCCCAGCTCATCCAGGCCCAGGTGAGGAAACTTGTCAAATGTCAGGTTAAAGGATAAACACATAGGCCCAACATGTCTAACTCAAGTGGTAGAGTGTTCACTGTTAAAACATGCATAAGGGCATCGGGAGGGGGGGTGTCCCAGATTCGAGTCTCAGTGGGGATAGTTTACTACCTTAAAACTAGAGTGCATTTAAAAAAAACACACACTTGATTCATCAAATAATTATGTATATCAAGTGGAGCTCGGTTGGTTCGACCTTAGATTTGCTTCCAATGATGATATGTAATGTGACGTCCCAAAACCTGGGGGTCCTTTGACCAACCGTCAACTTACGGAAAACTCGTGGATATCGGGTGACCCGATACATCACTATTATATCCCATTTACAGGGATCCATAATTTTAACAAAAATCAGACAAAGTATCTTTTGTACGAGGAGCTCTATCCAAAATTCAAACTATACAAAACATAGCAACATGGCCTGTAAGACCCGAGAAATTCCAATTTCTGGAAAAAGGGCAAAATCGTAATTTCGATTACAAAATTATAATTTCGGTTAAAAATCCGAATTTATTCTCTAGATCTCGATGAAAACGGATTTCACCGTTGAATCGCCTAGTGAAATCTAATAGAACGCAAAATTTCCTCGCGAATTCCAAGACAAACTTCGAATTACACGCCGAGGCATCGCTTCGTGTCAGAAACGATTTTCGATACGACGAAAGTCACATATAACACGTAATCATGTGCCATAAGTGGCATGAGTAGATAAATGATAAAAATGGACGGCCGAAACATAGTGCCGAATGTCAAAACTGGAAAAAGAGGGAAAAAGGAAAACACTCAATAGTGTTGTCTCCCACAATTCAAAAAGGCAAAAAAAACGTGAATTGGAGAGAAAAGGTCCAGTAGCCAAAAATGGTGTTTTAGTGAGAGAAGGTTAGACTTCTCTCTAAGCTGCCGCAAATCCGACCGCTCGAAGTTCCGAGGCAAAGTCGCTGACGCGAGCTGCCACGCGTGACTCCGGCTTTGAGAGTTTTTGACAACTCTGCACGCCACCATCACATGAGGTAGGGTTTCTCCCTACTTGAGTTTTACACTTCATTTAAGTGTTTTTCAATGTTTCGGTTGATTTGAGGCCTTGAATGACCGTTTGATCAGTCCCAAAACTTGGGACCGAATTGTTTGAATTTATTAAAACCAATTTGTGCACCGTAATTCGTGAGGGGCTGATTTGGGTCATTGGTTGTGCAATTATGTGATAAATCATGTCTTAATTGGAATGAGGCCGGAAATGACCGTGAAACTCGGGTTCACTAAGTGAACCTATGATTGGTGATTTTCCGGAAATAGTAACCGAGGGTTTCACTATTCCCGAGAATAGTGTTCACAAAATAAATTTTGTGAATTAATGTGTTTGATCGAGTAATTCAAGTAGAATTGCTCTTGTTTGATCATTAGCCCACGTGAGTTAATTTTGATGTGATGAAATGCGAAATTACATAACATGATTGTGTGATTTAATTTTATGTGAATATATGCATGTTTATATATTTGCATGTGTTATAGACTGTAATGGAATTGACACCATGCATTCCAAATGCACTGGGACATCCTAGGACGGTATGAGTGAGTGCATGAGATGAGTCTAGAGAAAATGGTTTCGGAGGGTTGTCTAAAAATGATAATTATCGGAGGATAGTCCATACAAAAAAAAAAAATCAATCGTCGGAGACGGCCCAATTGATATACATCGGAGGGTAGTCCATAAATAATATCAAATGTCGGAGACGGCCCAATTGATATATATATACATTGGAGGGTTGTCCACAAATAAATATAATAATTCTCATACGAGGCTTAGGCGAGTGTGAGGGAGTCGGTGAGGACTTGGGTACGAGATGATCAGTTAGACATTCAAGTAGGATCATGCATTTGCTTGAATGTGTGTTTATTTGGAGTATTGCATTGCACTAGCGGAGAGTAGCTCACGTAGGGTGATTCCGACTACTAAGCATTAGCTCACCCTGTTGAGGGAACATATTTTCAAAAATGTGGAGCAAGACGAGGAGATGGCTCATCCTAGAGACTGAGCTTTTTGTAAGAAAGCCGATTGTGGCTTGGGTTATGATGTATGACATGTATTAGAATTCCTCTAATTTTAATATATGTGTTGTATAAGAGTACCGAACTCGAAACTATTGATATAGTTGATATATATGTTTATGAGTATTGTTCATGGGCCCGCTAATGCTTTCTTTAATTATGTTATTATATTGATGTTTGGGATGTGTTATGCAGGTGTTTTGTATTTGGGTAGAGCTCCCCGCACAAATGAGACTTTGCCCGATTGTGAAAATGCCCGTCACCCGACATTCACGGCAGAGCTCCAGCTGCTGATCTGGGGTCAACTGACCCTTGCCAGTGTCACGCCTTGGTATCGTAGAGCTAGTATACTAATATCTAGGGAGCTCCTAAGCTGGTATCCATCACCACTGGGGTGGTTTGATGTAGTATAGGTGATATGAAACCCAGAGATTATATTTCGGGATTAGGCCATAGTCGGGTATGAACATCACCACTAGAGTGGCTTGAGTTGAGTTTAGGCATGAGATTACCTTAGGAAATCACATGACAAAACTAAGACACGTATGCATGCATTTGTGTGGCGTTGTGCATTGATTTACAAAGCTTGCTGCATGCTTGGTTGTGCATAAATATGAATTGTTAGGTGTTATGTGATTGAGATTATATGATTGATATGCTTGGTTGATAGCATAGGATGAAGTGTGGAAAATTTTGGAGTTTACAGTGTGTAAACTGGAACAAAGGAAAAAAGAAATAAATTTTACAAAATTTATTTGGTTTAGAGGTGAAGAAAATTATTTTCTAAGGTTTTACAAGGTGTAAACCCATAAAATGAAAATAAATAAAATTTTATAAATTTATTTGAGTGCCTGAAAAATGAAAAATAAAATAAAAATGATGATTATAAATATTTTTGCTTTTCTAGTGTATGGATTGAAAAATAAATTATAATAAAACAAAAAAAAAAAAATGGTGCGTAAAATTATTTGGCCACGCCCAATCAGAGTTGTAATAAGAGGGGGTCAAAATAGGATTTTTGTATTGCAATACACCTAGATGTATCAGGACGTGAGAAGGAGCAGCTTGAGGTCAGATCGCGACATAGCGCACACCAAAGCCCACGACACGGCCGGGCCAAGAAGCAAGATGGGGCGCCGTTGGGCAGCGCCACGGGCACGCGCAAGCAGCGCCGCGGGCGCCGGGGGCGCGCTACGCCAGAGCGGGCGCGCCAAGAAGACGCAGCCCTGGCGTGGCCTCGGGCGCGTCGCTGGGCCAAAGCAGTTGCGCACTTCTGCGCACCTCAGCTTTGTTTTGACCCGCCAACTCGCACTGCTCGAAGTCACTAATCGAACATCACCATTACAAAATTTTTTCGAAAAAAATATATATATATTTTAAAGTTAATTAAAATAAAATAAAATCAAAAAATGGGACAAAATTTTCGAAATTTTTTTTTTTTTTCAAAAAATGAAATTTTTGTTGAAAAAAATAAAATAATAAATTTTTAATGCAAAATTGATACCTCAGACTATCCGTAAAATGCAAGGACAATGTGTATAAGGAATTACTTATGTGTATGATTAGTGTCTCGGATCGTGTTTACGCTTGTAGATACCGCATTGTATTTGACCGTCATGTTAATTGTGTAGATGGCTAAAGAGAGGACGAGATCGTAGAGGACGTGCACGGCACCGGTCGTGCACCATCGACATTCACCAGCCGCCGCAAGATTTGATCAAAGCAGCATTTGTCGAGTCGTAGGAGTTATACGGTCGCTATCGCACGCTAGCAGTAGTCAGAGGTCCTCCCAGTAACCTCCGTGAGGTTTAGAGAGCATCATCCTCCGACATTCACAGGGGGAGGAGACCCGATGGCGGCAAACCATTGGTTTACAGAGATCGAGAATACATCGGGAGGCTATGAGATCACCCCATGCCACCCACAGATCGTAAATAGTCGCATTCCAATTTAGATGGCAGAGGCCTGTACGGTGGAGACGGCCAGACTTCAGAGACTTAGAGGCGACACACGCGTAGTTTCGTGGAGCTGTTCATGGGTAAGTACTTTCCAGACTGCGAGGCATGCGAAGGCTCAGGAGTTCCTAGAGCTGAAGCAGGGGCGAGGATCGATGGATTATGTGGCTCCTGGCTCACGAGCTAGCCCGATTGCTGGGATGATTGGCGCGGGCTACGCATCAGGCCAAAAGAAGGAGATTCTGAGAATGGACTAAGTTGTCCATTCGGTTAGGATTGCGGTGACTTCGGGCCATGCGATATGGATTCCATGGCTGCATAGCCCGACCACGAGAGAGATAGAGGATGCTCTGAGCACTTTGTTTTGTGTTAGTAGCAAAGAGGGAAAGGACATTTCGCCTTCTTCCAGTCAGAAAAGCAGAGAGCTTCTAGTTCACAGGGTTCCGTGAGTCACGGCCATCCCGCCGTGGACGCATCGTAGTTGCCTGGTCAGCGGGCGATGGTGGCACACCATTGTCGCTAGTACTGACACATGAGGAGTGGATCGCCTCAGAGACGTGGATCCCAAGGTTCGGGGACAAAGACAAATCTCCACCGCAGCAGCGGTGACGTGAGAGGATGGCAGATCGCCCTCCACAAAGACCCGGGCACAGCCGAAAGGTCGCCCCGCCCAAGGAGCCACATGGGCACCCCACATTCACAGCAGCCCGAGAGCCGCAGTACGGGTAGAGGCAGAGGCAGAGGACGAGGCCCACAGGCAAGGGCACTGTGTCTGGCGCTTGTCTACGCCATCACACCGCAGTCAGCCCGCAGACGCCTAGTTATACAGGCAGTTTTTGCTATTCGCCTATGGGCAGAGTGTTATTTGATTCTAAGGCTTCTGATTCACCCATCGTTGCATCGCTTGTGATTGAGTCGGGCTTAGAGGCTGAGACCTTAGAGGAGCCTTTGTACGTGAGTTCTCCTCAGGATTGGGGCGAGAATAGGACATGATATGTCGAGGTTATGTAGTCGAGATCTCGAGGACTCTACCTCACAAATGACCTGGAGTGATTATGACATGTCGAGTTCGATGTCATCTGGGATGTATCGGGCTGGACAGCTACAGGGTCGTTATCGATTGTGAGCGCAGGAGGGTTACCGCCTACACGCAGACCCGCACTGTGGTATTTCGTGGAGACAAGCATGACATTTTGCCCTGCATGTGCATATGAGTCCGCAGTGTCAGACGCTAGCGGGTTGGCTAACGAGCCTTACCCTGGAGGATGAGGAGAGACCAGACTTAGATCTACCTCGAGTAGTATGCAGTATGGATGTTTTCATGTGGATGTTTTTCCGTAATATTACCTGACTACCTCCACGTAGGTAGACTGGTGATTTGTTACACTGAAATACTCCATCTCTATGACTCAAAGACAGCTTACACCTGGGCCAGTCATAGATCCCGTAGTCCGCTTACAAGAGGTAATCGGACAAGGTTCATAAGACCAGCACTTCACCATGGGGCGCTTCTTGCTTCGTTTAAAAAGAAGAAGGACAGACCTTCGATCAGACGATCACAGACAATGAACATGTTACGATCAAGAATCGTACCATTACCGAGGATCACGATTTGTTTGGTCACGAGATGAGCGCGTAGTCTACTCAAGATGACCTTCAGACCGGTTACCATCGCCTAAGGTTAGGATACGTGATATACTCAGACAAATAAGCAGACGCCGCTATGGCACTTTGAGTTTACTATGATGTCCTTTTGATTGATGTGAATGCGCCAAAGAATTATGATCCCATGCATAGGATATTCCAACCCTATTTAGATCAGTTTCCGTTCTAGTCTTCGTGGGATGACATCTTCGATCTACTCCCGCTAGATGGGAGCATGAGCATCACTTGAGATCGCTTACGCTATCAGAGACCATCAACTCAGACGCTTGCCCAAGAAGTGCGAAGTTCGCCATCGAGGTGACGCAGATACGCGCCAAGATCGTGAGCGGTCAACACCCCGCAGTCGATAAGAAGCACAGTCGGCGAGCCAAGTCACCGAGATACGTAGTTTCGATTGGTCAAAAATGGCAGAGATTCACTGAGATTTCCAAGATAGTTGACTCATGACTAGGTTGACTCTAAGGATATTTGTTGATCGGGATGACCGATGGTGAGGCATTCCAGAGTTGGAAGAGGAGACTACTTCCGCCCCATCTGACAGTCCTATCGTGACGTGGGTACACAAAGAAGGTTCAGATGCCCGAGGGCCTGATCGCGTGTTTTGGATGCAATCCGATGGTGTAGCTTATGGTTCTGTCAGCTGAAGAATCACTTTGCAGCAGAAACTTCCCCAATACACGACATACGGAGTCAAGGGCCGAGTTCGCTTTAAGATTCGCACCACTAATATACCGCACGAGGAGCTGAGGCGCTCGCACATAAAAGTCCAAGTATATTCACGCAGCCACCTCAATATGAGGCAACGCAGATGTGGATGCGGAGTTCTCTAGAGGATTATGATTACCGGTACGCCATCCCTGAAGGCAAATGTGGTGGTCGGCGCACTTCACTAAGTCACGAGAGCGTCACGTATAGCTTCGAGTAGCTGGATGCTCGAGATCAGATAGTTTAACGCAAGACAGCGAGCGACTGTGGTACCTTGGGAGTTTAGTGGCTACACCGCCTTCGCGGAGTGAGTGATTGAGTCCAGTGGCGTGACGCAGAGCATAGTGTCCATCGCAATCCATACGCTTCAGGCGCTGCACTGTGGTTTGACCGCGCTCACGTTAAACAGAATGATATGGTGACAGTGGTTCCTCAATCGACTTCCATTTTGAGAGGAGATTCTCAAGGAGTTTCATTGTTTCATTTGTCGGGCATCCAGTGGCACGCAATGCCCGTGATCTTCCTCGCCGCATTTTACCGATGAGACATTTAGACTGCCTTTACTGATGTCTCACATGTCGCGACTTATGTTGATACCGTAAGTCAACAGGCTTTTTATCGCACACGGAGGTATCGGCGGAAGTGGGAGCACGATGGACTCAGACCCACTTCACATGGACAAATGTGTTAAGACGCGGTATGGGTGACATGACCCGCTCACTAAGTCACATTTTCTGTACTGGTATGACGACCTTCTTCGCTCTGAGAGATTCCCACTGCCATACATTCGAGAGATAGTCGTAGGGACCCGAGGTTTACGGCGTACTTTTGGAAGAGTTTCTAAAAGGCTATGGGCACACAACTGACTATGAGTACAGCGTTCCACCCTCAGACAGATGGTCAATCTGAGAGAACTATACAGGTATTAGAGGACATGCTACGAGCATGCTCCCGATAATAAGGCAAGGTACTGGAGGAGACGGTTCTAGTGGAATTCCGGGCCATAACAACAGCTATTAGGCGGAGTATACAAGATGGCACCGTATGAGGCATCAGATGGGAGGCCATGCAGTGTCACCATTATGTTGGATCGAGGTGGAGAGAGCTCCATCACCGGGGTCCTCGATTTGATTGTGAGACACCTCCGGAAGCGTGAGCTTAATACGACAAATACCTTTCTCACGCTTAGAGCCTAAGAGTTATGCAAGATGTGCGACTCGAATTCTTAGAGTTCAAGATTGAGGATCATGTCTTCAAGGTGATGCCTAAGAGGGAGGTCGTTCTGCCGCTGAAGCTATCAATGAGGTTTATCGACCTTTCGAGATACTCAGAGATAAGCACCGTATTGCACGGCCAAGGGCACGCCTGAAGATGTCAGCCCACGAGGTATTTCACATTCCATGTTCGAAAGTATTCCAGATCCGGGCCATGCGGTGGATCGGGGGCGATAAGGTCGACACTGGAGCAGACCAAAGGTGCATTTTGGATAGCCGTGATCGGTTTTACGACGCAAGATCGCGAGGGCTAGCGAGGGTACTATGGAGGCATCTATGGAGTGCGGAGGAGTCCACGTGGAGCGCCAGACGATGCAGCCACCCATCCCTTCGTTTAGGATGATGGTACGTGGTTTAGTCGTTTAAGATTTAAATGACTGTTTACATGCATGGTAGAGTGCACGTTGCATATGCATGTGAGTGATTGTACTTGTCCTGAATTTCGGGACGAAATTCCTTTTAAGGAGGGGAGAATGTAAGACCCGAGAAATTCCAATTTCTAGAAAAATGACAAAATCGTAATTTCGGTTAAAAATCCATAATTTATTCTCTAGATCTCGGATGACAAAACAGATTTCACCGTTAGAATCGTCTCGTGAAATCTAGCTAGCACGTAAAATTTCTCGTCAATTCAGACAAATAAATTTACACTGCCGAGGCATCGCTGCTGCGTCGTGAAATGATTTTCGACACGACGGTAAAGTCACATATAACATGTACCATGTGCCATGGGCGGAATGAGTAGAAAATGATAAAACGGGATGGCCGTGATAGTGTCGAATGTCAAAACCGGGAAAAGAGTACATAACTGCATTAAATTAATTGTTTAAGTGGGAAAAAGACAAAACACTCAATAGTGTTTGTCTCCCACAATTCAAAAAGGCAAAAAAACGTGAATTGAACCAGAAAAGGTCCAGTAGCCAAAAAATGGTGTTTTAGTGAGAGAAGGTTAGACTTCTCTCTAAGTTTTCGGCAAATCCGACCGTCAGAAGTCTTCGAGGCAAGAATGAAGTTTGCTCACGCTTGTACCGGCCACGTGCGGACTCCGGCTTCGAGGAGTTTTACAAACTGAGGTAGGTGTTTCTCCTACTCTGGGTTTTATAATTTCATTTAAGTGTTTTTCAATGTTTTGCTGATTTTGAGGCTCAATGGTCAGCTTGATCGATCCCAAAACTTGGGACCAAATTGTTTGAATTTATTAAAACCAATTAGTGTAGTCCGTAATTCATGAGGGGCTGATTTGGGTCATTGGTTGTGCAATTATGTGATAAATCATGTCCTGATTGGAATGAGGCCGGAAATGGCCGTGAAACCCGGGTTCATTAAGTGAACCTATGATTGGTGATTTTCCGGGAATAGTAATCAAGGGTTTCACTATTCCAGAGAATAGTGTTCACAAAATAAATTTTGTGAATTAATGTGTTTGGTCGAGTAATTCAAGTAGAATTGCTCATGTTTGATCATTAGCCCACATGAGCTAATTTTGATGTGATGAAATGCGAAATTACATAACATGATTGTGTGATTTAATTTTTATGTGAATATATGCATGTTTATATATTTGCATGTGTTATAGACTGTAATGGAATTGGCACCATGCATTCCATATGCACTGGGACATCCTAGGACGGTAGGAGTGAGTGCATGAGATGAGTCTAGAGAAAATGGTTTCGGAGGGTTGTCTAAAAATGATAATTATCGGAGGATAGTCCATACTAAAAAAAAAAAATATCAATCGTCGGAGACTACCCAATTGATATACAACGGAGGGTAGTCCATAAATAATATCAATCGTCGGAGACGACCCAATTTATATATATACATCAGAGGGTTGTCCACAAATAAATATAATAATTCTCATACGAGGCTTAGGCGAGTGTGAGGGAGTCGGTGAGGACTTGGGTACGAGATGATCAGCTAGGACATTCAAGTAGAATCAAGCGCATTTGCTTGAATGTGTGTTTATTTGGAGCATTGCATTGCACTTAGCGGAGAGTAGCCCACTCTGGGAGTGATTCCACTATCGGTATTAACACCCGTCGAGGGAACATATTTTCGTAGTGGAGCGCATTTAGAGATGGCTCATCCTGTAGACTGAGTTTTTAGAAGACTTCTGATTGTGGCTTTGGGTTATGATGTATGATATGTATTAGAATTCTCTAATTTTAATATATGTGTTGTATAAGAGTAAAATTTGAACTCTTGAAACTATTGGATATGGTTGATATATATATTTTATGAGTATTGTTCATGGGTCAAGTAATGCTTTCTACTCATGTTATTGTTATTATTAATGTTTGTGACAAATTATATGTAGGTTTTGTATTCGGGGTAGAGCTTCCAAAGATAAAGGAGACTCACCGATTATGGAAATGTCGGGTCATCCATTCACAGTATTCCACGGTCGAGGAATAACTGACCCCGGGCTTGGGCAACAAGCATGGCCCATCCGAGACTTAATATAATATAATGACCTCACCAGATCAACTCATGAGTAGAAAAAATTACTACGCAGGGTCCATTCACTATAAAAAAAAAGGCCTTTGTTAATAGGTTTTCACCGTCAAGATAGAGTATATATGTCAAGGTAGATACAATTCTCATATGTTATCTATGTCAGTGTCAAGAAAAGTTTAAAACCATCTTGACATTTATACATGTCAACGATGATTTTATTTCTATCAATGATGAATCTTTGTTAATTTAATAAATGTCAACGTTTATTTCACTATTGTCAAGGTTACATTCAACATATGTTAAGATTATTATATTGCAAATATCAATGTCAAGTAATTAACCAAATCCATATGTCAAGATTGCTTATGAAAAATTTAATATTATTTTATTATAATTTTGATATTTTTACAAATTGTATTTGGTATCTATTCAATTCTAATAATAATAATAACTAAGTCTCTAATTAACAATATAAATACACAAGGAAAAACATGTTATATATACATTTGAATATTAAAAACTAAATTGATAGAATCTTTTATTGGTGATTCTTTAATTCATATATACAAAAAAGTACTGTGAAACCCCGAGAAAATCTAATTTTCTCAAAAAGGGCAAAATCGTAATTTCAGTAAAAATCCAATTTTTTAGATCTCAGATGACAAAACGGACTTCACCGTTGGAGTCGTCTCGCGAAATCTAGCTACCACGTTGAATTTCGTCGAATTTCGAGACAGTCGGAATTTACACTTTTTTCGAGGAAACGAGCATCGGGCGGGACACTTGGCACATTTTTTAGTGGCACACAGGGTGCCACGTGTCAAGCTCCAATTCAGTCAAGTTGAGCTCAAGGTGGGACCCAGGTTAACACATGGCATGATGCCATTGGATAGAAAAGTCAAATTAATGGGAAGAAGGGCATAATTGTAATTTTGGAAAATTAATGAGACAAGACATGAATAGTTGTCTTCTCAAAATGAAAAAGGCAAAAGAAAATGTGCAGAGGGAGACGGTTTTACAGAAGCTTAAGTTTTGATATTTCTAGTGAGAGAGCAAGCCACTTCCTCTAGGTTCTAGGCGATCCGACCGCCGAATCTCTTCTGCCGAGAAGGAAAGTTGTTCACGCAATGGTGGCAACGCATGGCCTCCCGCTTTAAGGAGTTTCACAACTCCGTGGGATGTAGGGGTTTCATCCTACTTGTTTTATTCTTGGTTTGCGCTTTGTTGATGTTTGTAGTAGATCGAGCCAAGGAGGGTCGCTTGATTGGTCCCAAATATTTGAACCGAATGTTAAATCTTTTTTAGACCCATTTGTGCAAATGTGAGTGCTTTTAGGGACTGCTTTTGGTGTTGTGTGATGATTTATTAAATAAATCGGTTTTGGTGAGTAGGAGGTCTGAATGGCCTAGAAATTGGTTTCCAAAAAGTGGAGCTGAGAAGGCAATGTGGGTCGCCACCACGTACCCCATGTTTCTCGTTTTGGGATCATAAAATGTCCTGCTTCATGGTGGAATTTGACCAAAATCGTCCATATGTTGTGTGCTTGAATTGTTGAATGAATGGCTTGGTATGTGTAGAAAGATAGGTTAAGACATGATTTTAATGTACATAATGACACAATTATATGGAATAAAATTGTGTTGTAAGCCATCGAGGTGATATTGCAAATTGCCTCAATAGCTAAATCGTGATGGTCGATGTGTTGAATTACATGTGTGTAATTGTATTACTGGAGAATATGCATATTGACATATTGTATAAATGGTTTGAAATGGCATACGCATTTTCATATGCACTCCAGAATCAGGGTTAGGTGAGTGCATGACATGGTTTTTTTTGTAAAACAATAGACATGATTGGCAAAGGAATTTCACAGATGATATTCCAGATCCGGCCGAGATGTGGGCCAACATATCATATCGGATGAGGACCATGACTATTTCGGAAAGCTCACCAACCAATTCACCTCGGAGGATAGTCCCATATTTTTACCGAATATTTCGGTAGTATATTTTCAAGAACAACAAGATTTATTTTGAAAATGATTATTTACATGGCTTAGGCAAGTGTGAAAGAGCTCTGGAGACTCGTGACATGGGGTGATCATGCAGACATTCAAGTAGGATCACGTATTTACTTGAGTGTGTTTATTTCTGGAGATTGCATATGCACTTAGGTGGGAGAGTAACTGCTTAGAGTGATTCAATCCATCGAGCGATAGCTTACCCTGTCGAGGGAATATACTTTTCATGTACAGGGAGCGCTCGAGGAGATAGCTCATTTAGAGGCTGATTTTGAAGAAGCCGGTTTGTGGCTTTGATGGTTTTTTGGATATAACATGATTAGAATTATAGATTTTAATATATGTTTGTATAAAAGTGTAATCAACTATTGAATTAGTGGGAGATAATTGGAGAATAGTTGTGATATTTGTTTTTATGAGTATTGGTTTATGAGCCCAAGAGACATTTTTACTCAGGTATGGGTCTCGTGATACGAGACAAATAGATTTTCCGCAGGTTGACGGGTAGTCAACGGACACCCCGGATTTGGGGCGTCACAAGTACCTTATTCAAAAACATTCAATTAAGACAATATACAAACTTTAATTGTAAAATACAATACTATTTTTGTAAAAGTTGGTCTCTAATTCTTCATCATCTTCTTCCTTTTGCTAAATTTCTTAGGTACCTAATGGAATACACATAATATTAATAGAATGTCAGTAACAAGCATTAAAATAACAATATAAGGTGTTTTCAATTACAATAATGCATCAACATAGATGCAATTTGCAAACCTCATATTTCTAGCATTAATCTTCAAGCACTACCCACTACAAACACCTCAAAATAGCCATCACCTTTATGTCAAACCTATGATAGAAAACAAACCATGAATGTCAACAAAAAGAAAAATTCAAACTGAGAAATTATAAATTTAACAATAATTAAATAGTTCTAAGAATGAATTACGAGTTCAAATTTTTTTTTTTTATATTATGAACTTAAATAACAATAAAAGTATACTTCTTCTAAGTTTCTAAAAAGAATACAAAAAGGAAAAAGAGGAAAAAAGTTTTAAATATATCTTTCATAGTTAATATGGCTTTTAAATAGATAAAAACTTACATTATCCAAGAAATCGTTGAAATTAAAGCTGAGTAGAAATTTTAATTATCTCATTCATAATTGATGAAATATCTAAATTCAAGTTCATGCACACCACTTTAAGTATTAATTTTGTGTACCAAATACATTTAAACTTAACAAAGACAAAAATAGAAAATATAATTCCTTAATTCTAATAGGATAATGGATCTCATGAGTGTAAATTTATCTATAATTCAATAATTAATAAATGCACAGGCTATGTGTTTGAGAGCTTGACGCAGCATATAGTGTGATTGATTAACACACAATCGATCAATAAGAATAAAACGTCTCAATCTAGATAACAAAGTAAAGCAAAATCTTTGAATTTATTGATAAATTGATAAAAGCGATAAAAGTCCCTAAAACATCTATTTATACTCTAAACATAATTTGGATATAAAAGGAAATAAAATAATATCTCAAAACAATTATAAGAAAGAATATAATACTCCCAAATTATGAATCTCATATTTATCAGTTATTAAAGAAAACTTATATCGATTAAGCTTTACATAACCATATTATATTTTTTCCATTTTCCATGGTCAAATATAAGAATAAAACTCATTTTCCCCTCCCCCTTCCCCCAAATTTTGTATGATACCAAATCATAAAAGGAACCCAAAATTTTTGTAATTCAACGTTATAAAAAAAAAAAAAAATGGTATCCAATAGAAGTATAAAAGCAAAAACCTAAAAAGAGAGCATAAGACTTAATATTAAAAAAAAAATCTTACATTAATGATTAAAAAAAAAAAAAGATCTAAATGATGACCAAGCATTCCTAGCTGATGCTACTTAGACAACTAGTTCCTTAGGATTGGGTTGAGAAATTAAGCTTCCAATATAAATATAATTGGCGGCTTCCAATATTTTCTTATAGTTTCTTCCCTATTTTACAAATTAAGCTTCTTATTTCTTATTAAAAAAAAAAACAATCAAGAAATTATTATATAAAGAAACAATGAAAAAACAAACAAACAAACAAACAAACAAACTAGTCATTGATTTGGAAGTATATCCAAGCATGCCAAGCTGATGCTACTTAGACAACTAGTTCTTTAGGATTGGATTGAGAAATAAAATAGAGTCATTTTTCCATTGAGAAGTGTTTATATACTAAGATCTATTTATATAAGACACATAAATATTGAAAAGATAAAATCACATCTATTTTATTGGTTTAATAATAACAATAAAAATAACTTAAATTTCTTAAAATAAAACCTCACCTATGTAATCATAGTCTGTTTTCCTTTGTCATTATATGGTTTATTGACTAGTTTGAAACAAGCTCTTGTAGTTTCCTCATTGGCACGTGTACACTATTGTTTCTAAAGGTCCCTAATGCATTCAACGACCAAGTCTAACATGTTTGTAGTGTTGATTTGGTGCCAAAAAGAAATTTTGACATATGCTAATTGAGAGACAAATGACATCTTTCAAGCTCACAAATCATGACTATAGCAAGAATAATTTAAAATGCACTCAAAATCTTCAGATTTAAAGATTAATAGGCAAGTAAGAACTCACTTATCAAAACTTCTTCCTTTCATTTGGGTTTTCCAAAATAAAAATCAATCTTACATATCTTCATCCATACAGTGAAAACTTTGATTCCGCCTCTAGTTTTTAAACTCCTATATAAGTAAAACAACTATATAATTTTTCATATGGGAAAACAAAAAAAATATAAGATTCGACTTTTTTTATTGGTGTCTAAAACAAGGAAGCACACAAACAAACAAATAGAGAACCAGCATTTCCAAATACTATGATCAATAATAGCTCACTCTGGTGAAAATCCTTTGCCATAAACAATGGGAAAATGGTCAAGCAAAAATGCTTCATCGCTTCAACTTCCCTTTCTTCACAAAGAACCGAAGGAAGTAAAAGCATTATTTCTACATTAGGAGAACACATCTACAACTTTCTCTCTTCTTGTTGGTTCACTAAGAAAGACTCAGTCTATTGTTGTCTAAGAGAATGAAGCATGATAAAATTTGATTTTACAATCTAATAGAACAGAACTCCTAATATTTTCTGTAATTTCCTTATCAGCATGTCTATGGAACTAAAACATATGAAGATTATAGTTTGGGGTATACCACAGTGTAATTATATAATTTATGCTATATTCCAAAATATATTACCATTTGATTTTGTCTAATAAAACAAGATGAATAAAATAAAGGTCACAAAGAGTCACATACCAAGCACCTATTCACTTTACTTCAGTGAAGTAGCCAAGGCAAAGCTCCTTCACAAGATTGTGCTGCTTGTCAAGACCTTGTGTGCTATCAAAATATATAAGCCTATGTTTGTCAAGAGTATTCCCTCGACATATACACAAAATGAATGATATATCCACAGAAAACCACTTTCATGAATCCAGACATGTCATATTTCAGGTTGAGGCCTTTAAAAATCTGCAATTTCCAAATATCAAAATTAGTAATATTGTAATAAATTCCATTAATCAAACTCAATTCAAGAATGTGCTCGATAAAGTCTATTTAAAAAAATTTATATGGTGAGAAGAAAGCCGCTGTCATTCGAGCTTTAATTTGTTCACTACGAGGCCAAAACTTATTCTTGTAAAACTCTGTCTTATAAACTCCTTTAGGGGCAAAAGGATTAATTGAAAATGGATGCCATCTAATCTGCAAATTTAGAATGATCAGAAGCAAAAGTGAAACACAAAATCGTAGTTAGTCAAGAAGAAAAAAACAGAGAAAGCATACCTAAAAATAAATAATCCTTTCGACGGCTATTGCTTAGTCCTTTTCTTTCCCGTGAAGAACCATTACGCATTTGAACCGATATCGCTTGAATAAGCTTCTTCTCAGTGTTGCTAGAAAAAAAAATGTAGGTTGAACTTTTCTTAGGAACTACAGGACCCATTAAGTGGACAAAATAAAATTCCACAAAACCAAATCTAGTGGAACTACCAAATGTATTTCAAATAATTACCTAAGTTCAGCCTCATATTTTTATTTCATCAAATTTTGAGAGCAACCGATAGAGTCCATTATGAAGTAGTAAAGAAGAGAAGATGAGAAATGAGAAATCACATACCAGTCAAAGCGAAAGCCATTGACTAGAAAGGTGGCATGATCATTCACATTTGACTTTTGATCCAAGCATATCACATTTTGTTTAACTCCAAAACCAATAAGTAATTAGTGCTTTTCAGAATTTTCAGCCCTTTTTGTAATTCATGGTGATATGCCTGCCAAACTACTGGTTTACCTAATATAAGTTTTAAAATATTTCGGGATTGGTTGGTTTAGAAATGAAAAAAGGCGTCTAAAAGGGTATTCTAGGATGTGTAGACGAGTCAACGATGGAAATAGAAGAGGCCAAATAAACCTTTAAATGATGTTCATGGGTCTTGAGTATCCTCGTAGCCCAAAGAAGCATGACAACGTGAGCATCTTTGCTGCTGCTATGCATTTTCCCAACAACTTTATTTGTGCTCCCATTCCACTTATACTTCAAATACATCCTAAACCAAAAACCCAGACTTAAAACTCCACTTCACTTTCTATTTCACCCATCTCAAACCTAAATAATATTAAATACAAACACCCTTATTTTATTTTATCTTTTTTCAAAGAAAGAGTACTTAAAAACAACCTAAAATGGGGACGTGCCCGATTTGAGAGATCATAGTGTAATTTAGGCCTTGTAACAGTGGGGAATGGGCACCCCGTACACTCATAAAGTATAAATATTCCTCCAGAGCTCTTCTTTAACACAAGAGGATAGGGTGACCACACCCATACATAATAAAACAAAATGCTTCAAGAAAATAATAAAAATTAAGGTGAAAGAGATTATTGGTAATGGTAAGAGAGAGAAAAAAAGATGATTGCTTTCTTAAAGGCATCAAATATTTGCAATTGAAGAAGAATCACGAATCAAGAATGAACAAAATGTGATAATGATGAAAAGATTGTTTGGAACATTTAAAATAAATGGGTAGTAGAATTTATGTGTGAATTTATATGCCAATGTTGAGCAATTCATTTGAATAAAATAGACAAAAAAAAAAAAAAAAAAAAGGGAATTGGGATAGCATCCATGTCCACTATGACAACAACAAACGACGAACCTCTCATCAACTGAGGCGTCACTTTCATAGCAAAAGACGACATTCTTGGAGTTGCAACAATTCAGGGTCTCAATATCCACCATCTCTCTGCCTTCCATCGCAATGCCCAATACTTAAATTGACACCATTCGTAAACCCTAGACCTCTGTCATACAATATTCATTATTTCTTCCATCGAAGGCCAAGAAAATGTTTAAAGGATTAAAACCCTAAAAAAGTGATGTTGGATAAGAAAATGCAAAGGAGTTTTCTTATTTTTCTTTGAAACTTTCAAAGACTAATAAAAAAGAGGAAAATTTTGATGCTACTACATAGGACGAAAGCTGGAAGAAGGAGAGATAGCTTAGCACAGAGAGTGGAAAGGAGAGAGATCGAAAGCACAAAGAAGAGAGCAGAGTGGTAAAGATTTAGGGTTTGAGAGAGAATGTTTTTGTCCAAGTTTAGGGGGAAATGAAAGTGGAAAAAGGTCTAGTGTGAATTTATATATGTTATACAACCTTGAGAGATAACAAAATTTTTATAACCTATAAATTGATTCATTAGAAAAAACACGTTTACTTAGTTTAAGAAGTTCTACCTTTGACTTTCTCTAAAAAAAAAAGAAATTCTACCTTGACTTAAAAAATTCTATCATGGTCACTTCATTTTGTGTCAATGTTTCCTTTCCAAGATCTAATATTTGTCATAATTACTTTAAAAATAGATATATAAGTTATGATTGTCCATTGCATAAGCTTATAATGATAGATATCACATTAAGTCAAGAATTTTTCTGTCAATAAAGGGCTTTTTTCATGTAGTGATTTATCCATGTTCATTTAAAACATGCAAAATTATATTTAAAACAATTTATAAGAGTTTAATTACAACACTCTTACAAATATTACACATTAGAACAAGATTGTTCCAAAATATTTTACAAAATGGTAACAAGGCCACATGTCGGCTCTCTTCACAATTGCGAATTTAATGAGCGCTTGCCCATCATGTCTGGTCATGCACCTGAAATATTTCTCATATAGGGTGAGCCACGCCCAATAGAGTAAACTTCCTACAAGGGCTACTCCCCACCTAAGTGCACATGCAATGAAAGATAACTTTACATTTCCAAGCATATTCCAAAAAAAAATATTTATAAACTTAGTTGAATTCTACATATTATAAGATGAGGTGAGACTCAACCATACCATGCCCCGAAGTCCTCACCACTCCCACCACTTGTGGGGAAGGGAGTCCTGCAACGGGCAATGGTGGTGGGTAAATTTCCCCTATCATCACAATGCCACAAAAGCCCATGCGTGATAAATCTGATCATTTCGGATTACATCCAATGATCATTTTATAAAACAAATTCTGTTTTCAAAACTAAAAGTTTTTTGGTTGTTACACTCATCGATTATTATATTCAAAACCATGTATCTTTTTTGCAGAATGTAATTTTCGATCACCAGGCTTTGTAAGTTTCCTACACTTTCACGGGCTTTCACCGCGATACAGCATATGTATAACAAAAATAACGGGCTTTCACTTGAGGGGTACAACTTACTTGCTAATTCTATTTAATATTATTTTCATTTTCATGTATTAACCGTGCGATCGATTTAGGTGTCCCAAAAAGTGCTATTTTAATCCTGATTAATAGGTTTTGAGCGTTTTTTGTATACTAATTAGCACTAACCCAATTGATATTGTCGTCCATTATTCTTCCGACGTGATTCTTGTGGTCAAGTTTTGTAGCTTTTACGTGAATTGTAGCCAAATCGTCGCGGTTTAATCCAATCTATAACAAAGTCGGGTTGATTTCCATCAATTTACAGGTTTCTTCGCACAATTTACAAGTCAGGAACAGCAATATCGTTAGAAGAAATGGAATAGAGCAGTAGAATTAGTAATGCTATAGGTTAATGTAAAACAAAGGATTTAGCAAAGTACAAAATTTTGCCTACGTTTGAATTTTTCTTCGCTTATCATAGCTTAAATTGTTTCGTGCATAGCTTAAATTTTCAATTTTCAAGAGGATCGAATTTTCTATGATAGCGAAAATCACTATGCATAGTGAAAATTGAAATTGTCCGTTTATTTTAATCGCTAAACTTAATTCGCTTTTGGTTTTTCGCCATTTCTACCTCACCGTAATTATTCCTAGTTTGGTTATTTTGGTATCACATGCCTGTAAGGCTGCAAGCCATTGTAACACACCTGGACCAATACTTGGCAAGCTTTGTGTGGTTCAATGTATTTTAGCTTCAGATATGAATTATATCCATTAGTTGCCCTTATGAGCCACTGAGGTAGGTTAAGGGTTATATTTTACTTTGATGCATCCTCTTGATCAATACTTGGTAATCTTTTTAGGTTCATTGATGCTTATTATTAGATCCATCGAGATTCATTAGCTGCCTCATGAGTCATCGTAGGATGGGTCAAGGTGATAGATTTTCACTGTAGGAACCATAAATGCTAAATAAATGTTTTCTACTAAAGGAAAATTATTGTGGTTTAGTTTTTAAAGTAATAAAGATCCTGGGCTCGAGATGACTATATGTCATCCTCCCCAACGCGAGAAATGAACCTTGTGGACTCCCTCGCTAGCCTAGACTTTAAACCCAAATGTCCAATGCTTCAAGGAGTTCTTTTTATATTTTATTTCTTCTTATATTTTCAATTTGTAAAACCAATTAACCCCCCTCATGCTTTTATTCTTCCACCACCTTAAAATCCAAACCAAATTCACCATTTCGACTTCACTTAAATCATTTGTACGAAGAAACCCATCCCGTGTTCAATCTCTAGACTACTATACTGCAGCTTGACTACGGCGTGAGGGAGGAAAATTAGGATAGCAATTTATTGATTCCTGATCACCCTACTATGGCACTCTAATCAAATGGCGCAGCTGTTTGGACGGTGCCTAAGGCATTTGATCGTCGTGGAACACTTATGATCCTCATCACAAGTACCGGTGAATTGCTTTATATTACATCACATTTAGTTTCCATTTAAAAAAAAAGAAAAAGAAAAGTTGTTGTAGGATTGTTTTGTGTTGTCTTGTGTTGCCTGTTTTTGCTGCAGGAATCCATGTTCTAGTGGGCTTGAACTAGAATCAAATGGAACACCCAAGGGGAGAGCAGTATAGTGAGTACCCTAGAGCTTATATGTCCATGAGGGACTATAGAAACCAATGGATGAGTTCACCATATGGTAGTGCTTACAACCATAGTTGGGGGAATCACACAAATTCCTCATGGGAACCAAGACCTCCACAATATGCACCTCCTGAACCTCCATTAGCTCCCACTTCTCGCCATTAAAGAATCCACTCCAACCCCATCCCCTGTTGAACAAGCCATCCTGAACTTGAGCAAACTAGTGGATAATTTCATAGAGGAGCAAAGGGCAGTGACTGTCCAGGCCAATCAGGAAACTAACACAATAGAGAGCTCCCTGAATAAGGAATTGGATGAGTTCCAAAGAAAATGACTGCACTGACATCCCAGAATCCATCTCAAAGCTCACCAATCAGCTTGTTCATCAAGAAGAGGAGAATCTAGAGGAAGGGTGCTTGACTAACACTATTTTGGGTGAACAGGCTCAACTGCAGCTTCAGGAGGAATTGAAAGAGGAACCAGCAGAAGCTCCTCCTGAGGAACTGCAGGATGCCCCACAATTAGGTGTAGTATATGGGCCATGGAAAAAGCAAGAAATTCACGCTTGCCGATCGAGGAGGGCAAAGGGAAAGGAAAAAGGAGGAACCCCAAAAGCTTATCCTTCACTCTAAACCCTATAAATTTGATCCAAGTGCTACCACCCAACCCTTAAAATAGCTCCACTGCCAAAGGTACATACCGCTCAACACTCCGCAAGAAACTCAAAACCCAGAGCACCCGCTTCCTCCCAAAGCTAAGTCCAACTCGATGAGTGCAAAACTCATCTATGTTTTGAGTTCATTTCACATGCGTTTTGTGCATTTAATATCCAGGATATAATATGGGGTCTTGAAACTTATTTATAGGATTAGATATGAAAATTATGATTTGATAAGAAGAGTATGATTTCAGTAAGAACTGTTCAGAGTCTGCTGCATGACAGAAGATTAATTTTCTGTACCATCTGGAACATCAAATGGTTCAAATTTTTATGGCTGCAATCTACATTCAAAGAGTTTCAATCAGTACTCACACATTTCAAACTTGTTAAATGAAGAAGTTGGTGACCTCCGACAATTAGAGAAGAAAAAAACAGTTGCTGTCCAGAAAATTAGTCGCGACAGGAAATGATGTCGCATTGTGAAATGGGTGTCGCGACAGAAGTTGGTGTCGCTGATGAAGATGATTTCGCGACAGAGCCAGGTCACGACAGAGCCGGTCGCGACGTAAAGTTGGTGTCGCGACAGAATGCGTCGACGTAAGACCCGTGTCGCGACCAGAAACGCCTAGCAACCTCGAAAAAGGTCAGTAAATTGAGTTTTTGACCTAATTTCAAGCCCATATCAACCAGGGACCATATATATACTGCTTTTAGGTAAAGAAGGTAGCGGAAGATTGAGAGCCTCTCTCTGCGGGCTTTCTCTCTCTAGACTCGCCCATTTTTCCATAGATTTTGATTTTTTTTAGATTTGAGAGCGCTTTTAGAGCAACATTTTTTGTTTCTATTGAAGATATTTCAAGTTATAATAGAGATTCAGATTTCACTAAGGTTCAGACAAAGATTGGAAGCTAAAATCTTGATTTTCTCTCTCATGGGTTTTTCTCTAAACTCGTCATTTTCTTGTTTTGCTGCATTTTTATTTTTAATAGATTTAATAGTTTTCTTGAGCGCATTTTTATTTCTATTGAAGAGATTTTGGTGTTGTACTCAGATATTCAATTTATTTACTGTTGAGGTGAAGATTTAAGCTCAACAGGGGTTTTTCTTTCTCTTGATTTCTTTCTTTCATTTTCTTACTTTTGTTTGATTAGTGATGATTGAAACTAAAGAATGGAACATTAACACCCTAGGGTCAGGGATTAATTGCTGAACATTCAGACGGCGCTTTTCAGTTATTTTGTAGTTTGAAAACTGAATTTATATTATTATTGGTAGAGTCTTATATAATGAATTGTTCTAATATTAAGAGCTTATACTCCACAAAAGAGTCAGATCTTTGCTCGATTTCCAGGAGGCCCTCCGAGTGACACATAGATGGAGATTCCCGAGAGTAAAGAGCTGGTGACCCTAGGGGTATGCTAGACTAATATCTTGGAACTAATGAACTCAAAAATTACTTTGATAGATCTACCACTTACCTGCGTGAGATTTAATTAGGATGATGTATCAATTTAGTTGATCGCAGGTTTCTCCTAGTCCGATGAAAGGATCTTGATCCCGTGTTAGCAAAGATCTAATCAAGGAGATAGAAAATTTTATGATTTAAGATCCAGATACCAATTACATTGGAGAAGGCTTGCATTATCCCCGTCTATGGGAGCAAGAATTCTTCACCCTAAGAAATGATCGTGGAAGTATTGAAAGAAACAATCAAATCTTAAAGAGTGCCAAATTTTACAAGTAGCTATTTAGACCCATTTGTTCTGAAAAGGAATATGGATTCTAACTAGTGAAATGTATGGTGTATGGAGAAATCCAAGCTATACTACTGCTTCTGGACAAACCAAGATCTAACTCACAAATGTTGCACTTTCAGCAAAATGCAACCTGCTTTTAAACAATTATCCTCATTCCTAGTGACTCTCTTCATACCTTTTAGAATTAAGTAGTTGTTTATTTGGTAGATTTTTAGGATTAGTTTTAAATCAGTTTTTGTTTCAATTAAATTGATTTTATTCGAAGATCCTACTCGTCGCTCTAAATAAATAAGAGCTCCTGTAATCGGGTGATCAAATTCCAATTAGAGAGAACCTCCAATCCTCAGACAAGATCCCAATTCTAGAGTCCACTTTATTACTTGTATGACCTGCACTTGCGGAAAGGGGTTGAGTGTTGGTAATAATTTTCATTTCAATTTTGAGCATACTTACTTGTCTCAATTCAGTTTTATATTTACCACATTCACCTCGACCATATTTTCACATACACATCATTTGAAGCCTCCCACAGCTTTTTACGCTGTTGTCGGGATTAGATAATAGTCTTTGGTAATAGGTCATAAATTTGTACATGTGTTTTGTTCTCAACAGCTACATGCTGCCGAGGATTGGCGCTGCCTAATTTTCTCTCATCGAAGCTGACATTTAAGAACGGGTAATTTGCTAACGAGCAATTTTTATTTTTATTTATCTTTTGGTTGTGATTGTTTTTAGTTAATTTTTTTTTTTTTTTTTAGTATTTTGTACTTTATTTTCTTTTGCTTTTCTTTCTTATTTGCTAGTACTTGGTGGAGGAACATTCAATAGCTAGATAGATTTCACTCCACAGTTTCAAGTCAACTTACTTCTTCATCAATCGACCAAAGAATTCTACAATGACTCACCATGGAACAAGGAGACATTTTATCAAGGGAGTTCAAATCCCACATTTCAGAGGAAGAAGATTTGTCTCCCTGCTATAAGGCATTTATCTACATGGAAGGGAACAAGAAGATGATTAATCTTCATGAAAGCAGAATTTTATTTAGTTGCCTTCCCCAAGTCAAATAATAAGTACTAGATTAAAAATGTAGAAGCCTGCACACTTGGTCCAAGCATTCAAGGAAAAATTCTAGACATCTCCTAGTAACACTTTGCCAAATCCCAATGAATGCATTGATACTCCTTGAGCAAAGCAGCAGAAATTTCATCCTAAATTGTGGGTTAAGGTGAAATGAGCCGAAATGGAGAACAAGGTGACTCCTTAAACAACTTAGATGATGAAGAGTCATTATTGGATAAACTGAGGCTGAAGCAAGTCAAGAAGGGCATGAAAACATTTTGTGAAGATTGGACAACATTTACCTTCCCGTGGATTTCAGATCGTACTGGCAGTGGACCATAAAATTTATATTAAGAAGACCACTTTCCTCAAGCCAAGTGGATTGACATCAACAAGGGGAGCTCACCTGTTTCTTGTGGGTGAGGAGAAAGAGCCCAATCTTCATCAATCCATTACCTTGACGAGCAAGAAAGAGCCATGTGCGTAAAAATTCGCAGCCTTGCTTCAATCAAAAGGGCACAAGCTCGAATTACCCCCTTTAAGCATAAATGTTTACATCTACATCACATAGAGGGACTGTTTTGAAGAAATTCAGGCTGAACCACCAGCCATACTCATGGATTTATTTTCCTCTTCAAACTGAAAGAAAACATCCTTGAGCCGAATAAGATAATATAAGTGCTTTCAAGATGAATGATCGTCAAATGAAGCACTAGCGTTTTTCCAATGAGTCTAGTCGACTCTAAAATGGAGCAAATTTTGAGGCAACCTGCTTAAGTAATAAGGATTCATCCATTCTTTTCTTTTTTCTAATTTTTTAGCTATTTATTGTTGTTGTTTTTTTTACCGCCGAGATGAAAATCTGCAGTTGTTTTAACTTCATGTTAGTGTTTACAATAAGGTAAGTTTGAAGCTCAAACATGTTGTCATGACTAGTTTGGCAGAGCAAAGGCAGATGAAAGTGGTTGATGTAATTATAGTGTTTGAAGTGTGAAAAATTGAGTGGGAGATGTTCATCAAATTTTGTGTTTTGAGATGAAATGAACCAAATTGAACTGAACATAGTTGGAAGGTTCATGATCATGCTTAAGAGAATTGAAGACAAGAGATGAGTTTAAGCATGAATGAAAGCATTAAGGGTTGCTATTGAAGAATTTTTATGAGAATATATACATGAAAGACTTTTGAAGGATAGCAAGTAGATATGGGTAAGAGACAAAGCAAGGAGAACCTAAGGAGCCAGAAATCAAGACACCGGGACAAGATTGAACATTCTGATTTTTCTGTATTGATTTGAGGTCTAAATGGTTCACCTGTCATGAGCACATTCTAGCATTAAAAATTTCAACGAGTCCTTACACATCCAATCTTCGAGCAAAACGAAGCGAGATATGAGTATAACAAGTTTGATGAAAAACGGTGGTATGAAAGTAGAATCAGTTGATGTGACTGACACTACGCCACGAAAACATGTGCTTTTAACAATTTAAAACCATTTTTCTTCCGCTTTATATACCTATCTGCCATACTCTTTCCTTCAACCTTGCACCTTAACCACTTTCAAATTCATTTCATCCACTCAAACTTAAATCACATTCTCCTCAATCCATCTCCATCATCTTCAAGCTTCAAACCTAATACAAACCCAATAACCTTACTTGTCAACCCAATTTTCCATCCATCACCACACCAAAGAGAGCAATGGAAGAAAATTCTTGTGCTGGATTGTTTGTTTTGGGTTCTCGTGATCATTGCTGATTGTGGATTGATTTGTATGTATTGAAGGAGGTCTTGAAGAATCAAATCACTCATTTGAGGCGAAGGAAGTCGGGTGCACATGTTTGAGAAATGCCAAAGCCACTTTCAAGGCCCAAAGAAGCAAAAGAGAGCATCAAGGGTAGTACACCAATGTCAATGCCAACTGAAAATCATCAAGGTTCCTATTCAAAGTGGCCAAGACTACAAAGGAGTTCACTTTTCCCAACTCTTTATTACCCTTTTACTTACTGCTTTCCTTTGGCTCATTGTTATTTAGGACAATGTCTACCCTAAAGTTCGGGGTGTTTATTTTTTGTTAGCCATCATGTCACACCTCAATGTTATAATGACAACTTTAGTTATTTTAAATTTTCTGGTGCTTTTCTGGATAATGACTTAGTTTAGATGCTTCTGTCTACATCTAGTTTGCTATAGTTTTGTAGTTAGAGTTTACTATTAATTGAGTTTTGCTTGGAGTTGTTGTGATGTCAATAAGGACCCATAAATGAACCCTTGCGATATGACAAATATTAGAGATAATAGGACTTCATGCTTAATGAGTTATCTCTTTAATGGGCTATTTAGCCATTGGTTTCTCAAAATCACACGTGGTCACTAATTACCCTTGAAATGCTTGGTTAAGTTAGAGAAGGTTTATGAGAATCCATCTAATTTTGATCTTCATAGATTCAGAACTTGTCTTATTATCACTTGAGGCGAAATCCTAGGCAACACAAATAATTAGGAAATGATATAGCCATCCTTGGAAAGATTGTGGCTTTCAAGTTAACTCCTATATTAATATATATGCATATTCCTTAGTACCAAAAGATGCTGTTTCCAAAGAGCGCCAAAATTCTGTTTATAAAGAACCAAATTTGAAGCCACAAATAACCTTCCTATACATCGTGATCTCAATAAAGAACCAAACTTCACCCATAACATGAGGATTTGAAACATAACTGAGAAATGTGGTGAAGAGCAGCTTGGGGAGCTATTTTTCATGTGAAAAATAACTCCAAATTGGTTGAAATAGAGTTGTTGAAAATCAAAGAGGTTGTCAAAAAAAAAAATCAAGTGTAAAGAAGCAAAAATACAATAAAAGTCAAGAAGATGAGTCTAGCCTCGTAGCCTTCCCTTCCCTAGAGCAAGTAAATCCAAAGGGGTGTCTCAACACCTAATACCCAAGGTCAATTTGTCTGGGAGCTATTAATTTAAAGCTCGCTTAAGGGCTGGTAGAAAGCTTAAGGGGTTTTGACATTGCACTACTCTAATAACCTTTGTCTTAAAGAAAAGGCTTCTCGATGTTTAAGCAGAATGCAGAATTCAGTGTAAAAGATGAGTGAGTATGGAGGGATGCACCTCAAACAGATTTTGGGTGTTTCAGGAGTGTCACTATGCTCGATGGTAAAAAACCAGATGGAGTAGACTCGCCACGTTAAAATATGTATAGTTTAGTAAGTTTTAGCCTAAATGACTACTCAACTACCCCTTACCCAAGCCTTACATTATGTTTATAAACACCTATTTGATTCGAGTCAGGTGCTTTCACATTAGCGGAGAGGATAAGAACAACAAGCTCATGGAACCTAAATAAATTATTCTTAGAGATCCACACTTATCTCTTCAATTCTCATAAACTCATCTAGCTTGCAATTGTTTGATAGGGGAAGACCACACACACACTAGTGAGAACCATGATCTAAATTTGTCTATTATGAGAGACAATCACTATTAAAATTAACAAATTATCTTGATCATATTTTTCTATATTCCTTTGTAAGGGTGATTCGTATATGTCACATACCTCTGCAAAGCTTGATTACCGTTTGCTAAATAAAAGGGTGAAATGAATCCTTCTTCCATTGCTTGGGGACAAGCACTTTTTTTTCTTTGCTGGAAGACAAGCAAAACTTCAAGTTTGGGGAAATGATGAGTGAAACTCATCTATGTTTTGAGTTCATTTCACATGTTATTTGCACATATCCATATTCATAAACATTACAAAATTTCCTCTAAACTTGGTTTTGTAGGATTATTGATGAAAATCAAGGATTTGGCAAGAAATGAGCAATGATATTTCCAAAAGAAGAGTCAACCGAGAGTCTCACACCGCGGGCTATTCGGAAGATTAATTTTTCTGTACTTAATCTGGGAACATCAAATGGTTCAAATTCCCTTACGGCTGCAATCTACATTCAAAGAGCTTTCCAACGAGTACTCACACGCACAAATCCGAGTTAAAATGAAGAAGTTATGGCCCCGACAAATTAGAGAAGAAAAACCGCCTGTTGTCCGAGTAAAATTAGTCAAAGGACAGAAATGATGTCGCTGACAGAAGTTTCAAAACGCCATTGCAAAAGTCAGGTCATGACAGAAGATGATCGCTACAGAAATGGAACACGACAGAGTTGGTGTCGCGACAGAAAGTTAGGTCGCGACAGATCGGTGTCGTCGCGACGTAAGACCTCAGGTCGCCACCGTAAATGCCGCTTTTGCAAGAACCCCGAAAAAGGCCTAAAATTGAGTTTCTTTGACCTAATTTCGTGCCCCATTTATCCCCTAGGACCATATATACTGCTTTTTAGTAAAGAGGTGCTGGGAAGATTGTTTCTCTCTTATGGGGTTTCTCTCCTCTAGGACTGCTCATTTTTCCATTTTTTTCTCAGAGATTTTGGATTTTTAGATTTAGAGCGCCAGAGCGTATTTTCGTTTCATTGAAGATATTTCTGTTGTATAATAGAGATTCGCATTTACTCATATTCGGGACAAAGATGTCGAAGCTAAAAATCTTGATTTTCTCTCTCATAGTTTTCTCTGTAACCTGCCATTTTCTTAGTTTTTTGCCGCAGATTTTTATTTTTTAATAGATCTTAATAGTTTTCGAGCGCATTTTTATTTTATCAAGAGATTCAGTGCCGCACTTTATTATTCAAGATCTTATTTTCATCATTATGCTATAAGATTTAAGCTCAAAATATGGTTTTTCTCTTTCTCTTGATTTCTTTCTTCATTTCTATTTTTTTGTTTGATTAGTGACAGATTGAAAATCAAAGAATGAACATTAAATACCTCAGTCAGATTAATTTGGCTGAACATCTCGATTTGCGCTTTTTCGGCTATTTTCAGGTGGGTTTTGAAATCGAATTTATATAATTTGTATAGTTCATATAATGAATTTGCTCACATTAGTAGCCATACCCACACAAAAGAGTCAGATCTTGCTCGATCAGAGGCCCTCTCAGTGACACAGATGAACATTCCTATGGAAAAGAAATGCAGAACTTTGTAGTACAGATCAATATCTTGGAACCACGAACTCGAAAAATTACTTGATAGATCACCAAATTTACTCATGGTGCAGGATTGAATGAGATGATGCATCACCCTAGTTGATCGAGGTTTCTCCTTAGTCTCGATGAAAGGATCTTGATCCCATGTTAGCAAAGATCTAATCAAGGAGATAGAAAATTTTATTAGGATCTTTGAAGGACGAGATACCAATTACATCAGAGTAAGGCTTCAGATTATCCCTGCCTATGGGAGCAAGAATTCTTCATCCCAAGAAATGCATCATGGAAGGGCTGAAAGAAAAACAATCAAATCTTAAAGAGTGCCAATTTTACAAGTAGCTATTTGCACTCCATTGTCTTGGTAGAAGGGAATATGGATCTCTAACTAGTGAAATGCATGGTGTATGGAGAAACTAAGCTATACTACAATGCTCTTGGACAAATCCAAAGATTCAACCTCACAACAAAACAAGACTTTCAAGGAAATGCAAACGTTGAAACAAATTATCCTCATTCCCAAAGAATTCTCTTCTCATACTTAGAATTGGAGTGAAGCTGTTTATTTGGTGGTGATTTTTAGGATTAGTTTCAAATCCGCTTTTTGTTTAATTAACGGATTTTATTCACATCCTACATCGTCGCCTAAATAATTAAGAGCCCTTGTAATTCCTGGGTGATCAAATTCCAATTTAGAGAGAACCTTCAACTGGTACGATATCCTTAATTCTAGAGTCCACTTTATTACTTGTACGACCAGCAATGATTCTGCGAAAGGGGTCAAAGTGTTGGTAATATCATTTCACTTTTGAGTATACTTTACTTTTGTTTCACTCAGTTTTTGAGTATTTACCACATTCACTCCCTTGACCATATTTTCACATATACATCATTTGGTCTCCCAACAAGTTTTTGGCGCCGTTGCCGGGGATTAGATAATAGTCTTTGGTAATAGTTCATAAATTTGTACATGTGTTTTGGTCTCTCAAACACCAACCCATCACTGCCTACCATGCAAAACTTCAAGAGATTAGTATCTCTGATTAATTTTGCCACTACATCAAAACAATAAATAGTCACATCGCATTTATACAAAGGGGTTGGTTCGATGTCGTTCTGCTCAGAGCACTTCAACTCTTATTCTCTTAAAGCTCCGCTTTAGCCCACGCTACAGCCCCAAAGGCCTAAAACTGGTTCGGGGGGTAGTCTCCCCACTTTGTTTTAATTTTTCTTATTTTATTAATTTTATTTTATCTTATTTCATTTGGATTTCTATAATTTTTCTTTTTAGATTTTCACTAATTTTAAAGTTAATCTTTTTTTCTAGCTTGTTTTTTACTTTTTACAATTTTTCTTAATTTTTCTTGTATTTAATTTTGGATTGAGTGAGATTTTGGAAGCAGAATGAGATCTCAGCAAGTAGGAGGAGTAAAGCGAAATTTCGCGTGCGCGAAATTTTCGCCTCCTTGTGAATTTGATGCGAAGATGTCCCATGAGTGTTTTATTTTATTTTATATTTATTTATTTTATTATTATTAAAAAAAATTGAATTGCTGTTTATTTATTTTATTATTACTTTATTTTATTAAAAAATTATTTTATTTTTATTTTAAAAAAACAAAGAAAAGAAAAGAAAATTTCTCTAAAATGTCTCTAAAAAAGTTTTTTATTTTATTTTTATTATTTTAATAATATTGTTTTTCTTTGTTGTCAATTTATTTTATTTTATTATTTTCAAAAAAAAAAAAAAAAAATTCGACGCTATGATAGATTTTCGCTACTGTGCAAGAATTCACTATATTTCCTTTATGATAGTAGGAGTTTTCATATCATCTTGTTTTTGTCACTGATTTTGTTTAGATTCGTAGCTTTTCGTCTGAGTATTTTAGTTTTGGCGTTTTGGTCTTGTTGGAAGCTTAAAATTCTTAGAATCCAAATATGGCTAGAGAAAAGAACACTTTTAGGTATTATGAAGGTGTAATTCAAAAGTAGCTAACTGGTAACTTTTTTCTCTCTTTTCTTCTCTAACTCGTTCATTTTAGGCGAAGAAAGGGAGTGAATAGATTAATGATGGAAAGCTTGAGAAGTATCCTATCCAAGCAATCTAAATATCATCAAAGGAGGTAACACTTGCTCCCTAAATTTCCAATCAAGCCTACCCATTTCGGACATTGAAATGTTTGGGTTGGGGGAGAATCACGAGAAGGAAGTGGGCTTTGTATTATGTTTTTGTTACTATTTTAGAATAAACCATTTGTGATGTTTAAGTGGCTTTATTGGGTTCTCTTTCTATAAAATTTGACCCATACTATCGGCTTACTTTTCAAATTTTGGACCCATTTTACAACCAAAAATTTTGTGTGTTTTGCACAGCTCATAGTTTGAAAAGGTGAAACTTTGTCCAATTCTATTGATGTTAGATTGGTTCCATGCCTAGTTGAGTGGATGGTATGAGTTGAGACTTTGTTGTTGGCTTCAGGCCCTTTTCTTCTTAGCCCCCAGCTAGCCACACCTTTGTGCACATCGGGTTTCTTGTGGCCGAAGCGCTAGCCTCCTAAGCCTTTGCTGATAACCTACCTAGTTTAGTTTATTACCTTTAATAGTTCAGGGCCCCATGAGACAGAAGGCCAATGTGTCTTCCAAAATAAAGAAAAAGAAAATAAAAGAAAAGAAAAGAAAAGAAAAGAAAAGAAAGAAAAAGAAGAAAGAAGTTGGCGACACCACCTTGAAAGCAGACCACGGTCAGAGGTATATGGTGGCTTGCTAAAAAGCCGGTGCTAAGCCTTCGCGGTTGGGAGTCGCCAGGCTTGATGATCCCCATCTGCGGGTGTGGATGGGTAGAGGTTTAGCAAGTTGTAGGTGCTAGAGTCTCGAAATCATTCAGAAGTCAGGGGGTGAAACTTGAAGAGTTTGTGGTCGAGAAGATCCTTATGACTTGGTGCCCTAAGGCCTTAATTGGTTGGGATGTGGTGATCCACAGATACATGGACTTTGGTGAGGTCGTTTCTGGAAGCGTTGCACCTCTGACACGAAAAAAAAAAAGTTGTGGAATAGAGTGGGTCTGATCTGTTTAGGTTGGTTGCATGCCTAGGTTGTGGCGTGCTTCGGTTGGGGCGTGCGACATGATTTATTGTTGAAGTGGTCAAACAAAACACTTAGATTTTGGAGTGGAAGTTCTGGTTGATTCACTTAGGATGGCGGCTCTTTTGATGCACCGATTTTGTGGCGCTGTTCTCTCATGATATAGTTACTATGGATTAAGGCTTTGATGATTTTACTTAGGGTTAAGGGCATTACTCATTCACAACCTTTTGAAATACCACATTTTGTGAACATTATTATTTTGTTATTATTTTGTCTCCCTCTTTCTGCTATTTCATTCTTGAGGACAGCAATGTGTAGGTTGAAGTGTGATTAGTGCCCAAAAGTGCTTATTTTGAATCTATTTTAGCCAGGTTTAGAAGCTTTTGTATACTAATGTTATAATTAGCTATGACATGTTAAGATTCTACTATTCTTCTAATGTTTAGGGCTGTTTTATAGTTTTTGCAAGAATTAGAAGCCAAATGGAATAGTGTCAATCCAATCATAACACAAGTGAGTTGATTTCCATCAATTTCCTTGGTTTTCTATCAATTTGACAGCGGAATAGAAGGTATTCAAAACTAGAAGAATGGAATGGCGATTAGAATAAATAAGCGCAGAGAAGCGATAGTGATGATGAAGCGATTTGCGAAATTTAATACGTTAGATTTTTCGCTATCATAAATGAAAATTAACAATCACTCATGAAATTTTTCTATTTTCCATTATAAATGCAGATTTTCTTCTTGATGGCAAATTTAAGCTATGATCAGCGAATTTTAGCTATGATGAAATTTAGCTAATAAGTAATGATTTCGTAAATGGCGAAAATCCATAGCGAAGGGTATGCTAACTCTGTTTTCATCAACTGACCAGTTTTTGGTTTTTCTCATTTCTACCCTCATTGTAATTATTCTAGTTTAGTTATTTGGTATTTCATATTTTGTAAGGCTATATAAGCCATTGTAACACACTGTTGACCTAAGTTTTGATTTTGGAAGGAAATATACGGGCCCTTGTTTTTGGCCCTCATTTTCTCTCTTATCTCTCCTCTTTCTCTCCTTTCTTGGTTACCCAAACACCACTCAAGGATAATGACTTGGAGGATATTTTATCAAAGCCATTTCCTCCATAAGTGGAAGGTTCTGATCACCGGGATCCCGAAGAAAGGCTGGCGGTGGTTCCACCATTTTCCTTCGACGGTTTGGCATTTTTGGTTCCCAATTTTCAACTCTAGGTTTTAAGCTTTTTGATGTACTCTTTGGCTAATGCCCAGCAGGTTTTGGGTTCGGGGTATTCATAACTAGATACTAGCGATATCCATTAGTTGCTCTTTATAGGCCACTGGAGTAGGTTAGGGGTTATACTTTTACTTTTGATGCCTCTTTGATCAATACTTGTGATCTTTTGGGGTGAGTGGATCTTGTGTGAATCCACTTGAGATTCATTAGTTGCCACTACGAGTCATTGTGGATGGAATTGAGGTGATAGATTTTCACTTTGTAGGAACCATAAATGCTAAATAAATGTTTCTATCAAAAGGAAAATTATTAGGGTTTAGTTTTTAAAGTTAAATAAAGATCCAGTTCGGGAGATGACTATATGTCATTCTCCCCAACACAAGGAAATGAACCCAGGGACCCCTCGGTTAGCCTAGGACTTTAAACCCAGTGGCCCAATGCTTCAAGGAGTTTTTTTTATATTTTATTTCACCTTATTTTCGGTTGCGACCACATTTGTTTTTATCGCACCTTAAAATCAGGCAATTCACCATTTTTGACTTCGCCCCGTCATTTGTCACGAAGAAAACTCATCCGCATTATTCGATCCTAGACCACGTCTTTGCGTTAACATTTCTGGCGATAGAAGGAAAGAATGGGATATAAATTTTGTTGAGATTCAGGAATCACCACCTCTTGTGGCACGAATCAGCGACCACATTGACGTTGTCCCTTTGTCATCAAGCCCACCGATCAAACACGAAGCGTAGTGTTGATTATAGTATAACACCACAACTTTGGCACCTCATGTTAGGAAAGAGGGTGTCCACTTGAGAGTGTAGTCTTTCTGGCGATTAAGCGAAGCGATTTTAAAACATTCCTTAAAATATAATCATATAATTTAACATATATTACAAAACCATACTATCATACCCCACTATTTGAGGCTTTCAAAATATCACTTACATATTATTTACAAATCATTTTCATTGTAATCAAAAGTGTATATACAACATATTACTCAGAGTAACACGTTAAATACAAACACTGCAGGTGAGCACCTATTGTTGAGATGACCCTTGATGTTGATGTGGAATGTCCTGTTCTCTAGCCGCCTCTTCGGTACCTACATGGATAAACACCCGTACTAAGCATAAAGCTTAGTGAGGATCCTTATGCATGGATTACCACTAACCATGATCATCACATTCTAATACTCATGCAACTTGCTATGCATATATATATATATATATATATATATATATATATATATATATATATATATATATATATATATATATATATATATAATCATATAAACTTGTAAGTTACAATAATTCATGAACTTACCACAATTAAATAATTTAATTCATTATGTTAATCTTATGTGCTATATTTATATATTTATATAACCATATAAACTTGTAAGTTACAATAATTCATGAACTTACCACAATTAAATAATTTAATTCATTATGTTAATCTTATGTGCTATGCTAACTTCCTGTGTTTAGGATTCATGTTTCATTTCTCAATATCGCTTTATCTGGTTTTACATGTTTCATGCCTGCTTATTCCAAAAAAAATGGATAAGAGAGAAAGAAGCTGTATGTGCAGGGTATTATCGTACTCTTGAGATAGTGATCTACATCATCTTTCTTGCATGGCCAGAAGCAGTCCATGTCATCAACTGAACAAAGTGAATTATATCGTATGTTCGCAATATTTGTATCCTAACTCGTCGCCACGTCTATCGTCTTTGCAGTCATGTATGCATATGAGATATTCACTATTCATCATTCTTGTCTTCATAAAGAGTACTTTCACATATCTCTTGTCATCATATGAATGTATTCTATGGTTCTTTATATAGCAACTATACATGTATTATCTTTTCTTCACATGGCTATAATTCGTATCTTTATTATTAAATTATTGTCGCATTATATTTAGCATTAAATCATACTTATGACTTTTAGTCAAATTCTTTATCTGTTATTTAAGATTATGTGACTTATTTTCATACAAAACCATCTCCATTAATACTTCGAAAGTATATAAGAGACATTTGGATGTCTCAAAATCCTATAGGAAAGGACGTGAAAATCATTTCCCAAAACAGGGTTCGACTTCACTTATTTTCTAGGTACAATGAGTTCAAAATCTCAACATTCTTCATTCATGCACATTGTTCCTCTATGAATCTATTTTACTCATAAATTGGAATCACCCCAGTTGAATAATCCAAACTAAAGTTATGATATTTTAATGCCAATCTGGTATGTTTGCCGGTTACAACGGTAGCAGAGCGTGAGGACCAGTTTTAGAGTCTTAACTCCATAATTTGACCTTTGCTTCCTTACTCATTTAGACTACGATTGCTAAAGTGTAAAACCTCGAGAAATCTCATTTACACGAAAAAGCGAAATGGTAATTTCGGTCAAATAGAATTTTCTAGATCTCCGGATGGCCGAAGCGGACTTCACCAGTCGAATTTCGTCAAATTCGGAAACGGGGTACTTAGTTTTGACGGCGGCGTAATGCGATGCGGCAGCGCGTTTGGTGGAGTCGATATGAGACCTGCATTAGCCAGTACAGAGCTAGTCGAACCAAATAACTCAGTGGGACTCAGAAGAGACATGTAGCAACACATATGATTGGAGAAATCCAAGGTAGATGGATAAGGTGATAAAGGGTAATCGATGAGCCACTTAGAATTGGACCCAGTGGCAAGTGAAGGACATCTCACTTGGCTTCTATCTTCTCACAACCGGTTGGGAGAGGAGAGGAAAAACCATCAGTTTGAAAGAGAGTTTTAGAGAGAGAGACTCCACATTCTCTCCTGATTTCTCGGCTTGATTGGACAGCGGTTTCAAAGCGAACAGAGGAAAGTTCATCCTCGCCAGCGAGGGCCGCATAGAGGCCAGGAGTTAAGGGAAATTTCGACAAACTCAGAAGTGGAGTCTTCTCTACTTTGGTTGCTCACCACTGGCGTGTGGTGGTTGTCTTGCCCTAAGGGGAATGGTTGGTTGTATTTAGAACCATAAGAAGCTGCCATATTGTGGTAGTACACATGAACCGGACTTTAGAACTGGTTTTTGGGTGGGAAAGAAAGGAAATTTGGCAGTGCGTCCCTCTGGTAAATGGTAGTCACATCAGTGAACTTGATCTTAGGCTTTTGAATTTCTCAATTCGGATCTCTGTAGACCAAATTATGGTCTTTTTACCCTAAATAGTCTAATATAGGCGAGAGAGTCGGCTGTAGAGGTCAACTTTGTAGAGTGTTTGTAAAGGTCGGACTGTAGAATTCGGTACTAGAGGTCAGCTTCGACGAAGGTCAGCTGTTGAGAAGTCAGCTCATTTAGAGGGTCATTTCGACGGAGGTCGGCTCGGCCCGGGTGACTCATCTGCAGAGGCCTCAAACTTAGGACTGACCGTGCTTCTTAAATCAGGAACTTTCGTTTGGGTGTTCTTGGACTCTATGGAAAGCCCATTGAGTCAAGATTCCATTAATATTCCTTTGGAGTATATTAGGTGTCAGGCCGAGCTCTTACAGGTCAGGTCATCTTGGCCATGTCAGGTCAGCTCGGCTGGGTTTGACTACATGTGACCTCCAACTTTGGAAGGTCATAACTTCTTCGTCCGAACTCCGTTTCGGGTGTTCTTGGACTCTATGGAAAGCCCATTGAGTCAAAATTCTATCCATGGGCCTTTGGAGTGCATTAGGTGAGCTCATCCAGGTCATCTCAGCTCGGCCAGTTCAGGTCAGCTCGGCGAGTCAGTCATTTCATTGGGTTTGACTATGTATGATATCGACTTGAAAGGTCACTAGCTAACCGTCTGAACTCCATTCGAATTTCTTGGACTCTATGGAAATACCATTGAGTCAAGATTCATTCATGTTCCTGTGAATTATAGTAGGTGTCGGTAGAGGCTCGGCGAGTCGGTCGACTCGAATTTAGGTTTGACTACGTGCTTGACCTGACCCGGAAGGTCGCCTTCTTACGTCCGATTTCGTTTGGGTGTTCTTGGACTCTGGAAAGCCCATTGGGTGAGATTATATATCCATGTGCCTGTGGAAGTGGGTGTGCTCATCAGGTCGACTCAGTCAGGTTCAGGTCGGCTCGGCGAGTCGGTCGGTACAGGTTTTGACTACGTATGACTTCGGAAGGGTCATAGCTGGCCGATCGAACTCCGTTTCAGGTGTTCTTAGACTCTATGGAAATCCCATTGAGTCAAGATTTTAAATATGGGCCTGTAGAGGGTAGTAGGTGATCATAACCTTGCTGAAAATCTATGTTTTGCACCAAGTGTGCAGGTTGCATGGTTATGTAGAGGTGAATAGCCGGGATATGACATGACCATTGCATGGAATGTTGTAGGCTATGGTATTGGGTATGAACATGGGCGCTGTCTATGGGAGGCCATGAAGAGACCATATGGTTTAGTTCCAAAAACTTGGGACTGAAGGATGAGGATTTCCTGGGCCGGTTTCCACCACGATCCCGAGGGCGTAGAGGTGGGTTGGGGTTTGAGCTGGAAACTAAAAAGTTTCTAGGTTTTACAGTTTAGGTGACGTTGTATGGATGATTGGAACCAAATGGTTCGCGCGTAGAGGGCCGTGAAAGTGCGGTTGGATGGAGTCAGATGGTGACCTTGTTGTGTGTTGTGGCTTGTTTCAATAACATGAAAATTGTGTTGTTGGGGTGATGCGTTAGGCGAGCCTCAGAGATGAATTTGTCGGTTTGTGTAATTAGCCCGTAGCTGAGCTAACTTATGTTGTTATTGTTATGTGTGAATGAATAATGTGTTGATTGTGTATAAATTCTATTAATATATGCATGCATAATATATTAACATGAATTATTGTGAAATGGCATATTGCATTTCATATGCACTGGGGAACCTAGAGTAATAGGTGTGAGTGCATGACATGAAAGAAAAAGAAAATGGTTGTGAAAGGAATTCCAAAGGAAGATTTTCTGAAGAATTGCCTTGGAGATTTGTCCAACAGTTCATTTCGGATGAAGACCCATGGTGTTGTTTTTCGGAGGAACATCAACAATTCACCTCGGAGGGTTGTCGATAAATTTTTATCGGAAATTGATATTATGTTTTCAGAAGCGAAACCTTTTGTTTTAAGAAAGCAGTGTTTGCCTCTCAGCGCTTGGCTTGGCATGTGTGTGGGGAGTCGATGAGGGCTCGAGATGTGGGTGGGTGAGTCATTTCTCATCTCATGACATATGACGATTGAGTAGGAACTTGCGTGTTTTACTTAAATGTGTGGTGTGCCATTGCATGAGCACTAGGTGGGAGTAACCCTCGTAGATTATCCTCTTAGGCATTGCTTTCTTGGAGTAAGTGGGATCCCCTTTTAGGTACACGAAAACAGCTCCATGTAAGAGTGTTATAGTCTGAAGAAAAGTAAGATTTGTGTAGCCTTTGAGTCTTTTGTAAGTATATTAGAGACGATCTAGTTTATTATATTTTGGCATATAAAGTGTAAAAGAGTTGCATCAAACTCTTATGAAATATCATTACAAATTGGTTAATTGTAAGAAAATTATACAGAAATGGGTCTCCATATATGAGACAAATGAGTGTGATATCGGGATAGCCGATATTCACAGGAATTTCCGCAGGTTGACGGTAGTCAACGGGACCCCCGGGTTTTAGGGCGTCACAAAGGGTTCTTCTCAAATTGGAATTATCAAATTTGGAGTACCAAAACTCAAGAAATGTCTTAAACAATCAGGACTACTCTGTTTAAAAATATAACCAGTAATTGGTCTTTACACCCAAATTAAAGGGTCCTTAAGTCATTAATATAAATAACTAATAACTTGAAGAAGTAGTCACAGGTCTTATGTTTCCTCTCATTGGAATTTCCCTAAATCGAGAAGTACTCTAAAGCAAAGGTTATGGCCAAATAATTCACTTAAGGTTTTTGAGGAAATTTTATGACCATCTCCTCTAAACTTAAGTTCTTTATACTTTCGACTCTCAATTGAGGACTGCAAATAAATAGCAATTACCAACAACACAACCAACAATGAATTAGATCTAAAGTCATCTGTTCTTAAGTCACTGACTCTCTCAACTGTGCTTCACTTCTCCCTTTCTTCTCCTTCTCTTCTTCCTTCTTCTCCTTCCATCTTCTTATACTCTTCTATCTTGAAGGCAAGGCTGATCAGGAAATGAAATAAATAAAATTTTGGCCTTTCTCACGCACACCCGTAAATGCTAGCTGATGAGAAAATATCTAATCTCTTGGACCATGTTTTGGTGTATCTAAATCTGAAAGCCAAAATTTTCATTTTTCTGTTGGTCTTTCCTTTTCAATCTATTTGCACTTCAAATTATCTGCTCCTACACTTCGCATATCCTCTTCTTGTTTATGACCTTTGAGTCCTTAATCTAAAAATTACCGTATTTTATAACTCTTTTATAATTAGAACTTTTATCCTTGTTCGCTCTTAGCACTTAAAATTAAAAATACAAATTTTACTTTTCTTATGCACAAAATTTAATAAAACTACTAGGGTCTAATTAGGTGTTTGCATAACCATGCACTCACCATTTCATGCGATGTGCCGATGCATATGTGATGTGCCATTTCAGCCTACACCATGTCACATATATATTATATGAATGTTATATGAACTGATTCTCATGAATTTCACCCATTGCATCGCGGAAAGCCCGATTATATCAATCGACATAAAATTTCCAACGTTAGACATTTCATATCAATATATTTGCACACACATATATGACATTAACAAGTCATCACGATCAAATAATGGCGTACTTTATCCTCTAAGCCCAATTTTGACATAACATGTATCACGAATAGCCTACGAGCAAGCCATGCGATGGCATCCATACCGCAGGCTCATCACATGTCAATGTTGACACCGATCTCTAATGAGTTACCGCAGGCATGTCATTCAAACTCGAAAACAATGAAAACTTGATCCTGTCAAAGACCAGTTGTGGCATAGAGATGCCCACAAGAGCCATTCCCAGCCGACCGCCATGAGCCGCAAGAGATAGTTCAGAACTCGGTTAGAAACTAGTCCCTAACGATCCCAAAATCTACAGACCTGACTATTAAATGAGCCTAAGTTGTAGCAATCTCGAGCAATGGACCATAACATGAGTTGTATAGGTCCAATTTGGGTGATTCAAAAGCCTACATCAAGTTTACAGATGCAACTATAATTTTCATGAAGAATACTAGTCCAAATTCCCTATTTTTTCCAATTGGAAATCAATTAAAATGGACCAGTGTGGGTCAGCAGGGTAGTTTGTGGCGAGTCTCGGAGGAAAATAGATCTGGCAGGTTTAGAGGTCCAATTGGGTGATTCAAACTAAAAATCAAGTTTACGAATGCATTTATAACTATGAAGAACAGATCAAATTCGCCGCCGATGAAAACCGGTTCCAAAATGCGGGCGTTTCACTTGGGCCAAAGCAGGCCGCATTCCCACCTGACAAATTCGCCAAACAGCCACGCAGGAGTCATAAACTTGATTTTCAACCCAAACAGCCCCACTGGGCCTATCAGACCCAGATTATCGGTCAAGCAGGCCCTAAGGAGCTTTAACAACTTTTATTTTGGCAGCGACCCTTAGGCGGAAAATAAACCAGAAGTAGGAAGAATCTCTACACTCTTGGGTATGAAGAAACTCTACGAGGAAGTCGTGGACACTTCTAAAACCCAAAAACAACTGATTTCCGAACTCCTTAGTCTAAGGTGAAATCCGTGTTTTTGGAATTCCGCAGCGTGGTCGTCGAGTAGATGAACTTTCGTTCTTAACCCGATGAATTTCGATCGATGGAACTCCGTGGATCGAGGAAAGAAAAGTTGATTTATGCCATCTCTCTTTATTATCTCATAGTAAGAACAACGATAGAAATAGGCTCCTCTCTCAAATTTGACTTTTCTACAACTTATCCTTAAGTTTTAAAGACAAAGGCCTCATTCGCCAACGTGTCACGCTTAGATCTAGGTTGTTTTACCATGAAACAATTTATTTCGTCTGGTTTAAGTTCTGGAAATTATTTCAAATGGGCTTTACTTAATTTATTTTCCATTTTCGAATTTTCTCAAAAATCTAAGTTTCCCACTTAGGGCGACCAAAATCGTGAAAATCCAACTATCTCGGAATTTAAAAAAAAAAAGCGTATAGGCAACTAGATTTCACAAGATGAATCCAATAGTGAAGCCCGTTTTGTCATTCGAGATCTAGAAAAATTATAGTTTTACAACTTGTACTATAGTAGCAATTTACCGTTTTGCCATTTTTCAGAAAAATTCAAATTTACCAGGGTTTTACATGTTAGCGTCTCCTTAAGTCACTAAAGGATTTATACAGGCTTTTTGATGCAAGGATGGGACAGTGATAGATGATCTAACGGTTTGGGTAAGTTAGGGATGAATTTGTTGTAGTTTAGTGGTATAGGATACAACTTTAAAATGTAAGAGAAAGGCCTAGTTCCAAAGGTTTTAGGGCTATTTTAGGGTTTATATATGATGAAATTAAGGTTTAGAATGAAGAGTTCGAGGTTTGGAAAGGTTTGGGTTTTGATTTGATGCAAAACAACCTTGTTTTGAGCTAGTTTGCGGTTTTCAGGTTTTCCTAAGGTAGGCTAGGGCTATGCATGATTTTGGGGTTTATATAAGGTTAGGGATGGTGGTTTTTATGGTTTCATAGGTGCCAAGATAATTTTATGGCCATCCTTGTGGAATGTGTAGGTGTTTTTGAAACCATCATAGATTACCTTTCGATCATATTGCCATGGCCTCCAATGACGTAGACGCGCATCCATTGGGCATCACACCATATCTCATCCTTGTATCGCGCGATTATACAAATGGAACAGACATCTATATTTTACGCGATATCAGTTCTGCTTTTGAAGCCGACAAATATTACCTGCCAGGTTTTGTATGTGAAATCGTCTTAGTCAATTTCTACACCATCTTCATGAGCATTCTCAGCTCCACCTCAGCAATCACTGACAAAGCTTTGCCCTTAGATGTGCACCTTGTGTGAAAAACATTGGACTGCAACCAATCCTCTTCACTAGCAATTGCTCCAATTTTAAGGCTCCTTTGGGAAACTAAGGAAGTGCCATAGTTAAGCATAGTAAGCTTGTCTTCATGGTTAGATTCAACTTCCTCTTCAACTTCTTCTTTCTTAGCTTCTTCTTCTTCAACTAGAGCAACCACTCTTTGATTAGGACATTCAGAAGCCATATGCCCCAATCCTTGGCACTTAAAGCACCTCCTTGACTTAGAAGTCAACCCTTGATGTGGTTTAAGCACATCACTCTTTACTTGAGGTTTGAGGGTAGTTTTAGTGCCACTAGGACTCCTTGTAGTGGAACTCTTAATAAATCCTTCCTTAGTTGTACTCCTAGTTGTAATAGAGCTTTCATACTTGTTTAGAGCCACAACCTTCAAAGCAAGCTCCATCACATCTTGAAGAGTATTATATGATTGTAAATAAATAACTCTAGCAATTTCAAATCTCATACCAGCAAGGTAGCGGACTATAGACTGCTCCTCAGCCTCTTGCAAGTCTCCTTTAATCATTATGTTCTCAAACTCAGCTGAATACTCTTCCACACTCAAATTTTGTTGCTTAAAGTTATGAATTTTGAGGTAGATGTCTTGGCGATAGTTAAAGGGAAGGTACTTCCTTTTTAGCTATTTCATCATCTTTTCCTAAGTTTCAATCTTCTTTTAATCATCTCTTTCTCGATGCCTTTTTAAGTTTTCCCACCAAAAAGAAGCATTCTTGCACATCTTGATAGCCACCAACTTCACCTTTTTATGCTTAGGGGGGTCACAATACTCAAAGACGCTTTCAACTATGTTAAGCCAATCCAAGAAGTCATCGGCATGCATTATTCCCTCAAATTCTGGAATATCAAGTTTTGGGTTGAACCTTGAGCCTTCATTATTATTCCTCTCATAGTAATCTTCATCATGGTAGCGTTCATCATACCTTTTTTGATAATCATAGTCTCGTGCAGGCTTGTCTTTTGGCTTCTTGCTCTCCAAGAAACTTTGAAGTTGACTAGGTTGCATAGTTTCTTGATCCATGTCACTTGTTCCTTCTTGGTATTATATTCATCTACACCATCCATGAAGGTCTTCATTGTCGCAAGATCTTCATAAATCCTCAAACGGTGTTGTAGATGCTGAACAAGAGTCTCAAGATCATCAATACATTTTTGCTTTGAGCTTTGCAAACTACTTAAACCATGATTAGAACTCTTGTCTCTAGCACCAAGAATGCCTTTTAGCTTATGATCAACCATCATACCATGAGCTTTGATACCACTTTTATGCAAGGATTGTACCGTGATGGATTATCTAATGATTTGGGTAAGTTAGGGATGGGTTTGTTGTAGTTTAGGAGTATAGGATGCAACTTTAAAGGGTCAGGGAAAGGCATGGTTACAAAGGTTTTAGGGCTAGTTTAGGGTTCATATATGATGGAATTAAAGTTTAGAATGAAGGATTTTATGTTTAGTGGAAAGGTTTGGGTTTTGATTTGATGCAAAATAGCCTTGTTTTGAACTAGTTTTTGGTTTTCGGGTTTTTCTAAGGTAGGCTAAGACTATGACGATTTTAGGGTTTATATAAAGTTAGGGATGATGGTTTTTATGGTTACTAGGGTGAAACAAATTATATGGAAAGATTTTTTAATTATGGAGTAGGATTTGGAAAGTTTTGGGTTGTGATTGGAGAATTGGTTATGGAAAGGTTAAAGAGAAGATGATGAAATTTGAAGAATGAGTAGAAGAAGTGGAGGGAGAGGAACTTACTTCGTCACCCAAGGAATCCACCAAGGGATAAGAAGCCACAAACTCATCACTTAAGGGAATTCACCTAAGAGATAAAAGAACAAGAGAGAACTCTTAAAAAATAGAAACTTGAAAATATTATTAAAATCTGAACGCCTCTAATAAGAGTACATTATGGGGTATATATAGGCCCCTTACTTTCTAAAAAAAATAAAGCAACTCCTACTTTGACTAGAAAAACAAAACTGTCTAAATTGAATAAAACAACTCCTAAATTAGAAACATGACTCTAAATCAAACCAGAAATTAAAAAATATATAAAAACCCAATAATTGACTTATTCAAAATATTCTTTAAGCCTTGATCACATCCTTAACTCATTTAAAGTCTTAATTGAAGTCCAAAATTTTCATTTTGATGATCCTACGGCTTTGCAACCTTCTAAATCTGAATTTTTCATAATGAAGGTCAAATTTCCATTAGTTATTATAGATGCCTGCATCTTCACAACCCATGGGATGGGATTAGTGAAGCAAGGAGGAGGAGAACGGGTAAAACTCCGAAAAAAAAGGCAATAATAGAACAAGAAGAATGTTTTGAACAAAGAATCAATAATTAAGAAAGTACTTGTATCCTTCTATGCAGGGGCACAACCATGATTCAAGTTTAATGGAGGCAAACTTAAATAATATAAACATCTATGACTCAATAATTGAATACTCGCATTTTTTAGTCGGGGCAAAGTGCGAGTTTTGGGTTCTAATCACCTTAGCTACAAAGGGGATTTTTTTTTTTTCCAACCATTCATGGGTAGAGCTGAAAATTCAGGCGGACGAGCCATACAAGGTCAAATTTGGCTTTGGTTTTTTTTTTTTTTTGTCAATAAAATAACATCTACCCTCAACCCTCATTTCAAGCGGACCGAACTGAAATTATCTTATAAAGCTAAAAAATTACACAGACCGAACCAAATTTGGCCTGTTTTTTAAACCAACAAAATAGCGGCCTAATCCGCTTCTATGCAAGGATTCTTTGTAGCTTCTTGCAAATGCAATTATAGGTGTGAGAAATGTTGGGTGGCCATCAAAAGTTTCACTTTGATAGAAATAAGGACTATGAGTTGATAAGAATAGATACTAGGCCCTTTGGGTGGGACAAAAATAAAAACAAAAGCCATAAATAGTAAGAGCTCAAAGGAGACAATATCGTACCAATTTAGAAAGGGTAGGTAGATAAGTTTCTCAACAAGAAATCATCCTTACATGTGTTATTACATCATGATCCAAAATTAAGCCTCATTTGAAAAGCTAGCCTAGCCTATCCATGAAAGTGAGAAGACGATACAGCCTTAGCCAGATTGCGGTGGCGGAATCACCGACCATGTAATCCAGTTCTATCACGCTCTCCATAAGCTCTCTAACCTTGTCCTTCTTCAACTCCACAACTTCCTGTTTCGAATCCAGTTCCTCCAATTCATTCATTCTCGGAAAGATCGCGATCGACATAATCGAAAATCCCTTCGCCCTCCACGGCGAGAAATTCTCACCGTAAGTCATCTGATCCAACGATCCAATACAATCCTTGATCTCTACCACCGCTCCCAAGACCTTCGCCTTCTCCTCGTCTCCCAAACCCTCATTCAGCCTCATAAACGTCAGTCTCATCGTCGATCCCGGCCACGGCGCTATCGGACCGGAAAGATCGTCAGCCATCCAATCGACGGCCATCACGTCCTCGCATATCGGTGAACGCAAATCTTTCACCACTCTCAAGTGGCCGGGATGCCCATCGAAGATGCTCAGATCTTCCTTGGAGCTGTAGCAACTGTGAATCATGTGAGTGAACTTGAACGCCGGCAATCGGTTCCGATGGATCTGTCCGGCCGAGAAGTGTAGGACTTGGTCGATGGAAGGCAGGCCGTTGAGACCGGACATCCAGGCGGCGACCTTCTTCGGCTCCGCCTCGTCCTTGACCTTGAAGAGAACGACGTGTTCGACGATTGGTGACGGCGACGCTGACGAGAAATTAGATGGTGAGGATGGCAAGTAGCGTTTCGGAAAGTAGAGAAGAGAGGAGAGAAAAGGGCCGTGTATTTTCTAATCTTTTAAAAATCGGAAAAGATGGAAGGTGTTGTACTTAAAAAATAAATTTTTTGTTAAGTAAAAGGCAATGTTTTAAACACCGGACCGATAACTAAACCGGAAAAGTTATTGGTTGCAGTTCCATTGATCCGGACATTGGTAGAATCACGATTGAAAGGCCGATGGCCGTAATAAATATATTATTTATATTTTAAAATATATAATTAATAAAATTTAAGATATTATTTATTATTTTTTATATAAATAAAGTATTTTAATATTTATTTTAAAAATATATATAATGTTTAAATATGAAAACATATTAAAAATGAAATAAACTCATTTATATAAATATATAATTTTGTTAATATCTAAAATAATCACAATACTTGACAAAGTGGTATTAAATACATAGCTTTATAGCACCGTGTGAATGTGGCTCTGTATTTAAGTGAATTTTTTTAGTTACATAGTAAGCGATTATTATTGTATCGGCCAAAACCCCGTTAATTGATCTTTACGGTGCTTCCTCTATCAATTAGATCTAGATGCTTTATGTAGAATAAATAGGGATATCTATTTCTTCATATTTCGGCTTCTATGAAGTTTCTTTCTTCCTAAGCTACTAAAAATGGTTGTTTTGGGCGATGCATAATATGTAGAAATTCGTTTGTTTCTAGTATTTCCTAGTACAAGATTTGATCTTTCTTTTTCTTTCTATAACTAGTGATGTGAATTGTTTTGGCCTGTGCGACATCGTTTCAATGTAAAAACATCAGCAGCGTCGTTTCGTGTAAAAAATATCAAGCGACATCTAGCGAAAAACAAAAACAAAAATTATGAAGCCCGGCCGGTTCGTAGTCGGTTCACCGATTACAAATCTGTTCGATGAAAACGGAGTTTTTTGCATTAGACAGGACGGTTTTGCATCGACATGTCGGACCCGTAGGTCTGTCGATTTTAAAACATTAGTAAGGTTCCGCGATTTTAATACTAATATTTTTAATTATTATTTATATATTTAAAAAAAATATTTCTTTAATATTATACAATACAATATATCATCTTTCTCTTTTTCTACTTCACTTCTACATTCTTGATATGGTCTTGGAACAAAGACGACAATTAGAAAAAAACTATACAGCATTCCATTTTGTGCCATTGTCATCCTCTTCTTTAAAGATTAACCGGTGGACTTCCATCTTTCTTTATGTTCATGTTAATTTTCCATCCGTTAGAAGCGTTTCTTTCATTAAGGTTAATTAAGAAAGGAAATCAAATATACAAAATGGTCCATATTTTTTATATGTCTGGTTCTTAACGTTCCTATTAATTCCATAACAGAATTAAACCTTTAAAATAGAGGTTATGATAAAAACTTTTATATAAGGAAAATAATCTTATAGTTCTTGAGATCACTATTGTTGACTTCTTACATCGAAGAATAGCACCATCATTATTGAGAGTCACAACACATAAAGTCCAAAACGTCTTTTTTTTTATTTGTAATGATTGGAGAACGAATTTTTACCTCCACATTTAAGTTTACAATAAAATCAATTTATCAATCGAAAGCAATTTGAGAATAGAGAATGAAAAGAGATGGCATGGATTTTATAGAGAAGTGAAGTATTGGGGTGAAGATATATTAATATAACTACCAACTCTTTCTTTCCTTTATCCAACACAAATATTATTTATGATTACTAAAATTCTTCAATTTGTTGTTTTTTAATTTATTAACATTTTTTGTTTATTTTAAATCTTACTTTTAAAATTATAAATAATTAAAAAATAATCTTCTCATGGGTTCATCCCATTTTATGCAAATGCCCTTTTATTTATTTTTTTTGAAGTAATTTCTATTATTTAAATAAGATCTTCAAGAATATCTTGTTTTCAAAAAAACAATAAATAAAAAATGGCCTTTATTTGAAAATTAAATGGTTTCAAACTAGGGCTGTAACTCGACGGGTTGGGCTAGGTTGAGAGCTAACCCGAGCTCAACCCGATCTTAAAATACACCAACCTAAAGTATGGCCCAATCCGACTTTCAACCCGAAGCTCAACCCAAATTGAATTAATTCAACTCGGGTTGAGATGAGTTGGGTTGGGTTGGTCGAGTTGGGTCAAGTTGGGCCAAAAGTAGCATTGCAAGAAAGAAAAATAAATAAAAATATGCAAAGAAAGGGATATCCTTTGGTATGGATATGTTTTTAATAGTTTTAATGAATTTCGAGAAGCATGATATAAATACTCAATTGACAATTGCACATGATTTTTCTTACAAATATAAGAAAAATGACGATCACAACTGTAAAATGCAAATAACAGTCTCAATTTCCTCTTGCATTATGGGCCTTTGGCACTGTCTTTCTCCATCAACTTTTGTTGCATGAAGATCTATCTAACTTGGGGTTTTTTTTTTCATAAGTTATATATATATATATATATATATATATATATATATATATATATATATATATATATATATATATTCGTGTGACTCGTAACCCATTTGTACACTTGCAGTGAGTCTATTTCAATTAAAGCCTCATTTCATCTACTCCCAGCCATGAAGTCCATAGAATTAGAGCCCGTAGTTTAGCCTGTCCGTTTAGAAGCGATTGCCCATGTGTCTTGTGAAACACAGTAACCATCTCCTACAGTTTTTGCAAACTCCTCCTACTTTTTGCCATGTGGCTTTTTTCATTAAGGCTTCCATCAACATTGAGCTTTGTTCATCCGCTTTGGGGTTTCCAGCCCACGGGCGTAGTGTAAGACCATCTATGGGTACCTTGGGTGAAGGCCAGCCCACCCACAGCAGTAGGCCCGTCGAAGAGCCCCCGAAGGGAAAAGGCCTGAAGCCCGGCAGGTGAAGCGCTCGTCCGGCCTCCACCGGGTACCCAGAGGGTTAGGCCCGGTTCCGGCCGTCCCGGGAACACGGCGATCCCTCCCGGGCGCTCGGGTGTCCTAGCCCCGGGCGCTTTTTAACTCCAGGCGCTTACTTTCCGTCCCGGCTCTACCAAGCGAAGTTGCCAATAGGCTCTCTCCACATTACAAGCGTGAGTTCACCCCGTAGGCTGACCAGTCGCCTCTGTGAAATAGGAAAATTCTCTTGCGGGCGGTTGTCGGGAAGGTAGTTACGTAAAGGGAAGAATAAATCATCCTTCCCAAAATAAGAGCCACCTTCCCCTAACATTATGGGAAGAAATCGTCCACTCTCCAAAAAAGACGAATCCTCTTTCTTCCCTCCGTAAAAGCAAGTCACACCGAAAAGATGCAGATTCCTAATCGAGACCCATTTGCACTCCAAACTCGTCTTCCAGAAAAGACTAACTTTGCCATCGGAGCGACGGAACACCACCATCGTCTTCTTTTGTTTGCGGGTTCTTTGCTCAGCGGTGAATGCAGCAGTCCAGTGACTCGAGGTCGGAGACCACAATTTGCCGATACGTAGGAAGCCTTCGACGAGTCTGGAGGCGGTGCGAGCTTGGAGTACACCGGCTCTACAGGTGACCTCCCGATCTTCAAAGCTTTGGCTATTCCCCAAACCCCGCAGTCTTAAGTGAAATTCCTTTACCATGGCTACCCCGATCAGTGAACATAAACCACAGATCGGCTCCTCCTCACAGTGCAAAGAGATGGAAGCAAGAGCGAGAAAGAAGCGAGGCCCGGGCGGGTGGCAGTGCCTGAATCGGCGAACCAATTGCGAGGAGGGAAAATGAGTGCTGCGAGACTAGTGGAAGCCGGCGGGCGAGCAATCCGCGGGAACCTCCCGCTCATCCTCTTTCTGTCGTGAAGGAAAGAATTCATTTGCGGCCGGACGATGTCGTCACACTGTGGATGATGAGCTATCCTCCGGCAGTTCCCCGCTCCCGCGCCGTTCACCATCTCCAAACGTCGCAGAAGCCCACTCGAGAAAAAGGCAACCTCGCCGACCCAGCTGGTTTATTAGTGTCGCAAGGCGTCGGGTGCGGAGGAACTCGCGGGGACGACGGCCAATGACACGAGTGCTTGACGGTGGGAGCCTCCTGCAGTGCCATCCATGTACCCGCCTTTTGGGACGCCCGCATCGCATATTTTGTTCCTACGCCCATTCGGGGACTACGGGACTTAACTCTCCACTCCTTGGGCGGCATATCTGGACTCACGATCCTCCGCGGCTTTTCCATACCACCCTTCACCATGTACGATGGTTCTTCCGACCCGTACGATCACATGTTACATTACAACCAGGCAATGATCCTCAATGCCGGGGATGATCGACTCCTATGTAAGGTGTTCCCAACCAGCCTCAAGGGCCCTGCTTTAGCCCGGTTTCACAAGCTCCCTAGAGGATCAATAAACACATTCGATGAACTATGGGCTGCGTTCGTCTCTCAATATTTATGCTCTGTCAAACAAAAAGGGAACATCAGCTCCCTCTAATCCATCCTCAAACGAGAAGACGAGTCCATCCAGGACTTCACACACAGATTCGGGCAAGTAGTCCAGCAAATCGATGTATACAGTATGGATGCGGTCTTGCAAAACTTCAGAAGAAGCTTTGGGCCGACAACCCTTTCTTTCAGTCTTTATCCTTGGACCCGCCGGCAACTATGGAGGAATTGCACTGACGGGCCGATAAATTCTCCACGCTGGAAGATAACATCCGGGCCACCTCGCAAATTGTTATGATAACCGCTCGCGACAAGTCGGCGCGGGGCCGTCCGACGAGCGGCAAGCGAGCGAGCGCCTGACGAGGCGATCGAGAAGAGCCCCCCTCCCCCAGGTTCTTTTCTCTCGGCATCGCCTACTTGACCGGCTCTTGCCCATCATCGGGACCTCCCAGGATTTAGGTGGCCCCACGATGAGGGCGAGTCAGGACAGCCTGTAGTCCACGATCACGATTACCCACGAGGGGACCATGGCCACGAAACCAATCATTACCAGAGCCTCAAATTTCTAGTAGAAAAGCTGATTCGGGTCTGTCACCTCGAATGATGTTAAGGAGCCAACCGGAGAGGCGTAATTTGCTACAGCCGGTGAGGCCAGATTCACGAGTGAACACGGCTCGGGACCTCGACCGACCATCAACTTCATACTGGGGGGACCGGCTGACCACCAATATCAATCCAAGAAACAACGAAGAAGAATGCTCCGGACAGCCTCGGTTAGAGCCAAAGTGAACACCATCAGCGATCGGGGGGATGTCCTAGTGGATTCTGTAGGTGAAACGACCACATATCCTTCCACTATTAACCTACCGCGGGTCATCCACACCACCTTCACGACACACTCGTATTGATTATATGTATTAACAGTTTTGATGTGCACAGGGTTCTCGTTGATCCAGGCAGTGCGGCCGATTTACTCCATCTCTTAGCCTTTAAGCAGATGAGAGTCCCGATTTATCATCTCCATTCCGCTGGCAGGGGTTTGTCAGGTTTCAACGGAGCTACCACCGCTTGTCGCTAGGGACGTGCCCCTTCTCTACGTGGCCCCGGTCCGTCAACTCGGCAAATCTTACTTTCCGTGGTAGAAGACTTGGGGCCATACAATGCTATCTTGGGTCGAGCCTTGCTGCATGCCATGAAAGCAATACCATCCACATACCACCAAACGATAAGCTCTGCACGACCCGGTCTGGATAAGTTGATCTCCGGGAAGCCCGATTAATTTGCCCAGCGGCGGTGCTATCGACTCTCAGCTGCGAGTCTGGCATAAGCCAAGCGCTCGGTGAACCACCCCTTGAGGACCCGGCCCCTGATAGCAGTCACGATCATCCGTCCGGCCCGCTCGGATAGAGAGCGGCGTTGATCCCTTAGAAGCCTGAGTGTCCCTCGCAGATTGACGGTCTTATATATTAGTACCCTCATCTCCAAGGAAGAAAAGGCATAGTTACACCAAGTTATACAGTTCAATGCTGATATATTTGCTTGGACTCATGCAGATATGCCCAGGATCAACCCCATTCACGATCAGCCCCATTCACGCCTCACACAAGCTAAATGTTGCCCCCTCACCTTAAACCAGGTCGGTGAAAGAGTGAGGCAGCTTTCACCCAGGCAGCCACTTTCGACCATCGAGGCCAGAGGTTGATAATCATACGCATAATGGATTCATCGGGCGGTGAAATACCTAGTGGGCGCGATGCGGTAGTGGTTCCAAAGAAGGGGGAACAAATGGAGTATGTGTGGATTACCACCGGGAAGCCTCAAAGGCGGCTTGTCAAAGATAGCTTTCCCCTGCCCACATAGTCCAGTTGTGGATGGTTCGGCCGACCGCGGGTATACTATCATTCACGGACGCTTTCTTAGGATACCACGGATCGTACACCCTCCGGATGCGGAAAAAACGTCTTTCATCACCCCCCATGGACTCTACTGTTACAACGTGATGCCCTTCGGCTTAAAGAACGCAGGAGCAACCTATCAGAGGTTGGTAACGAAAATGTTTCGACCCTTACTCGGCACCACCATGGAAGTTTATATTGATGATATGCTGGTAAAGTCAAGCCGGCGCCCCGGATCATGCAACTCATCTCGACAAACTTCGACCTCCTCCGGAAATATGGTATGAAACTAAACCTAAAATATGCCTTCGAGAATTCGGTGTCGGCAGATTCCTTGGCTTTAGCGGTAACCTGAAGAGGAATAGAGGTAAATCTGCAGCAGAAGTCATCTTGCACTGTAGGCTCTAGCTCCGAGAAGAGATCCATTGACTAGCAGGTCGGTTGTTTGCCCTCGGGCGTTTTATTTCAGTTCGGCCCAGGTGAAACCCTTCTTCCTTACTAGGGGGGTAGCGGGTTGAATGGAATGAGGAATGCGGCCCAGAACATTCGTAGAAATCAACAATATCTAATAGAGCCCCAGATCATGGCCGTGATGGGAGACACACTCTACCTTTACTGCTTGACCTGCGATATAGAGTCATTTGTCGCCTTGTTTAAAGAATGTGGGGATGCAAAGTTGAGGCCAGTGTTCTTTGTTAGCAAGTCCTTAACCGATGCGGAAACCAGACATACCCATCTTGAACGAGCCGCCTTGGCTCTACGAACATCCGCCTAGAAGCTTCGCCCATACTTCAGGCTCATCCCGTTGTGGTGTTGACTGATCTTCCACTCCAGGGCACAATTCACAAACTCGATCTTTCCGGAAGGATGGCCCATTGGGTAATGGAACTAAGCGAGTATGGCATCCAGTACAAGCCGAGACTTTCAAAGAAGGGGCAAGTCTTAGTTGACTTCCTTGTAGAAATCCTGTAGCCCGGCACTTGCCCGGACGGTAAGGGCTGGTGGACTCTTTGCGTTGATGGGGCCTCCAGACAATCAAGAGCCGGGATCGGTCTGCAATTAACCTCCTACGGGGAAAGTTGAGCAGACGATCGTTTGGAAGCGGCACCTCGACAAGCGATCGGCGGAAATCTGAAGCCATGATAATGGACTAGAACTTGCACTCGTCGTAGGTGTTATGACCTTTTGATTCCTAGCGACTCCACCGGTGAGTGCGTAGGAATAGTGCTTGCAGGGTCGAGTCCGAGGGCCGAATGGAAAAATACGCTACCTGTAGTCAAGCGAATTAAGTACCCTCACGGCTGGAAACTCGAACATATCCCAGGAGGCCGATGTGAGCAATGGAGTACGTAGCCGTAGCGTCTTTGTGTGGAAACTATATATCTCCCTATCTACTATCAATCGAGGCTCTTCCATAGTGCATACTCAAGTAAGCCGGATAAGTCTCCCCGTCCTGGATGGACCACTATCTGACTCTACATGGCTCTGAGTTGCGAGATGATAGAAGCATGGCTCGTAAAGTTCGGTCCCGGTCGGCTGGAGTTCTCCTAGTAGACGGGTAGCTCATAAGCGGTCCTTGGGTGGACCATGCACAGGAATGTCGACTCGAGCAAGGCCAGTGTGTTGGCTGAATTACAGAAGGTATATCTGAGGGGAAATCCTTTCGGGGAAGAACACTAGCTACCAGAGCTGTGAGTATTATTGACCCGACTATGAAGTCGGATCGTCCGACTCGTGAAAAATGACCCTTGTCAACGAATGTCTCCCATCTTGAAATCACCGGTACAAGACTTAGTCTCCATCACTAGCCCGTGGCCGTTTGCTCAGTGGGGAATCGATATAGTCGGTCCGCTTCCTATTGTATTTCGAAAAAAAGAAACTAATATTAGTTTGCCAGATTATTCGATAAATGGATAGAGGTTGATGCCTTCTCGTCAATCAAAGATAAAGATGTTACTCGGTTCATCTAGAAAAACATAGTCTGCCGATTCGGTATCCCGAGATCAATCGTATCCGATGGGTGCGTGGTTGGCGTGGTCTGTCGAGACTTCGCGGGAGTGAAGATAAAAAACTTGTACTCCACCCCTCGGTATCCACAGAGCAATGGCCAAGGTGAAGCCTCAGCCAAAACCACCTTCTTCCACCCTCAGCGGTTAGATTCTTCTTTAAGGGAAATGGGTAGAGGAACTACAGAAGGTGCTCTGAACTCTGGGACCCTTGACTCAGGCTTGACCGGCATCTCTCATTTGAGAACACTTATGGGATGGAAGCCGTTAATCCAAGCGAGATTGAATTACATACCATCGAAGCAGATACACTAGTCGAAAAAATGTAGAATCAGTAGTTAGAGTTAGGCCTTAGTGACGTTTGCGGAAGCGCGATGTCAAGATAGCATCTACCATCGCCGGCAGCGAGCTCATATAACAAACGAGTGAAGCCTCGGGTGTTCCAGCCGGGCGATCTAGTCTTGAGGAAGGTTTTTGAGAATACTGCGGACCCCACGGCAGGGAAATTCCAGCCCAACTAGGAGGGACCATATGTAGTCGCACGGCGGGAATCGAGTCTGGCCCATAGGCCAAGCGGATGGAACTCACATTGCACAGAATGTGGAATGCCACGCATTTGAAAGGTATTGTAATAAAAGTGTCTTTGTTATACTACCAGGCATATCTTCGCATATACATATAGCATGAAGATCCGTTTCGAGTCACGGGTGGCGCAGTTCATTTGCGGCTTAGCATAGATAATCTGGCTAGTCAATTCCAGGGAAATGGGGTTGCGTGGTTCAGCGACACCTTTGTGACATAGATAACATCTAGCTGGTCAATTCCAAAGTCTGGGTGGCGCAGTTCACTGACCTGCGGCCCAGCATAGATAACATCTAGCTGATCAATTCCAAAGTCCGAGTGGCGCAGTTCACTGACCTACCCAGCCCAACATAGATAACATCTAGCTGGTGAATTCCAAAGTCACGATTGGGCGCAGTTCAGCATTTTGCCCGGAATCGGCGCAGATAACACCAGCTAGTCAATTCAAAGTCGGGATGAGCGCGGAGTTCTCTAACTTGCGGGCCAAGCGCAGATAATATCTAGGTGGTGATTAAATTGGGTGCTCGCGGGTTCAATGACTGCCCGACCCGACATCCAGTAGATCAAAATCTGGTCCATTTCTTATGTAGATGAGTTACACTTGTTGCATATACTCAAAAGAAACATTAAACTAGAAACGAGTAGAAATCCTGATGGAGCAGTGCCAAAAAACACAAAATGATCAAAAATAACAAAGTACGAAAGAAAAGAAAATTGTTTGGCACATAAGTACTAAATAAAACAAGTCCCGCTTCAACAAAGAACTTAAACCCTACTCAGCCGGGAGATTCGTTGGAAGAGCGCCTCCCTCTCGGTAGCGGCGGACTGTTCTCGAGCAGCTCCTCCCCCTTGCTTGACAATAGGATCAAGCGGGAGCGTGGCGAAAGCGCTGGGGCGAGGGGATTAAGCGAAGAACTGCAATCAATGGGATTTGAAGGATTCGACATTCCGTCGAGATTGGGGCTTGCTCTCACATATGTTGTACGTGAAAGCGCAACAGCCGTAGCTATATTGAAGGCGTATCAGCGGAGTCAAAGTCGGCCTCCATACGTCTCACATCGCGGCCTTCTCCGGAAGGCGGAAAACTCATCCTTCGACCCCGAAGCTGCGGCCCGAGAGAAAGTCGTGTCAAGCGGCGCCCTCCTCCTCCTTGTCTGCAAGCTTCCCTGCCCGGGGCCAATGCCTCCCGCGTGGCTCTATGCTCGGACTCCGCCCTCGGCGGGTTCCTGGCGCTAAGGCACAGCCCGGAACCGGCGGCTCGGACTATTTGTGCTCGGGTATTAACGGCCTCTTCGGTGGCTAGCTTAGCCATCGCCGCCTCATGCCGTGCCGTATCTCTCTCAGCTTCGGCCGAGTTAGGCTCTCTCAATGATTCTAGCCTCCGGCTCGAGCGGCACGCGATTCGACCTTCTTTAATGAGGCCCTGCATACCGTTCGGCCATTTCCGTGCGAGCATTACAATCTTGTCCTTTCGGCATCCTCGATTGGAGCTCGGGCTGTTGATGTTGTAGTATGTTCTGAACAAGCGGCTCTGGCTGTAAAGAGATCCATTAGCAACTAAGAAAATAATCAATAAGCTAAAACCACCCCGTGGCTGCTTTATCTTACTCTTTCGGTCAACTGAGCGAAGTTGAATTGGACTGTATCCCATCATGATGATAAAAATACTTCTTGGGGTAGAAAGCGGAAGGGTCACGAATAATGTCACGAAGGCGTACCTCGGTGACTCTGGCACCGATATATGTAGAGTGAAATTATGTGATCAGCCGCGGACACTCCGCAATGAAAGGGCTCCCAACGGCGCAGTATATCCTTCACCTCCTCCACCCTAGGAGCCAATATCTCCACTCTCGGAGGCTCTGGCCAGCGAGGAGGAAGGTAGTTATGGGTTATCACCTAAGTGGCCCCGGTTGGACCTAGCGATCCGGACCTCATGTGCTGATTGCCCAGTTGTTCTTCACCCCACGTCTAAGGCGGGATTACTTGGTACTCGTGAAGTGGATCGGCCTAGATTCGGTCGATCAGGCCCCGGCCCGCAGCTCCTCCCCTGGCGCTGATTCGGGAGAGCCGAAGATGGTGATTGCTCGGTCCCCCAAACTTCCGTCATCGGCGATTAATTTGCTTCGGTTACGCGAGGGATTAGACAAGGCGTCAGGTCGCCACTTGAACTTACCTGCCGCTTTCTTTTGCGTGCGGCATAGCGATCAAGCAACCCCGTCATTCTCTCCATCCGTTCTTCTTCCTCCAAATCCACCAGGGACCATCAGGTGTCATCGAGGAACCCGAGTATAAATTCTCACACGGACCCGGCGCATTCCAGGCACTCAGCGCCGCTTTTCCGCTGACCTTTGCTCGGGCGGCCCGGCTACGAGAGGAGGGAAGCGCCAGGCAATCTCTTAGCTCTCAGGCTGAAGCGGAGAGGCCGAACGGAACCAGCAAGAGCCGGATGACCTTGATGCGCCCGGAGCCCCTTGCTTTTGGGCTCGTGCCTAGGCCTCAGGATCCACTGGAGGGGCTGCGGCTTTGCAGAAGCTAGGCGCCGCATGATAAAAAGTGTCTCCATTAGCTATGTTCTCTCGGGTAAATGGGGACTTGTGTGAGTAGCGATCCATTTCGGGAAATCTCCAAAGTCGCGGATCTTCTCTTGCCACGTATAACGTCGGGACATATGTAACAAACTAGGCAGGCACAGCTACGGACACAGGAAGGTAGGAAGCGGTTAACATTAAGCAGTGACCCGGGGGAACCGGGGTCTCATCCCGAGACCCCTCACTTAGTAACACCCCTTTACTCCGTCTTAGGTGAGTGGGAGCCCGTTCTGTCTGGTGTGGGCTCCAAGCCAGAGACACTTGGACATCAAACCACACGGCTAGTTGAGTAAATATTAAGATCCACAGCGTGGGATTAAGTTGAGTGGTGGTTCAGCCTTGTGGTGCAGTTAGGATGTGGATCATTAGGGTGGATAAGGGCCAGGGGCGCCGGAATTAAAATCTTGTTTGACTAAGGTGGCACGGAAGCGTAACATTGCAAGATGCTCCCAGGTAAAAAACACACCGTTGTGTTCTCTACTCAAGGTAGACTCATTGGGCCTATCCTTGCTTAGGAAGTTAATGTTGTGGACACTTACGATACCTCATTAATTCCTCCATCAGTGGAGACGAGATGATGCTACTTCTGAGAGGCGTCGTGCGTGTGCCGTGGGGTGACCACTCGTGGGGTTTCTTCTGGCCCTCGCCGTTCTGAGCGGATCGAAAGGAAAGAAAAGCGAATGTTAGACTCTGGCCACACCCCAGTCGAGTGCAGACGTACAGACGGGTAAGGGCCGCCCAGGAGCAGAATAGGCTTTTAGTCCACCTCCTCATTATGACCTTGTTGATAGGAAACCGGTCGCCACAAGAACCAACACTATTAAAGACGATGATAGTTGGGTGGATGAAGTGCGCAAATACCATGACGATGGCTCTGGAGCGAATGCGAGTAGAGAGCCATTTGTCGCAATGGTTGGTCGCCAAGAGGGAAGAAGATAAACCAAAATGACACGAAAAGGAAAAAGGTACGGCTTAATGATGCCTATCTATATATTGCCGCCTAGGGTCTGTAGTCGCATTTAATGCAGCGGCGACCGATCTTCTGCCCGAGATCTGAACCAACGCGACGATTCGCACTCTAGGGCACTGTGGACTATGATGGGTCAGGCCCAGGGGCCTTCCTCTCGGGCAGATAATCCAGCCCGTTAACCAATTTTATAATGACCAAATAGCCACAATTATATAGAATTATAGAATATCCACACTCAATTGCAATAAGGCATAAAAGTGATAAAAAAACTACAATTTTATTAATTGCACCAAAAAGGTGTTCGACATTACATAAGCAATACTTGTTACCAAGCAATGTTTTACGATACATTCCGAGCTTACAAGACATCCGAAGTAGATGAAACATCCATTCCGGATCCAATACAAAAGTTGCTGCATAGGCTAAAAAGGAGAAGAAGGTGGTGATGGGGCTGAACGAGAAGCAGAAAGCCCCCGTACTGCCGCAGAGGCCAAGATGGTGATGGGGCTGAACGAGAAGCAGAAAGCCCCCGTGCTGCCACGGAGGCTAAGAAGGAGGAAAATGAGAGGATGAGGTTGGTGGAGAGCTTGAGCAACCCCTACAAGATTCAGCAGGGGGTGTCCTCGGATGTAGAGGCTGCCAGCTGGTTTCAGAAACCACCAGAACGCCTCTGCGGTGTTTAGACTCTGTCTAAGCTGTCAGTCTCTTTTTGTTTTGACCCATGCCGGTGTACCTTGACTAATGCGAGTAACAGCGTGTCTCACTCTCTTTATTTTTGATCAGTAAGCCTTCACCCCGAGTCTCCTGACAATCAATTGTCAGCTTCTCTGCTTGGATGAACATGGATGGTAGATAACTTGAACCTCGTCACCCTCGCGCACATAGCTACTCCACATGTCTCAGGGATCGTCACGGTTCCAATAGCATCTAATGAAGTTACAAAAAATTTATAAAATTTACGTTGAAAATTAAGCAGCATTAATGGTAAACTGTTCCCTATGATATAGCGGTCAACCCTTGTTCTTTCAGCCGAGGATGGTCTTCCTCCCCGGCAGGAAAAGGGGAGCATTGTGGGTACCTTGGGTGGGCCGACACCTGTGATCGGCGGGCGAGAGCCAAAGGAAGGAGCTGAAAGCCGGCCGATCCGAATGCGGCCCAGGCCACGCGGGTACCCAGGGGATTGGGCGGACACTAAGCGGCCGGGAACACGACCCGATCCGCCGGGCGCACAGGTGTCCACTCCTTGAGCGGCTTTTAACTCAGCGCTTACTTTCTCGTCGTGACTCTGCAAGCAAAGATTTATAGCCGCTCCACATTACAAGCATGAGTTCACCCATGAGTTGACCTCGTCGCCTCTGACAAAATAGGAAAGTTCTCTTAGCAGCAGTTATATCGGGAAGGAGTTACGTAAAGGGAAGAATAAATCATCCTTCCCAAAATAAGAGCCACCTTCCCCTAACATTATGGGAAGAAATGTCACTACCAAAGAAGCGAATCTCTTTCTTCCTCAGTAAAGGAAGCAAGTCACGAAAAGGAGTCTGAAGACCTGTCAGAGACTATTTATTTACAAATTATCGTCTTCAAAAAAGACTAACTTTGCCATCGGAGGGGCGACGGAACACCACCGTCGTCTTCTTTTTGTTTTGCAGGTTGCCGCTAACTAGTGAATACCCCGACGATCCAATGACTCTAAGAATTTAGGAGACCACACCATCCCTGTTAGTTATAGGGGTTTGTTTTGAAAACACCCCGTTGACCTCCAGTGTATATTCCTTAATCCTCATCAACTTTTTCCCCAATGGTAGTTCTCTGTTTTGGAATATACCGTCATTCCTCCAATGCCATATCCACCAAATGTAGACCGCAAAAAGCTCTCTCCACTGACCCTCAAAGCTGGGTGCCATTATTTAGGGCCAGATTTCTCTAACTTTGACGTAGGATCTGAAAAGGTGGTGCATATCTTTTGGTTCACCCAGGCAGCAATGGCAGTAGAGAACTTGGGTCATGCCTCGCCTCTATTTTTCCTGGTTTGTCATCAACTTGCCATGGAGAATGATCCATAGTAATGTTTAGCTTCCAATTTTTTTTCCCATAAATCACTCTTGCTTGCTCTAGGATCCCTTGCTACTATAGCATATGTCGTCCTTACCGAAAAAATTTCGTTTTCAGTCGGGCCCTAACATATGGTGTCATTAGGAGCATCTTCTCTGATCATTACAAATTGTATCTTACTTAAGGTCGAAGGAGGGAGGAGGTTGCCTAGGATTTCCCATTTCCACCCTCTATTGCTACACCACTACTCACTCACCTTCTTGTAGGATTCAATCGGTGGGATGTTTTGGATGGCTTCATTAAGGAGGGGGTTGTCCCCAAGCCAATTCTCCCTCCAAAAAAGCGTATGGTCTCCATGGTTGTCTTGAATCCTCATACCTTCTTTAATCACATGGGTTGCGGCTCTTATTCCTTTCTTAGCGTTTGAGGAGTTGGATTTCTTAATCATTTTTGAAATATTTGGTTCTCCTCTCATGTATTTGTTGCAGACTACCCTTGCCCAAAGTGCATTATTTTCCATCAACAATCTCCATGCTAGTTTTTCCATAAGAGCTAAGTTCAGGCTTCGCATTTTTTTGATCCCTAAGCCACCTTGATCTTTCCCTAGGGTCACTGCTTCCCAGTTTATTACATGGGTCTTCCCTTTGTTCATCGGTCCCCTCCATAAAAGGTTGAGGACTAGTTTATCGATTTTATTGTATACTTCCATTGGAAGAGTAGCTATTTGCATAGAGAATAGGGGGATGGACGCTAACACTGACTGTGCTAGGGTGTGTCTCCCTGCCATGGAAAGAAATTTGGTCTTCCAACTTTCCAATTTAGAGGTGATTTAATCAATAATCTGCTGGAAAAGATGGGTGTTAGCCCTACCGTGAATTAAAAGGGAACCCAAATAACGTCCCAGGTCGTTGGTGGGCGAGAAACCTAAGAGTCTGGAGATCTCCAAAGCTTCATCTTTTTCCACGCCTTTAGAAAAGCATATACTAGATTTTAGGGGGTTCACTTTTTGTCCGGACATGGCGCAAAACCGATCCAGGCATTCCATGACTATCTTTATTTGGTCTACTGACATTTCTGCAAAAAGAACCAGATCGTCTACAAAAAACAGATGTGAGAGTTTAGGATCATTTCGAGATAAACTAATCGGTTTACATCTCCCTGTTTCCACCTCATAGTGGATAATATGACCCAGTCTTTCCATGCAGAGGACAAAGATGTAGGGGGATATTGCATCTCCTTGACAGATGCCCCTAGAAGGTTGGAGCCAGTCAAGTTGTTTATTGTTCCATATTATTGTTATTCTTGGTGTTTCCACACAATGCATGATGTTGTTCACCCAACTGTTAGGGAGTTCAACCTCCTTCAGTGTGTCCCTAATGAAAGACTAGGAGAGGCGGTCATAAGCTTTCTCAAGGTCAATTTTGATTGTCATAAAACTGTTACTTGACTTCTTTGTTCTCATGGAGTGCAGAACCTCCTGATATATAATGATGTTATCTGACGTCCATGGACAAAGCTGCTTTGATTTTGGGCTATTATACTAGACATGATTTCCTTGAGCCTGTTGGTCATTACCTTGGTCACTACTTCATATGCCACATTGTAGAGACTAATCGGCCATAATTGTGAAGGGGTTTTCGAGTGTAAAATTTTTGGGATAAGCACCAGGAGGGTATCATTAAGACCATGGGGTAGAGATCCGGAAGAAAAAAAATTTAGCACAGAATTGCAAAGTGTCTCACCAACTATGTCCCACATGCTCTGATAAAAGCCAACAGTTAGTCCATCTGCTCCTGGGGCCTTGGAAGGTGCCATATCGAAGACCGCCTGTTTGATCTCCTTTTTTGTAAACGAAATCTTCAATCTTTGGGATTGATATTTCGAGATGGGCGGGTAGCCCCATGGTGGTTGAGTGCTTCTATGGGTCTATTGTTGTCTTGAAAAAGGTCCTTGTAGAAATCTACTACTATTTTTTGTAGGCAATTGTGGTTCATGATCCAGTCCCCGTTAGAATTCTTAAGACTTACTATCTTGTTTTTTTTCCTCCTTAAGAATGTGGAAGCATGATAGAATTTTGTATTTCTATCTCCCAAGGTAATCCACTCCTCCCTTGATTTTTGGTACCATATTAGTTCCTTTTGTTGTAGGGTCACCTCTAACTCTTCTTGAATCCGTCTTTCCAGCTTGATCATTCCTTCAGATCTTTGGGTGGCTAGGCTTTTTTGTACTCCTGCAAGTCTTGCCCTTTTTTCCTTCTGAAAACCTTGCCAAAATGGTCCTTGTTCCACTTTTCAAGGGCGTCCCTAATCTGGCTGATATTATCAATTAATGGACTAGTTTCGTTCTAGTTTGCATCTACTACTCTATGAATGTCGGGGTGTGTTAACCAGACGGCTTGAAACTGAAACTGAGATTGGTGGTATGGGATTATGGATCTATGCGTCTTAACAAGAAAGGAGGAGTGATCGGATTGTAGCTTGGAAAGGTGGAGAAGTGAGCTATGTTCAAACGGTAGATTCCATTCTAGGTTGCTCACAGCACGGTCAAGTCTAGCTCCCCTAAAAGTTTCTGCTATTCTGCCCCTTGTCCATGTGAAACATGGTCCAACAAACCCCATGTCAATTAAATGATGGTCTGCTAGCCACTCGATGAATCTCGAGCACCTTCTTTGATCGAGTTTTCTTAGGTTACAGACTTCATCTGATGTGGTCACCGAATTGAAATCCCCTATTACCATCCAAGGATAAGCTAGGTCAAGGTTATTTTGTTGAGGTCTTGCCTGAGGTGCTTCCTTAGTGAATGTTGGGGACTGCCATATACAATTGATAGAAGCTAATTATGTGAAAACTGCTGATTCACTTTCAAGTGGATGAACTGTGGGTGTGTTGCCAAGATGTCTACCTTGGTACTATCATTCCAAAAAATCCATATGCCCCCACTGAACCCCACTACTTCCACCCTAATCCACAGATCAAAGCCTAACCTGTTATAGAAACCATCAGCTTGTGAGCCACTTATTCGGGGTTCAACCAATCCCAAGATATCTGGTTTATGAATTCGGAGGTCTTTCAAAGCCTGCAAAAATGCCCTTGAGGCAATGCCATTGCAGTTCCAGAAAATTAAATTCATGGACATAAAGAGGGGGATTATCTTGCAGTGCTAATTGCTAGTCGCATCCACATATGACTGCTTCATGTTCTCCATTGCCCCTTGGGCCAGTACAGAAACATCTTTCAAGGCCATGATGTTGTGGTTGGGTCCATAGCCCTCCTCCATGGAAAATGTTACGTCCTCCATGTGGTATTCTTATGGCTCTCTCGGCAGGTCATTGTGGTGTTCATAAATATTCCGCCTTCTGATCGTGCTGCTGTATAGGTTTTGAGATTCAAATGCGTGTGTAACTTTCTCACTTCTGATCTTCTGCATTTTTGTGCTCCCCATTACCACCTAGTGCTCAGATTCAGCTGTCGCTTTATTGGACCTAGATTCCGGTCAATCCTGTTTTCTTCTAGTTGAGATTGGGTGCCCTAAAGACTTATCTCCAATCCTTAATGGGGTTTGCATGGGTTGTTTCTGAAAGTGGGTCCCAGTTGAGGGGTTATGGATCCATGTGGGCAGTAACAGTTGTACGTTGGGCCTTTTTCCCCTACTTTGGATTTAAGACACGTCTTTGGTGGCTTCCTCAAATTGCTCATAGCTATTATTTTCTTCCATAACTATATTTGAGTCTTATGGACTATCTTCCTCATCCGGTTGACTAAGAACATCAAATTTTGTTGACCTTCCTTATATGGCTCTCCCACCTATATTATTTTTATGTTAGACTTTGGCCTTGCCATTCTCATGCCTGAATTCTATCCATGCTCCCCATTGATTCTTGCTTTGGAGTCTGGGTGATCTACTCGGTGCCAACATCTAAGGCCAATAGTTTCCAATAATTTATGGACTTATGCGAGGATCCTCATTCCTTTCGGGTACTTTCCTTGATCATTCACCTCGTCTCCGGTGCCGCCGCTTTTTATTTTCTCTCGGTATCTTTGTCCGCTCCGTTGTACCAATGGGTAGGCTTCTTTTCTATGATTGAACTTGCCGCAGTTGAAACACACCAAATGGATGCCTTCATAATAAATACGCCGCACCTTACGTTGGAGTTCAAACTTTGAGATTAATGGTTTTTCCAAGTTGACCTCCACACAGATTCGAGCAAAGCGCCCCTTGTTACTGGGCTCGTGGCTGTAGGGGAAGAGAAGACAAAAGATAACACAAGGGGTGTATTTTCTTGAATTCTCCTACATTATTAAAAAATATGTGGCCTAATATATCTGCATTACAAACCATAGCAAAAATGGAAGCATGCAAACATGTAAACGTGGAAAACCAAAAGTGCAAGGACTCAAGAGAGAAAATAGGAGTGGACTCAACAAACTGAACAAACTGATAATGGACTCAACAAGCATATAAAATTAATAATAACTGTAGCAGATATATTGTGAATTCTGGATTATTTTCCAGCATCCCCCCTTGATCCAAATTCACACACTCCAAGCTGTCTCCTAAATTCTTCATGTTTGCTCCTAGGAAGGGACTTTATCAATATATCAGCCATTTTTTTTTCTGTACCACATAACTGTAATGAGATTAGACCATCTGCCACAAGTTCTCTAATGAAATGAGCTCTAATGTCAATATGTTTTGTTCTACCATGGTAGACCGGATTCTACGTCATGGAAATTGTTGATTTGTTGTCACAGAGGATCAATGTTGCTCCATCTTGTTCTTGTTTCATATCAGAAAGAATTCTTCTTAGCCAAATTGCTTGGCATGCTGAGGAAGCTGCAGCCATATATTCAGTTTCAGAAGAAGATAAGGTTGTGGTTGGCTGTTTTTTTTAGCTCCATGTTATGACTCCTGAGCCAAGGCTAAAAGTGAAACCTGAAGTACTTTTTCTATGTTCCATACAACCTACCCAGTCACTATCAGTAAATCCATACAGCCTGAAGTTTGTGGTCTTACCATACCATATTCTAAGTTAGTTGTCCTAACTTCATAGCATGATTCTCTTTCTTTGCTCGAGATGGTGTAGTTGGATTATCGTAGCTTCGGATATGACTCAACATAATAGAAGCGTTAATAGGTCTTGAATGAGTTAAATACACCAAACTACTTACCATACTTCTGAATTATTTCCCGTTGGCATATTCAATACCATCATTTGCTTGTAGTTTCTCATTCAAATTCATCGATGTCGAAGCAGTCTTGCAATGTAGCATGTTGAATCTCTTTAAGAGATCAGTTACATATTTTTAGGAAATAAAAGCTCCCATCTTTCTTGCTGTTTCCACTTCTATACCCGAAAGTAGTGCGGCTTGCCCAAATATGTCATTTGAAGCCTTTTTTCATGTTCTTGAAACTCTCTCATAGAGATGAAGAAGATCCATATATCATGTCATCAACATATAAATAAACGAGAAGATCTTTACCTTGTTTCTTTATATAAAGGTAACAAATTCTGCTCTTGTCAGACCCACGTTTTGAAAAGTGAAATCAATCCTTTCGTACCATGCACGAGGGGCTTGTTTCAAGCCATATAGAGCTTTCTTCAATTTATACACAAATTCCTCCTTTCCAGGGATTATAAAACCCTCTAGTAGTGAAATATATACTTCTTCTTTCAATTCTCCATTCAGGAATGAAGATTTAACATCAAATTGATAAATTGGCCAATTTACCTGAGTGGCTAGGGTTATAAGTGTTCTTACAATTTCGAATCGGGCAACAGGAGAGAGTATATCTTCATAATCCACACTTTCTTATTGTGAGTATCCTTTTGCAATCAAACGTGCTTTGAACTTTTTGACACTTCCATTAGCATCGTACTTTGTTCACAATACCCATTTTATTCCTATAGTATTCTTTCCTTCAGGCAATTTCACAAGATCCCATGTGTTGTTCTTTTGTATGGTTGCTATCTCTTCTCTCATTGCTTTATTCCACTTTTCCTTCTCTATGGCTTATTCGAATAGTTGGGTCATTTCACCTTTATAGCATTTGTTGTAGCATATACATCTGCCAGAGATCTAACCTTTTGTGGGACTTCTTCCTCTATTGAACTGTTGTTGGATGAACTGCTACTAGGCTATCTGCTAGTTTTATCTGAGGAGGTTCTATTTGATGGTGATGATGGTGGATTCTGCTACCACCTTTTTGGTGGTACTTCTTCACTTTCAATTTAGGTTCAAGGTGATCTCTCCTTTTCATCTTCATGCCATATCCATCTCCCTTCTTCATTAAGAAAATGACATTTTGTGCTATGATGGTTGCCATTTATGGGATTGTAAAGCTTATAAGCCTTTGACTTGGTGCAATAACCCACAAATATACACTTTGTAGCCTTTTCATCAAGTTTACTCCTCCTGTGATTGTCAATTATAACAAATTCAATACAACCAAAAACTCTTAGATGACTTACCCATAGTCTTCTTCGTCAGAAACCTCATAGGAATTAGATCACAAAGCTTAACTTTGGTGGATAAATTGATAGATACACGGTTATGTATGCTTCTCCTTAAAATTTGTTAGGAAGATTTTTTTCTTGCAACATACTCCTTGCCATCTCCACTACATAATGATTTTTCCGTTCAACCACTCCATTCTGCTCTGGTGTGTATGGAGCCATTAGTTCCCTGCAAATTCCATGCTTCTCACAAAATGAGTTAAACTCATTAGACACAAATTCTCCTCCCCTATCAGTTTGTAAAGCCTTAATAAACCTTCCACTTTGGTTTTCAACAAGAGCCTTAAATTTCTTAAAGGCTTCAAATGCTTTAGATTTTTCTTGTAGAAAAAAGACCCAACACATACAACTATGATCATCGATTAACAACATAAAATACCGATTTCCACCTAGAGATTTAGTCTTCATAGGGCCACATAATCCTGCCTTTTTGAATTGAATTACCTAGTGCTCTCCATGATCATTCCTTCAAGGAATGGCTTCTTTCTTTGTTTTACATAAATGTATGTCTCCACACCTTTGCTCCAACGATTTGATACATGGCAAATATACCATCTCTTTTTTGTTGTAGAAAGTTTTGTTTTTTCTCCATTTAAATGACCATACCTCATATGCAAAGCTTGGACATCTCCTTTTCGCACTACCATTGCGTGGCTTTCCAAGTTGAGATTTCCACCGAAAAGAGTTTATGCTTAGTCATGTTGATTTTAGCTATCACATGGCTAGTTTTGGTGTCCCTGATCAAACAAGAGTTATTTTCGAATAGCACAGACATTCCACTTTTCATCAACTGGCCCAAACTTAGCAAGTTATGTGAGAGAGTAGGAACAAATAATGCATCAGAAATAAGTTTTGTGTTTTCCTTACCTTTTTTTATTGCCACAGTACCTGTACCTTCCACCTGCATTTGTTTATCATCACCAAGCATCACTTTCATTCTATATGTGTCATCAATGTCTTTGAACAATGAGTGTATACTTGTCATATGATTTGAACACCCATTGTCCAAGAACGGAAGGCTTTCCATCTCTTGTGTAGTTTAGATCCTTTGCCATAAACAATTTGATCTCCTCCTCATATCTCATCTTGCCCTGCTGTATAATTTACAGTTTGCTTTTTCTAGCAATTCGCCTTAACATGACCATATCTCTTACAATAATGGCACTGAATGGGTTGTCATCTCCATTCTTCTCCATAACGTCCTCGTCCACGTCCTCTCATACCTTGTCCATGAAAGCTTCCACTTTGCCTCAGGCCTCTTCACGCTCCCTTGTTCTAAATTCTTCATGCTCGATGCCACTTTGTTGTGGTTTGGAATTTCCCCTTCACCTAGAGCACCTTTTCTTCTATTTGTTCCATTGTTCTATTCAGCACGGCTTCGCGGAAGCATAGGAACCCATTAACTCATCGAAAGAAAACAATTAAGTCCTTAGATTCTTCTATTACGGCAACTATATGATCAAATTTTGGTGTTAAACTTCTCAATACTTTTGCAACTACGGTTTTGGTCGAGAATAGTTTCTCACCATATATTCTCATTTGACTTACAATGGAGGACACAGTGAGAGAAAATCTTATCTGAGACTCTCATGTTTCATTGTCACGATCTAAAGTCATGTCGAAGAATCTGAAGCTTCACTGCAACTACTTTTGAGTCTCCCTTAAATTCTTTCTTGAGAATCTGCCATGCTTCTTTGGAGGTGTTTGCTGTAGTTATCTTAGAGAAAATGCTCTCATGTCTTACTTTCTTGAATAAAGAAAACTGACTTTTGAATCCGCTTTTCTTGTTTTCTCTTAATCCAGGCTTCATCATTGTGGTCGTCGGAGTAACCATGCTCGACGGATCCTGACTCTTGTGACTTCGCGATTATCTTCATCTTGATGCTCAGAATTCATATTTTCTCGGTTGAAAATGGAATCCTTTGGTTGAGATCTTTGAGATTGTGTTTGTTCTTTGCCCATGCCTTGCCCGATCAAGAGACTCGGCTGGCTCGATACGCGGTGTAGGGGAAGAGAAAACAGAAGATACACAAGAGGCGTACTAATATATGGGCATTACAAACCATAACAGAAATGGAAACGTGCAAACATGTAAACATGGAAAACCAAAAGTGCAAGGACTCAAGAAAGAAAATAGGAAGCGGACTCAGCAGACTAAGCAGCTGATAATGGACTCGGCTCAAGCGGGATAAAATTAATAAAAATAATAATAATAACTACAACAGATATATCATGAATTCTGGATTATTTTCCAACAGTGGTGTCATCAATCTTAATGGGTTTCCCATTTTTTTCTCCAATCTTCATTAGGAAAGAGTGATCGTAGTATTCTATTGGGAGGCAAGGGAAGCGAACCCATCCTAGGAGATTTATGAGATTCTCATGTTCCGTATCAAAGTTCAGCCTCCATGGTTTGACTGTTAGATAGTGGTTGTAGATCATCCAAGGACCGCCATACTTTGTAAAATCATAGTCATTAATGGAAGAGAAACGCTCTAGAAAATAACCATTATCCAAAGCTACAAGGTCCAGAGTTGATTTTGGCTTCCAGAGGGTTGCCACTCTTGAGAGAAAGGCTTGATAGCCTATAAGGCTTCCTAATAGTTTGATGATTTGTGTTTTGTGGGTACCATAGGCCCGGGCCCAGTTCCATTAGCCATCTGGCCAACCCAAGGACCCTCCTAAGATCAAACCTAATAACCAACCAGCCCGGGGCATGGGGCATCGTCGGATGCTCGTCACTGGGTACTCCCCGCGGAGTCTTGTTCATCTCGAATGCCTTGTCTTCTAGACACTTCCCCCGGGCATTGCTTATCCCGGACGCCTTGTCTTCTGGATGATCGACAACTTCACCAAACGAAACTACCAAACCATTTCTTCATAATATAAATGCAAAATTTCCCACGAACTAGTCTCTTCGCCTCCGACGGAATAGGAAGGCACTCTCCACAGCGGCGAATCGGGGGAAGCGGTTACACTAAGAGAACAAGTCACCCTTTCGAAATAAAACCATCTTCTCCTACCATTAGGAGAGGAAATCGTCCACTCTCCAAGAAAGACGGATCCTCTTTCCCCTCTCCATAAAGAAGAGGCAAGTTACTCGAAAAGGTCTGAGATTACGGATCGAGATTGTATTGCTCAAACTCTAGTCTTCATGAAAATACTAGCACTTTGCCATCGAAGGGCGACGAACACCAGCCGTCTTCTTTTTGTTTGCGAGGTTGCGTAGCGGTGAATGCCCCGACGATCTAGTGACTCTGAGAATTCAGGAGACCATAATTAGCGCCGTCGCCCAGGAAGCGCGAGGCGAGGGTCTGAGGCCCGGTACGCGAGGCTTAGGTACACGGCTCTGAGTGACCTCCGTCTCAAAGATTCGGCTATCCCCCGAATATCACAGTGCGTCGAATTCACCGCCATGACTAACAATCCAGCAAACCTAACCCCACAGTCGGCTCCTCCCTGGCGCGAGTAGAGCGAGCCAGAGGAGCATGCAGTATGAATGCGAGTTACGAGCGGCGACCGATTCACGAGAAGAAAATGAGCATTTGCGAACCAGGTTAGGCCGTACGGTCGGGCGTGTGAAGAACCTCCCGCGCCGTTCCTCCTTCTCGTCCCGGCAAAGGTAAAGAAGTCGCTGCGCCGGACGATATTAATCTACCGGCGAATGATGAATTATCCTCCGGCAGTTCCCCGCTCCCTCGCCGTTCACCATCCCACCTTGTGGAAGCCCGACTCGAAAAAGGCCACCTCGTAAGTCCGGTAGGATCCATCCGATGTTGCAAGGCGTCGGGTGCGGAGAGAACAGCGAATAGCGACCGCCAACACCAATACCCATTATGTGTACTTTGATCGGGCGGTAGATCCCATGATGCACGAGTCACAAAATCCATAGGGAAGGTAAATGTGTCGATCTGCAAAAATGTTTTCAATAGCCATTATTTGACTTACTTCTTCAAATTTCAGTTTATCCAATAATGACTCTTCATCATCTAAGTTGTTTAGAATTGCCTTGTTCTCAATTTCCGACTCATTTTCACCTTCTTCCCTGATTTGGGATGAATTTTACGCACCTTTGCTCAAAGGAATGTCGATGCATTCATTGGGATTTGGCAAAGTGTTACTAGGAGGTCTGAAGATTTTTTCCTTGAATGCTTGGACCAAGTGTCTATGAGCTTCTACATTTTCAATCTAGCACTAGTGTTGACTTGGAAGGCATTTAAATCTGAAATTTACGCTCATGCAAATTAATCATCTTCGTTCCCTTCCATGTAGATAAAAATACATTTCTTACTTGCGGGGGCAACTATTCTTCCTCTGAAATGTAGGTTGAACTCCCTTGATAGGCCAAATACTCCATGTTCAGCAATTGGAGTCATAGTGAATTCTTTAGTCCAATTATGAAGAAATGGATTCGAGCTTGGCTTCTATAGAACAAATTTATCTTCTGACAGATGTTCCTCCATAAGTACCAAAATAAGAAGAAAAACAAAAAGAAAATAAAGTACAAAATACTAATAAAAATAACTAAAACAAATCACAATAACCAAGATAAAAATAAAAATAAAAATTGCCTAAATTAGCAAATTACCCTAGTTCTTCAATATGTCAACTTCAGTAGAAAGTGGTCAACATGATCCAGAGCACTTGGCGCCAAAATGCAGTAAAGACGAATAATGTATATGTGAAAATGGCCAAAGGAGTGAATGTAGTAAATACTCAAAAACTGATTTGAAACAGTAAGTGTACTCAAAAGCCCCGAAATGAAAAGTATTACCAACACTCGACCCCTTTTCATGAGTGCAGGTCATATACAAGTAATAAAGTAGACTCTAAGTGGGATGCTCGTACCCACGAGGATTGGAGGTTCTCTCTAGTGGAATTTGATCACCCTAGATTACAAGGACTCTTATTTATTTAGGCGATCCAAATAAGATGTGGAATAAAATCAATTTAATTGAAATGGCCCGATTTAAACCTAATCCACAAATCTCTGATAACGACTACTTGTTCTAAAGTGTAGAGAAGGTCAGCTGGATGGGGATATTAGTATTGGCGTTTTAACAGAAATTTTGGCATTTGCCAGAGTTGAATCTTTGAATTTATCGAGAGCAATGTAGTATAGCTTAGATTTCTCCATATACCATACATTTCACTATCTAACACACCATATTCCTTTTCAGGAAAAATGGGTCTAAATAGCTACTTGTAAAATTTGGCACTCTTTAAGATTTGATTGTTTTTCTTTTTCAATACTTCACAAACATTTCTTAGGACTGAAGAATTCTTGCCCCCATAGACAAGACTATGCAATCCTTCTCCAATCTAATTGGTACCTCATCCTTCAAATCTAATAAAATTTTTATCTCCTTGATTAGATCTTTGCTAACACGGGATTAAGATTCTTTCATCAGATTAAGGAGAAACCTCTGATCAACTAAATTGATACATCATCTAATTGTCACACACCATAGGTAAATTAGTTATCTATCAAGTAATTTTTTTCAAAAGTTATTAGTTCCAAGATATTAGTCTAACATACCCTGAGATTCACAGCTCTTTACTCTCGGAATCTCCATCTATGTGTCCTCGGAGGACCTCACGGAAATCGAGGCAAAGATCTGACTCTTGCAGGTATAAGCTACTAATATTCGAACGAGTTCATTCTCTGGAATAATACCAATTACATAGATTGATTTCAAACCCTTAAAATGGCGAAAAATTGCAAATCTGAATGTTCAACAATAAATCCACACCACAGGGTGTTTAATGTTAATTCTTTGGATTCCAATCATCATAAATCAAAACAAAAGTAAGAAAATGAAGAAAGAAATCTGAGACAAGAAAGAAAAATCAGTTTGAGGCAAATCTTCGCCTCATGATAAATAAATTGAATATGAGTACGGGGCCAAAAATCTCTTGATAGAAATGAAAATCTTGCAAAACTACTCTAAGATCTATTAAAAATAAAAATCTGCGACAAAAGCTAAGAAAATGGGCGGTTTAGAGAGAAAACCCATAAGAGAAAATCAGTTTTAACTTCAAACTTTGTCTGAACCTTATTGAAATCCCGAATCTACATTATAAATACCAAGAAATCTCTTCAATAAAATAAAAAGCGCTCTAAAATCTAAAGAAATCAAATCTGAAAAATTTGGAAAAATGGCGTCCCAGAGAGAAACCCATGAGAGAGAAAATCTAGATTTTTAGCTTCAATCTTTGTCTGAACCTTAGTGAAATCTAAATCTCTGTTATACAGCACCGAAATCTCTTCAATAGAAATAAAAATCTGCTCTAAAACTACTCTAAAATCTAAAACAAATCAAAATCTATAGAAAAACTAGAAAAATGGGCAGTCTAGAGAGAGAAACCCCATGAGAGAGGCTCTCCAATCTTCCAACTGCCCTCTTTACCTAAAAAAAACGAGTATATATATGGTCCTAGGGTGAAATGGGCTTGAAATTGGATTAAATATCAATTTTCGACCTTTTTAGGTTTCTCCGACGTTTTTGAATTACATGACATAGTTTTGGTCGCGACCAAGTTTTCTAGTCGCGACACAATTTCCTAGTCACGACTAAGTTTCCCGAGCGCGCCTGATTTTCTAGTCGCGACTAAGTTTGAATGACAACTTGTTTTTCTTCTCCAACTTGTCGGGGTCATAACTTCTTCATTTTAACTCGGATTTGGGCGTGTGAGTACTCGTTGGAAAGCTCTTTGAATGTAGAATGCAACCATGAGAAAGTTTGAACCATTTGATGTTCCAGATGGTACATAAAAATCTGTCTTCCCAGTGGCGGGTTGTGAGACTCCCTGTTGACTCTTCTTTTGGAAATATATTGCTCATTTCTTGCCAAATCACTTGATTTTCATCTGTATCCTAAAACCAAGTTTAGAGGAAATTTTATGAGTTTTACATGAATATGGATACAAAATGCACAAAATAGCATGTGAAATGAACTCAAAACATAGATGAGTTTTGCACTCATCAAGGCTTCCCCCCACCAGTGCCATCTATGTACCCGCCTTACGAGGCCGCCCCCATGCCGCAAATGATTGTTCCCTCCGCTATTCGGGGACCACAGGACATGCTCTCCACTCCCCTTGAATGACATATCCTGTATTCTGATCCCCTCCCCTCGGTTTCTCAAACTTTTTGCCGCCCGCCGTATCGTGGTTTCATCAGGCCGTATGATCACATGTTACATTACAACCAGGCAATGATCCTCAATGCCGAGGATGACCAACTCCTATGTAAGGTGTTCCCAGCTAGCCTCAAGGGCCCTGCTTTGGCCTGGTTTCACAAACTCCACACAGGGGATCGATAAACACGTGTGGTATAGGTCGCGTTCGTCTCTCAATATTTGTGCTCTGTCAGACAAAAAGGGAACATCAGCTCCCTCCGGTCCATCCTCAAACAGGAGGACGAGTCCATCGGAAGACTTCACCGCCAAGTTCGGTGTGGTCAGTAGTTGCGTGCGGTATGGATGCGGTCTTGAGAAACTTGAGAAGGAGCTTTGGTAGACCACCGTTTTCAATCCTTATCCACAGGTTGTAGGCAACTATGGAAGAATTGTAACGACGGGCGGATAAATTCTCGTTGGAAGATAACATCGGCGCCTCATTATGATAGGCAGAACATTAAGCCGCGCGAGGAGCCATCCAAACCCAGCGTATGGCGAGCGGAAGCTCCCGACGGGCAATCGAAGAAGAACCCCCTAGTTCCGCACTCTCAACGCCGCCTATGACCGACTCCTTCCCATTGCTCAGGACCTCCCCGTTTCAAATAGCCTCGACCCGATATGAGAATGAAGTCGGTTGTTGTAACAGATCCTTACAATGCGATTACCACAGGGACCATGGCCACGAGACCAATCAATGCCAGAGCCTCAAATTTATGGTAGAAAAACTTATTCGAGCCGCCCACCTTAGACGATATTTGAAGAGCCCGGCGGCGTATTTGCCTACGCCTTGGTAGACCCGAGGCCGTTCGAAATTGAACACGTCCCGGGACCTCGGCGACCATCAATTTCATCTTGCGGTAGGCCGACAACCAATATCAATCAAGAAGCGAGAGGAGGAAGAATGCTTTCACGGGACGGCCTCGTCGAGCGGGGTGAACACCATCGGCGTCGGGGAGATGTCCTTGCGGGTTCTAGCGAGTGAGCGACCTATATCTTTCACTATTATTTTCTGAGAGTGCGTCACACAGTATTTATGATGCACTTTCGTGATGTTGTGTGTAATGCCGGTTTGATGTACAGGTTCTCAGCCGATCCAGACGGTCTCGGCCCGGTTGCTCCATCTCTGACCTTTAAAGCGGATGGGGAGTCGATTAATCATCTCCATTCCGCTGGCAGGGTTTTGTCAGGTTTCAATGGAGCTAGCACGCTATCGATCGGGGAAGTCACCTTCTCTGTCAAGGCAGGTCCGGTAACTCAGCAAATACTATTTTTCGTGGTAGAAGACTTAGGGCCATACAATGCTATCTTGGAGGGCGAGCTTTGGTACATGTGAAGCCTTGGTGCCATCCCACGTACCGCTGGCTTGATAAGGCTGCCAGGCTGTACAGACAAGTTGATCTCCGGGAAGCCCGATTAGCCGCCTTGGCGGTGCTATCAGCTCCCTCCTCCACAGGTGCGGCGCCGGCGGCCTCATAGGAATTTATATGAGAGACCCGGCCCCTTGATAGCGTTGCAGTCACCGTCCGACGCCTCGGAGGATAGTGCGTGGTTGCCGTTGATCCCTTAAGCTGTGTCCCTCGGCGGTCGAATGATGCGTATATATTAGTACCCTCCTCTCCGAATATGAAAAGGCCCAATTATGCCAAGTTATACAATTCAATGTTGATGTGTTTGCTTGGACTTATGCAGATATGCTCGGGATCGGCCAGTTCCACGCCTCCACGTAAGCTAAATCGCCAAGCTTACCTCACAGTGAACAGGGCAGGCAAGGCGCTTCCCCAATGTAATAGATCGTCAGGTAGAGTTGTTAATCATACGCATAATGGATTCATCCAGGCTTGATAGAAATACCAGTGGTAGCGTGGTAGTGTGGTTCCAGTAGAACGAATGGAAGGTATGTGGATTACACGGACCTCAATGATCTGCATCCAGATAGCTTCCCACATGACATAGGTCAGTTGTGGATGCATGCCAGCGGGGCACGGTATGCTGTGTTGCAGGCCTTCTCAGGTGCCACGGATCCCATGTGCCACTTGGGATGTGGAAAAAAGCGTCTTTCATCCTCCTCATGGACTCTCTTTGTTACAGCGTGATGCCTTTCGGCTTAAAAGAGCGCCAAGAGCAGCTTCTCGGAGGTTAGAAGCGAAAATGTTTCGACCATTGCTCGGCAACGATGGAAGTCTACGACCAGCGTGTACTAAATAAAATCTAAGTAGCGCCCGGATCACGCAGCCCATCTCCAAAAAACTTTCGACCTCCTCAGAGAATATGGTATGAAACTGAACCCCCTAAAATGCACATTCGGGGTCAGCGTCGGGCGGTTCCTTGGCTTCATGGTAATGCAAAGAGGGATAGAGGCTAACCTGGCTGCGACTTAGGCAAATCCTGCGATCACCGGCCCCGGCTCGAAGGGGATCCAATGATTGGCGTGGTTGGCCTGCAGGGCGCTTTATATCCCGATTCACGGACAGTTGAAACCACCTTCCTTTCTGCGGGATGAGCTGACCCGGAAGTAGAATGGAATGAAGAATGGCCAGAGGCATTTATGCGATAATGATATCTTCTGGGACCCCAGATCCTTGTGAGCCAGAAATTTGAGACACGCTCTATCTTTACCTAGCAGCCTCAGATATAGCAGTCAGCGCCGCCTTATTTAAAGAATGCGAGGATGCGAATTGAACCGGTGTTAACAATCGGCCAACTCATTAGCAGATGAAACCATATACACCCACCTTGAACAAGTTACCTTAGCCACTACGAGCGGTAGCCGGAAGCTCGCCCGTACTTAGGGCCCGTCAGTTGTGGTGCTTCTTGATCTTCCTCTGGGGCGATCCGTAAACCCGGATCTGTTCGAGAATGGCCCAGATGAAGCGGTGGGGCCCAGCGAATGGAATCCGGTCTGAAGCCGAGGCTTTGAAGAAGGTAGTCTTGGCGGAGTTTCCTTGCGTAAATCCCGAAGCCCGATACTTGCGACGAGAAGGGTTGGTGGACCACTTTCTTGTGATGGGGCTTCAGACCAATCGGGTAGGCATCGGGTACAATTAACCTCCCTAGGGAAAGGATTGAAAAGCTGATCCATTTAGGCTTGACTCCTCAATGACGAGTCAATCTGAAGCCATGATAGCGGACTTAAACTACTTTTCCTTAGGTAGAGGAGCTAACGATCTTTGGATTAGTGATTCATGGCCCAGTCGTAGGGCCAGTCCAGCGAGTCAGTGTAGAGACCACGGACGGAAAAATCGCTTCTTTAGTCAAACAAAATTGAGCTTTCATTTTGGAAACTTGAACATATCCACAGGAATGGGTAATGGTGGTCCCGATGCCCTGAGCCGTGGCTGCGTCTTTGCGATAAAGGCTATATATACTCCGTCTACTATCGACGAGGTTCCTCCGTATTACGTGCCAGTGGGCAGGATAGGCCAGTCTCAGCCATCTGGATGGACCCGAATTCGACTCACGCTAAACTACGGAGAACACCGGATAACGAAGCATGGCGTAAAATTCGGATTCGATCGTCACAGGTTCTCCACTAGTAGGCGGTCGACTACATAAATGGTCCACAGGCGGACCGTACCTAAAATCTAACTCGGAGCGGGGGTCGATATGTGGCTGAATTACATGAAGGTATATCGCGGAAATCATCGGGGAAGAACCTTTAGCCCGTCGGGTTCCTGCGAGGGGATATTCTTGCCCATTTATGAAGTCATCACCTTCATAACTACGTCAATCGTGTGGTATCTCCATCTAAATGCAGTACAGGAACTCAAAATCTAAATACCATCTGTGTTTGATAAATCAATATCCAGCCACTCTCTGCGAAAGTATGCAACATACCGATTGCTTTGTTAGTCGATGATTAATGCAAGCCAATCAGTAAGATGTGTTCTTCAGTTCATGCGATAGTCGTTCGGCCATCGAGATCAATTCATTATCCCGAATGTGGGCGCGATTTGATGGCGGATCTATCTACGGACTTACGCGAGGTGAAGATAAAAAACTTATACCCAGCCTCGGTATCCACCAGACCCAGTAGCCCGGTGACCTCCGACAAAATACGCTAGCGCCTTAGCGGTTGGGTGTAGGAAAATGGGTGGAGGTGCGGGGTGCTCTGGAAACGGAGACCGAGCCGAGCCAATGCGGCATCTCTCCTTTGCGCTTGCTACGGAATGGCGTTATTCGACCAAGGTGGTGCGCCCACCGTCGAACGGATACGCCGGGAGTCGGAAATCGCAGTCGATGATTAGAGTTAGATACAGTGGCGAGCTGCGGGGCGGCGTCAGTAGCATCCTACCATCGCCGCTTGGCGACTTATAACAAACGAGTGAAGCCTCGGATGTTCCAGCGTGGCGATCTAGTCTTGAGGAAGGTTTTTTAGACTACTGCGAACCCGCGAGGAAATTCAGTGCTGGAGGACCATATGTAGTCACACGGCACGGGAATCGGGATCCTATCTTGTTATTGAAACGGATGGAACTCCGATTGCCTAGAATGTGGAATGCAGCGCGAAAGGTATTATCAATAAAAGAATATCTTTGTTATCTACTACCGTCATCTATACGCAGGGTCAACCACAAAGTCCGGGTGGCGCAGCCCACTGACATGCCCGGTGCTTCGTCTTGATTAGTGTGCCTAATTCTATTCCCATTAGGAGTGCTGGTGATACAGCATTGTAGTCTGTGAATCACAGGTCATCTCCTCGAGGAGCGGTCTTACTTTGTTGATCAATAGGAGCTATTCCCCAGCAAAAGTATGATTTAAAGAAAATTGTAATGTTGTGTTGTTTGGGTTTGAGCGGTTTGATTGGTTAAATGTTTTAAACTAGAAAGGCAAATTCTTAGGATTTTTAGGAGTTACTAAAGCCACGATCGGGTAAGTCCCACCTCTTTATTTTATAAACTCATCTAGGAACCGTTGATAAATGGTGCCGATGGAGGATTTGTCTTTAAATGCTCTTTGGAAAATAAAGATGATCGAGTAATACTAAACACTTGTTCTCAATTAAACGAACCCTTAGATTGGTATGATCAAAGCACAGCGTGTCTTAGAAATATCTCGTTAACACGTTGTCGAGAATTTGCCATTGAAGGATTTAAAACAACTTCTACACAAGTGATCAATAATACACAATCCATTGAAAAGTCAAAAGAGGTGGGGACTTTACCTTGATGGGTGAGTTTCCCCGTATGGTCCCAGCCCGATAGGGGTTAGAACTCCAAAACTTATGAACAATTAGAGTCGACGATTAATCCTTAAAAAACGAGTACCTTGCGGAAATCGGAAATTGACTTGTAAAGCGAGAATGAAGAGTATGGAATGCTAGGATTTAAAGCGAATAAATATTTATCTTTGAAAGATTACAAACTCTTGAATCGAAACTTCTAAGAATAAATCTGAAATGCGGATCTATGAAATCCTTTCAGCTTGGAAAACTCTTATTCTATCCAAAACCTAAACCACAGAAGTGAAGAACTAAAAAAACTAAAGAGTCCTCTGTACTTGTGTCCTCCTCCTTTTATAGCCCCCTCGATGTGATTTTCCCATTTTGGTTTGTTGACCAGAGTGTCCTCGCGTACGGATTAGATTCTTGGGCCCGATTCCTTGAGTTCCATGCAGTTGTCTTAGAGTGAACTTTAAGTTCTCTGGTGGGACTTCACTACTATTGATTTTCGGTAAGTTGTCTTAGGTAGAACTTTAAAGTTCTCTGCGGTGGGAACTGCTAAGTTCCTCTGGGTGAACCCCATTCTTGTGATTTTCAGTGAGTTGTGGGTAGAACTTTAAGTTCTCTGGGTAGAAGATCCTTGGTGCTTTCCTTGCTTTGCTGGAGTTCGAGACCGTCAATTGCTCACCCACTTCCACCTTTGCTTCATATTAGCTTCACGGGCAAACATCCTTGTACTACGTTTTAAACACGAAAGACACATATGATGCGAAAACACAGAAGAGATTAGAAGTACCTATTCTTGTGCCAAATGTGGGTAAATTGTGATTTAAATGTGCTAGATTCTATTATAATTATCACTCAAATGTGTATTCATCACACCCCCCAACCTACATCTTGCTAGTCCCTAGCAAGATTTAGATCGGAACTACCCACTGGTGAATCTAAACAAAGTATTTCGTGCGGTCGAAGCTTTGCGAGAATCTGAAATAGCACTTGTAGATAGAGCATTTCACCCACTTTAGTATGCACCCGGCCTTGACTCAATTGCCCAGCCACATTCTTACACAATGAACATTATAACACGCTAACACAAAATTGGTTATTGAGCCAGGATTATGGTTAGAAATATGAGTAGTCATGCTTGCGATGTTGTAATGATCAAATAAAATTAGCGATCATATAACATAGAACATGTAACCCTCGTACATAATGTCGAAAGGCAGAAAACATAAGTCGAGATCAAAGGAGTCTTAAGAGTTTGTAATGGCCAGTGGGCTAAATGAAAGAAAGGTGAAATCAAAGCGGTGTTGGCATAACATGGCTAAGTCACACTACCGTTACGACACCGCTAGTATGGCTAACCTGACTATGCGGTGTCGTCCTCATCCTGATCGGAAGAATGCGTCTCGTCCACCACCCAGTCGTCTAATTCTTGATTCTCCCTGCAAATGCAGAAGTAGCATCCGCCATCGGCAGCTCCCCACAGAAAGATGTGGCTCTCGAAGCACGGAGACGTCGGTCAGTATGCAGCACCCGAGGATGCACTTGAACCACCCCTTGATCCGTGGCTCCATCCTCTTCAGGCGTGTGCTCATAGGTGCTGGAAATTTGTGGAAGAAGTGGTCCCAGATGAGTCTTGGAGGCAGGGGCTGTGGTGCAGTGGAGATTTGCTCGGCTCTTCGCCTGATCTTATTTGTGATCTGCTCACACTTTGGAATCACCCTCTTTTCTTTAAGCTGTTCCTCATCCAGCTTCTTCTACAATACTAGAAAGTCACAAGTGGGGAAATGGAATATACCCGGTTTACTGCGCAAAAATATTGTAAGAACTCCTCGTCGCGCACCATATGACTAGTGCATAGTCAATCGGCTTCCGGTGCCAACCTCGTCTGACAACTGAATCTGTTCTTGGTAGGGGACTTTTCCTGACCAGCCGACTGAATGCGATTGTGAATGATCTTGTTCATCGGGGCGTGTCCATTTAACTTTCCAGAGCAATTCTTGTTTTATAAATCCACTCCTTAGGTACAAGGCAGATTGCACATAGCTGGTGAATAGCGGGCATCGAATCGATAATAGCCACAGTGGATATGAAAGCTGATCCGACGGCGTCAGGCGAATATAAGTACAAGGCGTGTGCTGTCAGTCGGGAGTGACACGAAGCTGCTCCCATCAACGGAAGTTTCCAGCACGATTAACCGTGATTTTCCTTCAAGTTGGTGTAGAGATTCCTAACTACTAAAGGTAAGTATCAGCGTCAGTGCCAGTGCATATTTTGTTCTGGATAATTACCGATGGGATGAGAATATAGAATGTTTCCAAATTAACGCCCTCTCGCATTGGAAACCCCTATTTTGCCATTGCCGGGTCCATTTTCGTGCTCACCCTCGGAAGTCTTGTGAACCTTAGCTCCTTTGCCGTCGACATTTATCGATACTTCCTCGCTACGAAGAGGATCTGACTTGTTTCCTTTTCTTTTCAGCAGTTTATGGAGCATCAGGCTTTCTCTTCTTCCTTTGCTTTCGTTCCATAGAGGCTGGATGCCTTCCCTTCCGGTGTTCTTAGAGCGTGCCATGGAAATGGCAATGATGTAATAACGTGAGATGACCCGAGAAATAAATCATTATGTCCAAACCTTGTCTCGAACTGACAGGCTGGCCACATGGCACATGGAATGCTGAGTCCTCCTGCCCGTATGGACTGACATAGCCTCGACCAAACAATCCATGAGAATAATATCAAGCAAAAATCCAACCAACAAGATCCATATGTAGTAGAAAGGAGATCGACGATGCTATTTGGAGAGTTGTAGGAACACCGCGATTCGAACAACATTTGCGTGCTCAATGCGGGCCAGGCTTAGAAATTACAGCGAGAGCAAGCGGGCTTGGAATGCTTGTAAGAGGAACACCGCGGCTGAGGCTGGAAAAACGTGGAATAACAAAACCATATGGCAAATGGGCGTCAGATTTTGGGTTTAAAAACCCTCTACCTTGATTCAGCCGGTTGTGCTGAGTGGAACTTTAAGTTCCTAGGTGGGAACTTTGCTCTTGCCTGTTTTTTGTTAGTTCTCACCAGGTAGAGACTTTAAAGATTAATAGGTAGAACTATATGATTTTTTTCTCTTTTCTTTTTCTTTTAACTGCTTTTTTTTTTTTTTGAATATATATATATATACTTTTTCACTTTAGAGCAGTGGTGCGCTATACATCTTGACACATTCAGCGCCTTTCATCCGAGGTTTCCTGCGTGTTCACTTTTTCTCTTGTTGGAATTCCACAGTGGCGCATTCGTAGACTTAGTCTTGTAATTCATTCTTAGGATATCTTGAACTCTCCATGAGAACCCCTTTAACACATTCCATAAATCCAGTTCCTAAGGTTGAATAAAGCAGGCAACTTTAAGCTCAAAATGGGTGCAAGAGATGAGACCTTTACAAATCACGGGCATCTGAAAAATAATGGCCTGCAATCATTTTAACTTATGCGGAGTGTTTAAAGTAAAGACTATGATGCATGAAATTAACATGACCGGCTAAATTGATGCCTGATTGGAAGCAATGCCGAGCAAGATCGGAGAAATTTGGCCATAAGTCGTAGTTTGGGTGAAGCGATAAATGGGTAGAATGCAAGGGGACCGATTCCGCGAAGAACCTGAGGCTTGTTGTGTGTGCTTGTTAAGATGTACATGCGATAAGATGATGTGGAGAGTATATGAGATCAAGTGGGTATGTACAATGCAGGTAAAACATAATACTCGAAAGCGATTTTTGAAAAATTTGACCGAACACATAGCAGCCCAGCGTGGATTACGTTGACAGGTGTACACTGGCCACAGCGCGAAGCTTGGCTTATTGTCGCAATGCATTGAACTAAGTGTACTTCTGCGGGGTGGAGGAATCACGAAACAAGAGCCCGTGATTTTTATTTTCTATGTTATTAAAAGCAAATGAAATAAAGCAAATGAAGTAAAAACAATAAAAATAGAAAGCATGAACAAAATAAAAGCAAAACTATATGCAATGAGTGAGAATGATGTTACTTGGAAGAAGTTTGTTGGTAGATTCACCAAGTCCACGATCTGCTCGTGAGGAGAGAAATGCTCAAGGAATAGTTTGGCGTTGGCGTTTCACCTTGAAGGAGTTCCCATTGTCAGTTTTAATTTCCGCGACCGTTATGGATAGACCCATATGCGATGAAAGGCCCGATCAGCGAGAGCGGAGCTTCCGGGAAATAGATCTGGCAGGGCTGTACGGCAGTACTTTTACGATTGGGTTGAAGTTTTTCCACGGCAATAGATTTGTCATGGAATAGCAGGCGCTCCTTGTAAATTGTGAGCTCATACGATTCCTCAGCGGTTCTTGAGTTCATTTAGGCTACTGATAACCGCTGCTTACACCCTTGAGTTAGATCGAGTGCAAAAGTTCGAATAGCCCGAGTAAGCCGGTGTTCCATCTCTAGAGCAAATGGCAAAGCCTTGCCATAAACTAGCCTATAGGGAGACATACCAGGCGGTTTTAAAGACGATGCGGTATGCCCAGAGCATCGGAAGACGGAGTGACCAATCTTTTCGATTAGACCAGCAGTCTTCATCTGTTTTTATCCACACATTAGCTAGCTCAGCCTGACCATTGGTGCGGGTGGTAGCGAGTGGATACTTTATGGGTGACTCCATATTTCTTTAACAGATTTTCAAAAGATCAGGTGCAAGTGGAGTCCACCATCACTAATAATTGCTAGGCGTTCCAAAGCGGAGAAAAAATATGTTCCTTTATAAATTTCAAAACAACCTTATGGTCATTGGTTCTGCCGTTGGGAATTGCCTCGACCATTTAGACACGTGATCGACGAGATAATAAAATGTAGAGATATGTACGAGAAGGGAAAAGGCCCTGGCGTGGAAGTCGATACCCAGCGGTCAAAGAATTTGATGATTAGAATTGGGGTAGAGGCGTAAATGTTTCGTTTAATGACCCCTCGCAGTGGCATTGAGCCTGATTTTGCGAAGTCAAACCAATCCTTTAAATAGAGTGGGCGATAAAGCCCGAGCTGCGAATCTTGTCGGCGAGTTTTGGTGAAATATCCTCAGGCTTGAGTGGCGAAGTTAAAATCCTCCACTGCTCATCATTAGATTTTATCTCTGTTATTTGATGCGGAGCGGTATTTAAATAGATATGGATCATCAAAATAGTATTTGTACAATATCTGTCGAGAACTCTGGCACTACGTTGAGGAAGTCCGTTGAAATGGAATCGGCGGAGTTCTTAGGTAGTGTGTCGACGCCACCAGGTATTGAGCAGAGCAAAGAGTTGTTCATCAGCTATCACTATGGGTATGCCATGGGAGTTGGATTACGGAACTAATCGAGATATAAGTGGTCGCTGACCACACTCTCAGCCCGCTTTTTATCTTTAATGGTCAAGTTGAATTCTTGAGTAAAATCCACCTAGTTAACCTTGGTTTCGTATCCTTAGAGGAAGCGAAGTGCGGAAGGCTGCATGGTGCGTAAAGATGGTTATGGGGAGTGACAATATATGACCTAAATTTTCTAGAAGCGAGCAATTTAGAAACTCTTTTACGTGATTTGTGTAGTTGGCACAGACGAGTCTAGTGTCTTACTAGCATAGTAAATGACAAGCCTTTTGTCCTCCCTACGTCTTAACACGGCCCACATGGCGTAATCTTCATCCTTACGTGATCTCGAATGGGAGGTCCCGATTAGGAGAGCTAGCATGATTGGTGGTGACACCGACATGTTTTGAGCTTAGCAAGCGGTGTCTGGTTTGACTGACCAAGTGAAAGAGGACATCTTTACAACGAAACCCAAAGCATATTACATAAAGTAGGTATAGCACTAAAATCTTTTATAAACCTTCGATAAAACCGACATGGCCAAGAAGGCCTGACCTTATGTCTCAACACATAGGAGTAGGGAGGTTGAAATTAGTTCGACTTTGGCCTTATCGGCTTAATTCCATCTTTTTGATATACAATGTGGCCTAAAGCGATTCCTTGTATTTACCATGAAGTGACATTTCTCCCAATTTAACACAAGATTTTCTCTTGACACCTCTCCGAAACTATTCATTAAAATTTTCTAAACGACTCCCGAATGAGTCACAGCGAAATCGTCCATGAAAATCTCGATATGATTTCTATCATGTCCTTTGAATTCCCATCGTACCATCGTTGGAAAGTTTCGGTGCATTGCAGTCAAAGGCATCTTCTAAGGCGAAGGTACGAAAGGGCAAGTGAATGTAGTTTTTCTTGATCTTCGAAGGCATCTCAATTTGATTGTACTGCAGTACCAATGAAAATGATAAAATTCATGCCTACTGACTCTCTAACATTTGATCAACAAACGGAAGAGGAAAATATAGTGCTCTAGTGCAGCATTAAGTTTCCTATAATCTATGCACCCTCCATCACGAGGTGTTGGTAGGAACTCAGGCTCATTATTTTCATTGGCAACTACGTGACTCCGGACTTCTTAGGAATTCTTGTAATTTAGATTTAACCCACTTCTTTATCTATGATAGGGTAGATAACCCTACATCAAAAGTTTTAAAACTTCCTTTTCACCACTTGTTTCATTATTGGGTTCAATCGTCTGCGTGGTTGCCTAGAGGTTTGACATCCTCTTCTAAGTGAATTCTATGTGTGCGGATCGAAATTTAATTCACTTAATATCTGCGATTGTCATGACCCTAAAGCCGGTCTTGTGGGTTTCAATATTTCCAAAAGTTGAGTTTCTTGAGTCACGTCCCAATGGGAAGATATGATTGGAAAAGTGTCCTCTCCCCCCAAGTGCATATTTAAGATGTGTTGGTAAAGGTTTTAGCTCAGCTTAGGTGAAGCCTCCTCAGAGAGAGCGATGTCTTATCCTCGTTTGGCGCGAAAGAGTTCAAATTTAGGTGCCCACATTAACTTCAAATACATCTTTATGCTCAATTACTAGAGTGGAAACTGACTCCAAGTGATCCCTTCCTCATCCCAATTTGGGCATTCAGGACATGACTTAAGAAGAGGATCGTCATGTGAAACATTATCCAGTATTTTGTACCCTTGGTCGATCGTATTAATTTCACACATGTCTTCTTCATCCATTCAACTGATTACATTGAAAATATTGGTCGCAGTCATGTTCCCAAATATAGAGAAGTGTCATTAGGCCTCCCCTACAATGTATAATGGCGTGCCGGTTGCCGAATGGTCGACCCGAAGTGTTTGGGAGCTGGGTTCCATGGTTCACCACCGGTGAGTGTCGAGCACCATAATCGACGGGAAGTAAATTTTGTCCGCTTGGACCCGATACATCCTTCACTATCCCACTCCCCAGGAATTTTCACGCTCAGGTCGACTAGTTGAAGGGTGATATTGGTTAGCTCTAATTCTCTAACCCAAGTCACATTATCTTTTGAATAAAATGACAATTAGCAACGCCCACAAGTCAGCTAAGCGTACCTGACTTTGAATTTCCTACTACTATAGAAATAGTAGGACTACACAGATCTTTGTATTTTGAGGCTGAGGATTGTTAGAATTAGGGATGTAGATTTGATCATGACCTCTTGTTGACACCTAGTTTCCTTTTTCTGAGTGCCTGAATCCATATTTGAAATTTAGCATATGATGGGATTTGCTTAATGGCATCTAACAAGGGAATGGATTTGACTTGTTTGAGCTTGACTCATAAATCTCAGAATGGTTAGATGTTTCTTTGGTGCTCAGGTCTATGAGGGTATGGAAATTTGGAGGGATATGGTTGGACTTGTCTTCCCTCGATTGATCATCTTTGCCATGCGTATTAGGGACGTGGTGTGTCACGATTTTCATCCTCCTACAGGCCCCAATTCAGCTGTAGGACTCTTGTGATGATTCCTTGGTTAGATAGTTTTGTCAATTACCTTACCACTTCGAGAAGGGTGGTAGCCCCGGCCTTACGGTGCTCAAGGTACCCTGTTTGGAACCTAAACTTCCCTTTGTTTTGACCTTGTGGGTTTGGATGGAGTTGTGATGGGAGTTTCCCTTTCTCTTGTTGAAGGTTACTATAAACGAAGTCGACTTGGTTATACGGGATCTCACATCATTCGGAAGCGGTTCGGGTTACGTGTTCGTGGATTGTTGGGTTTGTCTGGCGTAGTAACTATATCTTCAGGACTTCTCTTATGTGGAGGTTGGTAAGGGTGTGAGTTTGAAGTTCCTTGGTTCGGTGGATGATGACCTTGGATTAGAGTTTACTGAAATCCTTAGAGGGCCTTGATTCTGAAATGGAGGAATGGAATTTGGAAAACCTTGGTTTGGATAGTGAGGGCCTTGGTTGTTTGGCGGAGTTATGTAGTCCTCCTCATTTCTCCGGCTAAAATTAGGATGCTTGCTTGAGTTGTAGTTCGGAGTATGGGGAATTGAAAGGTTTCCTTTGGTAGTTAAGGGCGTTGGCTTATTCCAGTTTGAATGGCTCCGCCCAACTTGAGAAGATTTAGGCGGAGTTAATGGTCGAGTGTGTAGGGTCATCGCATATAATGCATGGCTCCTCCTTTCAGGTCATTTGATGCGAGGAGTAATTGAGGCACCTTAGTTACCTCATTCACCTTTTTCATACTATTGCCTCACAATTTCCTTGTTAAATTTGCAATTTTGACTGCAGCTCATCCATTCTCTTAGGTGGTGGATTCAGCCACGGTGGATGTCTTATGCACTTTGCTTGGTGTCTAAAGGGTGTTAGTCTCCCGAGTTCGAGCATTCTGCGCTATAGTGTCAAAAAGTGAATTCTTGCTCCCACTATGACTCTTTTCATAAAATTCTCTGCACGCGTCATTGTTGGATGTCTTTGTTTATGCGAGATAATCCTTGATGAGAGTATGCGCAAAATTTGTCAACATCGGCCCGCGATGAGGGGGGATGGCATGGAGATCATATATCTTTCCCACACGGCTGCGAAGGGTTCACATTTTCGAGAAAAGTTACGGTGCTGCGTAGGCGTTAGTGCGTCACGGGAGAGGAAAAACTTATTGAGGTCGTTCATGTTTTCCCGATGTAAGGTGAATTAGGTGCGAGGGAATGGAACCAGATTTTGGCCTTCTCCTTCCAAAGCAAAGGAAATAAAACCAAGCAGTTATATGGAAGGTGACGATTGGAGAGGGGTGCGTACGGACATGTCCTCGAAATCCCTCATAAATGAGTAAGGGTTCTCAGATTCGAACCCTTGGTATACAAGTAGAAGACGGATCATTTCCGACTTCATCAGGAATTGATTGGCCTCATCAGGAAGGCAAATACAAGAATTGGTTGTGGTCCTTTGAGGTTGTAGAATTTCTCAAAGGGTTCTCTCTACATTGGGCAAAGGAGTAGGAGACTCTATGCGATTTTGTTTCAGAAGGTTACCAGCTCACTCCCCACTCTCGTTGGTGTTAATGGAGTGTAGCATTGTCCTAAATGATGTGGGGCTCATAGAGTCCTTATTTGATTCTCGGGATTATTATCCATTTGAGGTAAAATGTTATCTTGATACACTTGCCTTATTATGGATTCCTCAGAGTTTCTAGGGGATACAATTCTGACTAGTCGGTGTTTCTCGTTGCGACTGGCCCGACATATGCAACTCGATCGAGAAACACTTACTAAGATTTCTCACTAAAAAGCAAAAAATAAAAGAAAAGTGGAGAGCGTCTCTTAGGAATTGCAATGCAATTGCAATTTACCTCTAGCTCTCTTTAGATCAACTTGGTTAGTCGCCACTCCGTATGGCGCGAAAATGTAAATCTGATTAGTGTGCTAATTACATTCTGACGTAGGAATTATAGTGCGTCTAGCATTGTAATCTTGTGGAAATCCACAGGTCATCTCCTCGAGGCGGTCTTACTTTGTTGATCAATAGAATTATTCCCCACTAAAGTATGATTTAAAGAAGATTGTAATGTTGTGTTGTTTTGGCTGAACGGTTGATTGGTTAAATGTTTTAAACTAGAAAGGCGATTCTTTGGGATTTTAGGGTTCCACTCATACGATCGAGGTAAGTCCACCTCTTATTTTATAAACTCATCTGGAACCATTGTTAAATGGTCTTGATGGAGATTTGTCTTTAAATGCTCTTTGGAAAATAAAGATGATCGAGTAATACTAAACATGTTCTCTGATTAAAGCGAACCCTTAGTTGGCATTATGATGAAACCTGACGTGTCATGAGAAATATCTCGTTAACACGTTGTAAGAATTTTCCCAACGAAGGATTTAAAACCTTTACACACAATGATCAATATTACACAATCCATTGAAAATCAAAAGAGAGGTGAGGCTTTACCTTGATGGAGTGAGTTTCCCAGTATGATCAATGGTAGAAAATTTGAAACTCCATAAAACTTGTGAACAATTAAAGTGGAAGAACGATTAATCATAAAAGCAGTACCTTGCGAAATCGGAAATTGACTTGTAAGGCGAGAATGCGAGAATATGGAATCTTTAGGATTTAAAAAGCAGAATAAATATTTATGCTGAAGATTACAAACTCTTGAATCTAGAAACTTAAAGAATGGAAATCTGAAATGCGGATCTACAAGTCTAACTGATAAGCTAGGAGAAAACTCTTATTCTATCAGAAACCTAAACCACAGAAGTGAAGAACTAAAACTAAGGAACCACTCTATTACTTGTGTCCTCCTCCTTTTATGGCCCCCCTCGATGTGATTTCCCATTTTGGTTTGTTAGCGAGGTGCCTCGCGTGCGGATTGAATTCTTAGGCAGTTCACTTAGTTCCATGCGGTTGGCGGTGGGAACTTTAAGTTATGGGGTGGGTTTCACTGCGGTGATTTTCCCGGCCAAGTTGTCTCGGTCAGAACTTTAAGTTCTACGGTGGGGAGACTTCACTCTTTGTTGATTTTCCAGTAGGTTAACCACAAGGTGAGAACTTTAAATTCTCCAGTTGAAACGATAATCATTGGTAGAAGATGTCATTTGAAGTGCTTTCCTTGCTTTGCTGGAGTTCAGAGACCGTCGATTGCTCACCCACATCTGCTTTGCTTCATAATGGCTTCACACAGGGCAAACATCCTTGTGCGCTACGTTTTAAACTACGGGCACGCGCAGTGCGAAAACTTCTGAAGAGATTAAGTGCACGTTGTACATTGCGAATGTGGTAAGTGTGATTTAAATGTGCTAGATTCTATTATAATTATCACTCAAATGTGTATTCATCACCCGGCCTAGCATAGATCACATCTAGCTAGTCAATCTCTAAGTCCGGGTGGCGCAGTTCAGCGACTTTGCGACGAAATAGATCACGTCTAGTTGGTCAATCCTCTAGTCCGTGGCGTAGCTCGGCTAACTGCCGACCCGACGCCGATCACATCTGGTTGGTGACCCGCGAAGTCGGGCAAGCGCGTGCCTGACCTGCGGCCATTGATATAGATCACATCTAGGCTGGTCGATCTCTAAGTCCGGGTGCGGCTCAGCGACCTGCCGGCCCGGAATAGATCACATCTTCTTCGGGCCGATCTCTAAGTCCAGGTAGCGCAGCTCAGCGACTTTAGGCCAGGCATAGATCACATCTAGTTAGACCGATCTCTAGAGATCTGGTGGGCGCAATAGTGACTGCCCAGACCCGGAGATAGATCACGTCTAGGCGAAATTGATCTCTGAAAGTCGATGGGCGTGACTCGCGACTCAGGCCCGGCTGCAGATCACATCCCAATTTGGTCGACCCTGAGGCTCCGGTGGGCGAGCTCAGCGACCTACCGACTCGGCATAGATCACGTCTGGGCCCGGTCGATCTAAGTCGGGTGGCCTGTGCTTGACACCGCGGGCTGTGTAGATCCACGTCCCAGGCGGTCGATCTTTAAGTCAAGTTGGGCGTAGTCGGTGACCTTCCCAGGCCCGACCTTAGATCGTCTGGTGGTCGATCTAAGTGGGGTGGTGGCGTTGTGGTGCCTTCCCGACCCTGACTATAGATCACCTCCCAGGTAGTCGATCTAGAGTCGGGTGGCGCGGCTCATGACTGCCCAGGCCCGATAGATCACGTCTGGATGGACGATCTCTGAGATCCGGGTGGGCGCAGCTCAGCGACTGCTCGACCCACGGTATAAATCACATCCCCATCTTATCGATCTACATGTCGGGTGGCACATTGACTGACTGCTTTCGACCCTGACATAGATCCAAGTATAGCGGTCGATCTCTAAGTTCGGGTTGGCGCGGCTCATTGACTGCCAGGCTGGCATGATCACATCTGGCTAGTCGACCCTGAGTCGGGTGGCGCGGTTCAGCGACCTGGCCCGGCGTAGATCATGTCTAACTGAAGTAGATCTCTACGAAGTCGGGTTGGCACCGTTCTTGACTGCGGAGCCCGGCATGGGTCTCGCTGGTGATCTCTGGGTGCGGGTGGGCGCGACTCGCGACTGCGAGCTAACATAGATGACATCCCAGGCTGGTCGATTCCAGTCGGGTGGCGCGGTTCATGACTGCCCAGGCGGCCATGGATCTACATCCTGGCTGGTCGGATTTCAGTAGCCAATGCAATGTAAATAAAAGAGACATTAAACAAAAAACGAGGCATCCGGATGATGCATTGCCAAAAGACACAAAACGATCGAAAATAACAAAGTAAGAGAGAAAGGAAAATTGTTTGGTGCAAACAAAAGCACTAAATAAAACAAGTCCGCCCAGCCAAAAGAACTTATACCTTTACTTTCGGTCGAGAGATCAGTTGAGAAGCGCCTCGTCTCCGGTCACCGTTGGACTATTCTCCAAACGCTCCTCCCCCTTTATGCTTGATAGGGGCAGCGAAGCAATGACTGACGGCGCTGGGGGCGGCGGGGATTAGCGAAGAACTGCTTGGAATCGGGCGGAAAAGTTCGACTATTCGAGTCCGGTTGAGGCTTGCTCCCAGCGTATGTTGTGCGTGAGCGCAGCGGCCCGTGGCCGTGGTGGCGTGTCGCTAAGCAGGTGAGTCGGCCTCCATCGCCTCCTTGCCAGCGGCCTTCTCCGGCGTGAAATCATCCCTTTAAAGCCCAGGCTCTGTATTGAATGAGTTTTTCATCACTGAATGACCATTCTCTTAGTCTGCTTTCTTACAAGCCTCCCCTGTTATGGCCAACGCCTCTGGCGGCTCCGTGGTGGTCAGCCCTCCGTGAGCCTCTTAGAAAGGGCAGGCACACGGGCGGCGAGCTCCGCATTTCTATCTTTCGGGTAATGCGGCCCCTCGGTGCTTGACTTGGCATCGGCTGCCTCGTGGCCGCAAGCGCTCTCTCGGCCTCGGCGGGGCGTCTGCGGCCAGTTCTACAGCCTCAGGCTCGAGGTGGCGACCATTTAGCTCGACTTTCTTTAGTGAGGCGCTCTACATCTCTGGATCACGCCATCTGAAGCTGCTGCAAATATTATGTGCGCTCGGCGTCCCTTGGCCGGCTTTCAGGCTACGTGATCTTTGCGGCGCGTATTTGCGAACAGCGTCTGACTGCGAAAAGAGCCCATTAGCAACTAAGAAAATAAGTAATAACGCTAAAACCACCCGACGGAACCACCTATCTTACCAGCTCGATGGCCGAACAAATTGCAAATTCCGGACTACCGTATCCGAGTCGCCGTGATCTCTGAAAATCCTCGTCGGGAGTAGAAGCGGGGGCGGGCACTGGCTAATCTTCGCGAGCCCATGCCCGAAGCGGCCGCGTGCCGTGTCCCATGGGTGGAGTGCAGGCTATTTAGCCAATCAACCGCGGGCGCTCTGAGATGAAAGAGGCTCGGTACCGTGAGTATATCTTTGCCCTCACCTCCTCTGGGGCTGATATTTCCCTTTCTCGAGCTCGGCCCCCGTAAAGGGAAGGTAGTCCCATCGGTTATCACCAAGTCCCATTGTTTAGGCTTACGCTCGGACCGCGTATCTTCGATTTCTTGGTGGCTCCTCGCCACGATCTAAGGCGGATTGCTTGGAGTGCTTGCGGAGTGGGATCACCTCAATTTTGATAAGTCGTAGGCCGTCCGGGCTAAGCTCCACCGGTGGCCCCGATTAGAGCTAGGGATGGTTTATTGCGGTCCCTGAGCTTACGTCGGCGGCTGATCATCGGCTAGTCATTTAGCTGGGTTCCACAGTTGGACGAGAGGGCGACATTCGATTAGCCTTTCCGGGCTCACCTGGCTTTCTTTTGCGGGCATGTAGCGATCGAAGCCGGCGGATTCTCTCGTCCTTTCTTCTTATCGAATCTTGGGACCGTTTAGTCATTGAAGTCAAGGTACTCAAATTCTCACCATGGACCGTGTTGGCCTTGAAGCCACACTAAAACAACCTTTACCACTCGGGGCGGCCAGGCTACTGGCCGAGAGGAGGAAGGTTGGGATAGCCTTGCACAGTCTCAGGCTAGGCGGGGAAAGGGCCCAGCGAGGCCGGCTCAGAAGCAAGAGGCCCAGGATGACCTCGTTGCCGCCGGGCCCCACACTTGCAGAGCTTGATGCCTCGATTCTCGGATCCTGGAGGCGGCGCACATCATGAGCATAAAGTGCTCGCCGCGTTCGAAAATGTGGCCCAGGGGATGGCCCCGAAGGATGTAGGAAGTAGGTTCGATCTCCTGTGGATATATTCGGAATTAAGCGGGACCTGGTAGTGGCATTCCCGCTCGGAAATCTCCAAAAGTCGTCGAATCTTCTCAATGCTCGACTTCTCCACCCATTTGATTCGTGTCACAGTAGGGTGATCCGGAATCAACAAAATTTGTATCTAGAATTTCCTCCTCTTAGTAGTGACCCTACTGCTTGAGTATAGCGGATATCTAGGGCCAGTTCAGATGGTTTAGTCTACAAATGACATATCTGGGTTCAAAATGGTGAGGCTTTCATTTAGTTTTCGGTTGCATTAAAAAGTGTGGTTGTTGTTGTCACTAAGGCCCAAGTGAAGCGATTTAAAACAGATGTAAAAGAACACCTTGAAGTTTTGGGTCACTAGTTTGTGCTGGCAGTGGGGTTGTAGAGGAGTCCTCGGGTTATTTCCTCGCGTGGGAGCAAGTGACATATAGTCATTTCCAAAGCCCAGGATATTTGTTTAGCTTTAAAAACCTGACCCTTAGTAACATTCCTATTTAAACCATAGCATTTCTGCAGGCATTTAATGTTTAACGATTGAAAATAAAAGCATTTAACCTACTTTTGGTGTACCGTAAATGACATCATCTGATTATGGAGTTGTGTCTACCATTAAGAGCCTGCCCGAACCACGAAACATGCAGTGATAAGAAAATACGTAATAGAATTTAAACCTAATTGAAGGTTGAAACACAAATCACATATCACCATGTAAACAGAGGAACACCTGCAAACCAGCATCATAAACCTAGCGCAACCTCCTCTTCAAGGTTTTGAAGCAGCTAAACATCCTTTAATTGTCATCCTCAAAGGTGTGTTTAACAACCTAGAAAATGAGAGAAAGGAGAGAAGAAAATGAGATCAAAACAGGGGCTGTATGTGAGTTAAGTGAATTGAATGGTTAGGTTCTGAAAATGTCCATAACATGGCTTATATAGCCCAGAACATGCGAAAATACCAAATAACCTAAATAATATGATTACATTGGTAAAAATTAAACAAAGCGGTCGTTTGAGGATCACAGCGGGAAGCGAAATTTTTCGCTAACACGGTGAATTTATTTATGATAGCGAAAAATTAGTTATGGCAAGTCAAAAACCATTATGCAGTAATTTTTCGCTATGATAGCGAATTTTAGCTATGATATGAAATTTAGCTATCATAGAAATTTGGCTAATTTTATTATCTTGCGATGAATTTAGAAATATCATTGCGAAAATTTGTGTCATATCTTGAGATGCAATCCATCACATCTTGCTTCCTGCGTCCTCCATTTGCATTTCGACTTCTATGGTTGCTATTTCTTCATCCCGAGGCTTGATGAAATCGTGAAATTGACCGACTACGTATAAATCGTGAGGAATTCCGTCTGAAACTAACTCTGTGTTAAGTTCCGAAACTTACTGAGCTACAAAACAACCTCAAACAAAATCAATTACTAAAAGGATCGCATGTCAATGCACTTAATTAATATATATGATTGATGTAGCACTGAAACTATCTTAAATAGGACTCGAAAATAGCCTTTTTGGGTACTAATCACACCCCAATGAGCACATTGCTAGTCCCTTAGCAATAAAATAATAAAGGGTATCTACGAGGCAATGCTTTGCAAAAAGTATTATATTCAAAAAGTGTGGCAATACAGTGAGCTTTACCTTCGATTATGAAAAATTTGGAGACTGTCTGAAAACCATCATGAAAGGAAACGTGTATATAGGAGCAGTTTCGAGGCGACTGTCAGTTAAGGAAGTCGGCACGAACTTCCACAAAATCTAAGTGTTTTAATTAACAGTTTGAACGATAAGTTGCTAAGCTATTCCCTCCCCCGACCAAACTCTTTGCCGGGACCTTAAGCTGACCGACCCTAAATAGATTGAGTTACACTCTTATTTCTTACTTGATTGTGACCTTGGTGCGTCTTTAAAAACTTCGACTTCACCAAGTCGGAACAACGGTCCGTGGGTAACCGATAATTGGGTTTGGGGCAAAAGTCAAAAGGATCTGGGCCACCTAACTCCTCGGGCTTACTTGGACTTGAATGATTTAGAGAATCGGCTAACTTCTTAAATACTATCCACTGGGTGTAGCGAACACTAAGTCGGTGACTCGACTAGTTGGCAAGACACTTAGGGCTTCAAAACTTTCGCCATATACCTGGGCTGTGTTGGGGATTCAAGTAAAGTATCACATTTTAGTTTCTTTTTCTTCTTTCTTTTTCTTTTTGCTTTTTCTTTTTCATTTGGAAAACTTAGTAGATGTTTATTGTGAGTAACATAAACCTATTATGGGTAAATCTGACTAATCTAAGGCCGGTTTGCAAAGTAAAAGAGGTATCGACTTCTTAACCTGATGGCTGATGTGCCTTTGTGTGTGATTAGCTAAGGCGGATGGGCAAGGTTGAACTTTGGAACTAATCAGACGAAAAAACTTAATCATGCATGGAGCTGTTCTGGCATTATCTTGACATCTGATCTTCAATTTTCAACTCAAGGTAGACGAAACATAAAATATATGCGCCAAAAAAATGGTTTGCAAAAGTGTAGAAAGAATGTAAATACTGCTATAAAGCTTTTAATATAACCAAAGTGGCTAGTACGAAGCAACATAGCTAACCACGACAAAGATACTTTTCACTATTAGCTAATACATAAATCTAAACAATACTATACAATGATGGCGGGTTAATAAAGCTAAAAAAACAAAATATGATAGAATACGCTTCGACTCTGCTTTTCCCTCTGACGAGAATATAACCATGTCTCCATTTGGGTAGGGATCGGAAAATTTAGAGAGGAGTGCGACCACGTGGTGGTGTGAACAGGTGGATACGAAGGCTGCTGCGTGACCTTCGACATATCAAGGGCTGCGAAGCGGATAAGCGGGCTGAGTCAAAGTAGTGGAATTTGTGTAGGCTGCATCACGTTGGCGGCGGGGAGGCAGAATTATTTCATGTCAGAAGAAGCATGGCGTGATTCTACGAGTGACCTCGGCTCAGACACGTCGCTCGACAGCCCGATGCTGGTAGTATGAGTGGCGGGCGGCATCCATAACGGCGGATAACTCCTATGAGCGGCGGGACCATGCTGGTATTTGGCGTGATGTGGAGGATGGGCCTTGATCTCGGGAGGGTTGGGGCGACGGGAGGGTGGAGCTGGAGGAGATGAATGCGGGCGAGGTCCTCTCCCTCCACCTCCCCAAACAGTGCTCACCCTCGAGTGAGAATCTACGCAATATCATCGGCGCCTCCTCCTTTAGAAGAATGGAGAGTGGCATATATAAGGCTCGCTCGATGGATAAACACGAGGACAACTCGCTGCGCTCTATATGTGGCTCTCGAGACCGGATGCTCTAAGACCTGGCCTCGGCCCGACCTCGGCATCCAATAAGTAGAAAGCCTACTTGCCCAGAGCAGTCCTTACGGTGGACCTTCTCCTCAAAATGTAATGCAGGTCATACTCACTGAGCTGGGAGAGGGACTTGGTATTTGGACCCAATGTTATGTTTATAACATATTACGAAAGGACTATTATCTAATCCCGACCAATAATGCCACCATGAAACTTGTTTCAATTATATTTCTTTGCAATTATCATGATTATGTGGTTTCCTTAAGAGGAGATAAATTTCTTTTCTAATTTTGATCCATGATGCACAAGTATCTTAATTCGAGCAAGTAATAAAATGGATTTAAGTCCGGATATCGATCCACGAGATCTCGGGAATTCTCGATCAACTACTACATTCTCGAGTTCTATACTATTTAACTGGAATTTATGATTTGCAATTGATATATCACAGCAGCAACCTTTAAATAATGAAAGAAGATAAAGATATTCTTAAACTAGAACAAAATGAAATAATGCTTAAACTAAAATAAAAAAAGTAAAGAAATATTAATAGTTAGTTTTAAACATTGAAAATACAAGCCCATTATGAAACATCAATTCTGCGAACAACTCTGTAGCTTTACTTCATGAACGGTTAGAAGTCCGTGGAAGAAGGTAATGCCATGTGGATCTCTCCCTTAATGACATTCATCATCTAATCTTCCCTGCTTTCTTTCAATGCAAGAGGATTAGATAACTACTTTGACCAAGGCTACTTGCTCGGGGTATTTTTCTTTTCAATACTTTATACCTGTGAATACGATCAGAAACCTTAGCTCCTAAGACATAGGCAAGCATGGGTTTACAATTACACTCGGTTTCTCATCCTCAAAATTGGAACAGCTTCATTCTTTCTCGATTAGATCCTCGCTAACACGGATTGAACTTATTATTCGAATCGAGGCGAACTCTCGCTTCATTTTAATTGATAAGTCATTCAATTCATTCTCTGGGCTTCATGAGAAGAAGATTTACCATTAGAATTCACAAAGCCTATTAGATCCCCAATATCAGTTCGCATACCTCTCGATATCGTTCAATACTCTCGTGAATGCCTCATGGTCACTTAGAGGGCCTCCCGAAATCGAGCATGAAACAATCCTATTACTGTATGGGACACTAATATTCGATCGATACAACAATAAACAAAACTGCCATAAATTCGAGATCAAGTTCAAGAACTCGATAAATTTCAGATAAAGATAAATTTGAACAATGTAGTAAATTCAACTAAGTCGGGTTTCTAAATTACTTCATTACACTAATTATAGCTCGATCAAAATAACTACTGCAGATCGAACCGAGTTCGAATTCCAAAATTTGTTCGACTTCAAACGAATCCAGCACTCAAGAAAATAACATTCTCAGACCAACTTCAACTTCAACAACTAACATCCAGATCTAGAAATTCAAATGAAATAAAAATCTACTCTAATCTAATCTAAAATAACAAAGAAACAAAAGAAAAAATTAAAATACACGAGCCTTCCTACTACCCGTACTCTCTTTCGAGTCGCCAAGACGCTTTTCGCAGCGCAAATTTGGCAGATGATAGGTTTGAAGTCGGGCCCTAACTCGGCGTAACCGGTATTCAGGATTTCAAAATAACCGCCCATTTGTTCGCTCATGTCGCGACCCACTCGCGGTCACGACCTCGACCATCGTCGCGGACTCTTTATGTCGCGACTCAATCGTTCGCTTTACGAAATGCTCGATGTCGCGACTCTCTCTTCACGCGACTCACCGGCTCGCCATGATCGCCTGATGTCGCGACTCTCTTCCACTCGCGACTTCATCTTTCTCATTGTGATCTCTCTTTCGAGGTCGCGACTTCAATCATACGTCGCGACTTCGTTTTTCCGCTCGTCTGCAGCGCGCTTTTATATGGTCGACTCTGCCTTTAACACCCCGATCCGGAGCGTCGCTGACCGCTAAATGACGCCGCGACCTTCTTTCCTTGTAACTGTTGTCGCGACCACTGAATGACGTCGCGACTTCATCTTTCTGTGTTGTGAGCTCTTTTGAGGTCGCGACTTCAATCATACGTCGCGACTTCAATGTTATGCTTATGAGCTCTGATGTCGTGGGAAGCTTTTCTATCACATGACTTGTCTTCGATCTCGATATGATGTCGCGACAAACATCTAAATGACGCCGCTGACTTCCATTCGCAAACTCGATGTCGCGATTTCATCAAGGACGCCGCTGATTTCACCTTTATTTCCAACCGATGTCGCTGACGACTGTATGACGCCGCGACATCTTCTCGATTCAAAGACTCGATGTCTCGTCCGTCGAACCGCCAGCGACCCCATGCTCGCTTCAAAATCTTTTGTCGCAATCCTGTCTCGCGTCACTACCTCCATGTCTAATGCTAAGTTACCGTCACACTAAGTGGTGTCGCGACATCATGTCTACTTCTTCATTAGTTCCCTTGGCCGTCTGATTGGGAGTTTCACACACTCGTGTTATTCTTCACATCGGGCTGATATCGCTAATAACAAGTCCTTTTCTTTCAAAATTACTTGCATTTCTTTCTTAATTCGAAGGCTATTCTCAGGGCTTTGTAGATCAGCCTCGTCGCGACCCTGTCCGGTGGTATCACGACATCATTTATCTCCTTTGTGTCGACATCGCAATGATGTCGCGACATGAACTTCGCATTCGATCGCTTCTTTTAACTTCGACTCGTCATTTGTCTCAACTTCCTCTTTAGGTCACGACTTCGCTTGCTCACTCTTCGCTTTCTTCAAAGCCAAATTTATCGGTGTCGTGACTTGAAATTGCTGAAACTAAGGCTCTCGTCATACTTAAATTCCGCTTTGACTTCGCTTCACAGAGGGTCGATTACGTATTTTTGCTAAAATTTGATTTTTCGATTTCCCCGCAAATTGAATTTGATTCAATTATCGCTTTCGCAGATAATTCAACGTTATTCTCAATATAAACTCGTAAAATGGATTAAAAATCTAATGCTGGGACTCATCAGGATCGAATCCGTGAATCCTGGAATCTCAGACAGAGTTCTAGTATAGCTCTCCTCAAGGCCAGACATACGCTCGGCCGAATAGGGGTCAGTCGAAGTACATGGTCCACGAGAAGCATCTGTGGGGAAAGCTGCCGACGGAAGAGTATAGGCCCGACCGTGGTATCTCGAGCAAGAGAGTGAACCATCTCTCTCTGTGATGGCTGAGGCCACCACCGATAGTCCGTGGAATTCGGCTGTAACTAATGGCCCAAGCAATTTATAATATCTCGCAAATGGAGTACCCTAAGGCGGTCACGATAATCGAACCGGGATTCTAATCTGGGCTAGGGCACTCCCGATGTCATCATAGCAGGATAAAACTCAAGCACCACCCGGATAGAAAAAACCCGGTGTCATAAATGGGAGCAAAGTGAATATCATTGATCAACCGCGATCGAATCTCTCGAATCAGCCATTCACGGCCACGCTTCGTGATGTCGTAATATGACTCCATATGGAAGTCCTTGACTAAGATCGATGTTCCCCGATCTGATGGCGCCTAAACACGGCCGCCCGATCCTCTGCCCGAATAATCGCGACTAACTCGATCACTGGAGGAGGCGACGGCCGGCTTAGACCGCGATGATCTCCACTAAGCCTACCGTCCGCCCGCTGAAGACTGCCCTCCGGCTGGTCTCGATGCACAAGAGAAGAGGGGCCCGAGGTCCCACCCGGTCCGATATCTCCTGGATCGGGGGGCTCGGGCCCGAGCCTCCTCTCGATATGTGGCAGGACCAATGCGTGGCGTCTCCGCAACCTCCGGGTCCCGGAGAGTGAGACCCCGCAACCCCGGATGCGGCCTCGCACCGCCTCTCTCAAGGGTAGCCGAATCGACCCCGGCCCAGAATCGACGGGCTCCATGGGTACAAACCATGGCTAAAGCTGAATCACGCAGCAGGAACCGGCAGGTGACTACGTGAGCTTAAGACCTGGGCAGGTTGATACCGACTGAGCCAAGGAGACTCGAGACGGTGCTTGCAGACCGCACAGGTGGCTCGACCGAGCCGGAGGCGCGACCGTGGCTTTACGCGGATCATGGGCCAGCGCGGCGGCTAAGGCAAGCGCGGCCAGTACGTCAAGCCCGGCTGGGCGCGGCCAGTAATCTGCCGCCAGGATACTACGGCGCGTAAGTGCGCAGAATGCAGGCACGGAGCGGGCTCTCGACACTCGCGCTTTAGGCAGCGTGTGAAAGGAATGGAATGAAAATGAGAAGTGGGGTGCGCCTTATAAATCCGCTTAGCAGCTTGAAAGGCCTCTAAATTTCTATTATCGCGTAATTTTGCGGTTCTCGCACTCAGCGTATCTCCGCAAAATAAAAACAAAATTCTTAATTTAATAAATTAAAATTAAATAAAATAAAATAAATAATAAAATAAAAATAAAATAAAATAAAATTTTAACTAACATAAAAAGGTTTTTAATTTAAAACTAAAATAAAGAAAATTACCAAAAAATAAAAATAATTAAAAACCGAAAAATCGCATCAAATTAAACTAAATTAAAATTTACGAGCTACGCTTGTCTCTAAAGGAGACCTAACCACTTTCATCCGCTTCTAAGCCATTCATGGAGGATCAAGGAGAGGGAGTTTTTCACGCCCAAGTAGCTGATGCAGCCGCAATGCCTTTCATGCCCAAATTTCATTCGTTGAGCTTCTTTTCACTGGTGGTATCGGGGGAAGCATCGTTTCTTTAGGAGTGGGATCATGTAGCCAATTTCTCCATCAACTGCTTCACTTTTCTTCACCAATTCTCCCTGCAGTTTGTGAGCATTTGGTTTCCCGAATCCCGGGACTAATCAGCAAATCCCATCCGACCTCGCTCATCTTTCGCCGGGCTTGTGCTTGTTGCTCAAGTGAAAGATATCGAAGCCCAAAGGTCATGTTGCCAAATGTGGTTTCGCATGACCATCTCTGCCAGCTTGATTATCGCATCGAAGTACAAAATGGCCTTCCCTGTGATGATCGCATGATGAAGCCCAATCGCGACGGCTTCCAGATCAAGCACTACAAAATCCATCGGATAAGAGGAATTTGTCCACTTTTACTAATACATCCTCAACTATTCCCTTAGGAATTTTTACCGGGATCGATCGCCTAAGGATGTAGTGACGCTGCAGGCTTAAGCTCCCCAAACCCACCGCTTGTATAATCGAGTACGCAGCAGGTTCACACCGCCCCCAAGTCCACAATGTCAAAGGCTTTATCTATGCAAGTTCCTCCAATGTCGACCGATATCATGGGGATCCCCGATCCTTGTATTTCACCGAGGTCTCGCTTCCGAATGATGGTAATCGACTCTGCTCTATTGGGAAGGCTTTCTTTCAATGCCCAACCTCGACCGCGCATTGTGTCCTTTCCAAAAATTTTCAGATATGGCTCGACCGCTTAATCATGTCAAGGCGTTGGGATATTTACCTTCACTCGCCTTTAGCACCTCCCAAATTTCCGCCTTGTTTGCGGATTTTCGCTCATTTCTAAGTGCTCGAGGAAACGGCGGGGCATGTTTTTTCTTTCATCGACCTTCTCTCGATTATTCTCTCAGGTTCAGCCTTCCTTTCTTTCCTCGCTTTCAAGAATTCGCATTGGCTGTGTTCAATTTCTTTCCACCTCAAAGTGAAGATAGCCTTTACTCATCCATTCTGCATCAGGTCACCGACAGATCTCTATCTCATGTATTCCCCTAGGTTTTGCCGTGTCCGAAGGGAATTTCTTCGCAGACCCTCGTTGTCGGGTTAGACAACCTCGGTAATGGAACTTGCAACTCGTAACGGCGTCATTCAACTTCTTTGTCGAAAGTGAGCTTTCTATTGCCTCAATTTCTAATCGGGCTCGGGATACTGATGGCTTTCTGCTCTTCTACAAAATTTCCCACCACCTTGCTCAAATTCAAGATGGCTTCGTCATCGTATAAGGCGTGAAGCTTCGCTGCGGCCAAGTGGAGCCAAACTCGCCGCCGTGCTCTCGGGGGTATATGTAGGGGTTTTGGCTTCCATGATAGGTCTGGATGATCTTCCAATCAGTTATGTGTTACCATAAGGAGATCAGGTTTATTTCACTCCAAGATGGGCATGCTCTCGCATTAATTCCCTTACTCAAGGAACCATCGACAAAGGTCTACGTGGTGGCTATTCGACCGACAATTAAAACAGCTAGGTGAGATGCGTGCACCATTCACCGCCAGACTTCCATGCCGATTTCTCATTTCAAGCTCCTCCAACCTTCGGTCAAAGTGGCCGGCTACTTCTTCATCTTCATGCTCTTCTGAAAAGTCAGATGATGCTCTCCCTTTCAGCGGGTCGGCGCCCTATTCTCTCTACTCCCTTTCGATTCGCTCATCCTACGTTTCAAGGTTTCGCCACATAGTTCAAAAAGTCCATGGCCTCATCCGGTTCTGCTCAAAAAGTCCCTCCACATGGTTTCCAGTGAGTTGCTTCACTGGCTAGAGACATACCCATCATAGAAATGATTCACAGCATCCATGTATCAAAACCACGGTGTGGACATGCACCGATATTCCATGAACCTCTCCCAACACCGATAAAACTTCTCCTCGTCAGAGTCGAAAGTGTAGATTCGCTTCTTCAAACTCTTAGTCTGTCAGACCAAGCAATTTCTTCAAAATTCAACTCAAGATCGCCTAATTTCTAATCGTTTCTACTCATGAATTGAGCCATATTTTGCTTTGTCCTCGGTGGTGGTTAATGGAATGCCTCTAACTTCAATATCAATCCATACTCCGCTTACACCCTCCTTAAAAATTATGCATACTTCCTCAAAAACTCGAACGTGTGTGTGTATGGATTTTCATTTTCCATACCATGAAAAAGTCAGAGTAAGGGCACCAGATAGTGGTCTTACCGCTACATCCTCGCCAGGTATGACGCAGAAGGAGCACTAACTTTAGAGGGGCGATGTGGTCCTCATCAATTCGTAGATGATGTCGGATTCATAGACGCTTAATCGACTTCATTGCTCTTGCAGATCCATTTGCTCACCGTGCACACCGACTTCACAACTTTGCCTAATTGGTGCACTCAATCCTTTGCAAATTACCCGACATTCCTCTATCCTGATGCATAAACACCCCGTGACACAAAAGAGACAAAGCAGGAACAATCTGCAAAGCTTGCCAAAAGATTAGTGTTAGCCAAATAATAAATGATCGTTATGATAATAACCGGTCTGCCAGTTGGATCGCCGAAAGTGTAAAAACTCGATATTCTAAACAATGAAATTCAAAAAGGGTTAAAAGGTCACCAACACTTGTAATGAAGATTACAAGAACATATCAACTCATCATCTGTAGTTTGGCACCATCCTCAAGAACGGCGCCCATTTGATTCATGCCACTAGGTGATCCGAATCAAAATTTGTATCCTAAATTTCCCCACCGCCGTAGTCAAGCTTACTACAAGATAGTGGTTCGGTCGAACACAAGGACGGGTTTTCGTCAAATGACTTGTATCATGATTCAAATGGTGAGGCTTTCATTTGATTCTGGATTTGCATTGGTGCGCGTTGTTGGGCTGGTCACTAAGCTAAGTGAAGCAACTTTTAAAATAAGATAAAAAGAACACCTTGAAAGTTCGGGGTCACTAGTTTGAAAAATGATGGGGTCAGAGGAGGTGTCCCTGTGTTATTTCTCGCATTAGTGGCAAATGACAGGTGTCATTTCCAAAACCGGACATTTGTTTAACTTTAAACTAACCCTAAGAACATTCCATTCGAATCCATAGCATTTAATGAGCATTTAATGCTTCGTTAGCTGAAAATAAAGCATTTAACCTACTTTCGGGCTCAGAATGAGATCTATCGGATGTCATGTATCACCATTAAGAATACATCAACCCCTCGGCTACGCCAAGTATCGACTCAAAGAAAATACATTAAATAGCATTTAAACCTAGTCTGGTGTTTGAACACAAATACGCCAGTGACCGCCTATGAAAACAGAGGAACACCCGCAAACCAACATCAACTGTCTCCAAGAACCCTCCTCTTCAAGGTTTCGAGGCTTAGCCAAACATCCTTGAGCTATCCTCAAAGGGGTGTGGTTCAAACTTAGAAAATGAGAGAGAAAGAGGAGAGAGAAGAGAGAAAATGGGAACCAAACAAAATGTATGTAAAGTCACATGAATTGAATAGCTAGGTTACAAAATGTCCATAACATGGCTTATATAGCCCCACAAACATGCTAAAATACCAAACTAACCTAAATAATATGATTACATCGAGGAAAAGAGGAATTAAAAAACAAAACTGAGTCGCTGACTACAAAAACAGAAGCAAAATTTTCATGCTATGTGCACAGAAGGGGAATTTCGCTATGATAGCTTAAAATTCGCTATGATAAATAAAATTCAGTCATAGCTTAAAATTGAAAATTTCACATGCACGCAATTCACATGATAGCGAATTTTCACTATGATAGCGAAATTTCGCTATCATAGCGAAAATTTGGCTATAAATAAATCACTAATCCTCTATTCCGTCTCGCATCCTCCACCTTGCATTTCAACTTCTATGGTTGCTATTTCTTCATCCTGTGCTTGATGAAATCGGGATGAGAATTCAACCGAACTCATAAATCAAATAAATTTCGATGCCAAGCTTGATATGATGGGCGGAGGGCCGACGAAACCTACAAAACTACCAAAACAACCTCGAAACAAAATCGTGAGTACTAAAGGACTCCGCACATGTCAATCTACGACTAATATGATTAGTACGCAAAAAGCACTCAAAACCTATCTTAAATAGGACTCAAAATAGCACTTTTTGGGTACTAATCACCATTTCACCAGCCTTCCTCTCCAAGCCTATCCCGTGATGAATAACCAACTAAGCATTATATCATAACGTCTGATAGTTGACAAACCATAACCCTATATTAACTACAAGACTGGAAGGATTAAGACCACTAATTAACATTAAACTAAGAACTCGGGGAACCCGGTCTCATCCCAAGGACCCTCACTAAGAACGCCCATTTCGCCTCCGTCTTAAAGTAGCCTGGGAGCTCCATTCACGATCTGCGCCAGGCTCAAACCGACATGGACATCCGGCCACCCGACCATATGTTCAGGAAGTAAATGATAAAAAGCTCCACCAACGTGAGATCAAGCTGGTACAAATAGTTTATCACCCAGCAGCCGATTAGGATGCGAATCACATTAGGGTGTATAAGGGCTAGAGGCGCCCGGGTAAAGTGTAAAAATTGTTTGACCATGGCTGCACGCAGCTGCGAACATGGCCGCAAGACGCCCCGGGTAAAAACACACCGCTGTTCTACACTCAAGGTAGACTCATCAGGCCTATCCACCAACCATAAGCTAATGTCGTCGAGCACCTCACAATATCTCATTAATTCCTCCATCGTCAAAGACGAGATGATGCTACTTGTATATGCCGCCTCGGCCACGGGGGCTAATTTTCACTCGCGTGGAAGTTTCTTCTTGGCCCCTCACCATTCTACAAGCAGATCAAAAGGAAAAGAAAAAACAAATATTAAACTCTACACCTAATCTAAGAGCAAAGGCATGCCCTGTGCCCAAATAAGGGCCACCCGCCAACAAATCTTTAGTCCTCCTTCCAAGCCTTAGATGTCTGAAACCGGGCCGCCAACCAAGAACCAACACTATTAAGGAACGATGATAGTTACCTATGAAATGAAGTGCGCGAATGCCTGTAGCGATGGCTCTAAAACTAACGCAAGGTAGAACCGGCCTATTCGCAGTGGTTAGTCGCCAAAAGGAAAGAAGATAAACCAAAATGACACGAAAAAGAAAAAGGTATGGCTTCATGATGCCTATCTATATATAGTCGCCTAGGGTCTGTAGTCGCATTTAATGTAGCGGAGAACGATCGTCTATCCAAGATCTAAACCAACGCAACGGTTCACACTCTAGGGCACTATGGACTAAGAAGGGCCAAGCCCAAAGGCCTTCCTCTCGGACGGACAAACAGGCCCGTTAACCCATCTTATAATGACTAAATGGCCGCAATTAGATAGAATTATAGAATATCCACACACATTTATAATAAGACACAATAATAATAAAAAACTACAACTTTATTAATCAGACCACAAAAGGTGTTCCTAAGATTACATAGCATTGCCTCAAGGTTGCCAATGTTTTGGCTAATACATTCCGAGCTTACAAAACATCCAAAGTGTATACATCTATTCGGATCCAAGACAAAGCTACCGTTAAGCCAAAAAGAAGAGCAGTTAAGATATGACAATAACGAGAAAGAAAGCCTCGAACTCGCCATAGAGGCCAAGATGGGGATGGAGCCGAACAAGAAGCAGAAAGATCCCACGCTGCCATGGAGGCTAAGAAGGAGGAGAAATAGAGGATAAGGTCAGAAAGCTTGAGTAACCCCCCGTAGGATTTAAGAAGGTGTCCTCGATGCAGGTCACATTCAAGTTTTAGAACCACCTAAACACCCCCCCCGAACATTCGACTCGCCAAGCCATGCCATCTCGACCATCCAACGCCCGATCCAAGACGCTCAACTAATTCCACACAACCGAATCCCTCATTCCGCAACCCCTTCAGTTCATGGTCTTAACTAACTGTCAATTGTCTTCCTTCACTGATAACACTATTATTGGCCTAACAATCTTTTGTCATTCTCAGTCTTTTATGTTAATCCTCCAATCTGGAATCAATATAGCATCCAATGCGCCCAAAAATCATAAATCTACATTGAACAAAGATCGATTGCCTCACTGCTCCCAATGAAGTGATCATTGCTTGTTCTTTCTAACCGGGCGACCATTTCCCGGCAGAAAGGGGCATCAGGCAAATTACAGCCCGCCCGCCCCATTAGCTGTACCGCCGCCAAGGACCTCCTAAGATCAAACCCACAACTAACCGCCAGGAACGCCCGGCATTCTCATCCCGAATGCCTCATCACCCGCATCTCCCAAGCACCGTTTCATCCCGACGCCTGGCCTTCAGACACTTCCGGCATTGCTTATCCCGACGCCTGTCTTCCGGATGACTCCGACAACTTCACCAAACGAAACTACCAAACCATTTCTTCATAATATAAATACAAAATTTCCCACGAACTAGTCTCTCCGCCTCCGACGGAATAGGAAGGCACTCTCACAACGGCCAAATCAGGAAAGTGGTTACATAAAAAGAAGAACAAGTCACCCTTTCCGAAAGAAGAGCCATCTTCTCCTACCATTAGGAGAGGAAATCGTCCACTCTCCAAGAAAGATCTGATCCTCTTCCCTCTCCATAAAGAAGAGCAAGTTACTCCCAAAAAGCACAAGATTCCTCGATCGAGACTATTATTGCTCAAACTCTAAGTCTTCTGTGAAAATACTAACTGCTACCTGAGGGCAACGGAACACCACCGTCGTCTTCTTTTTGTTTTTCAGGTTGCAGCTAACTGGTGAATACCCCAACGATCTAGTGACTCTGAGAATTTAGGAGACTACATGTTTGTCACCAAGGGTCATGAATCTTCTCTCATTATCCTTTTCAGAGTCTTGGCGGATGGGGTAGTAAGTGGCTCGCTATCCGTCTGTGCCTCGTCTTCCTCTACATCAAATTCTCATTCATCATAGTCTTTAGCAGCGTAATGCGCCTAGAATCTCTATATCCCTCTACAGTTGTTCTTTTGTGGCTTTTTTCGATTTGACTCTCTTATTGCTCCGATGAAGGAGGTCGTCTTCTTCATCATTTGATCTTGCATGTTCATCATGGCCTGCATCAAGATAAACATCCACGAGAGAAAACTATGTAACCCTAGGTTTTGGGTCCTTTTTACTAAAATTTTGATTCTTAAAGAATTAAAATATTTTTAAAATGAAGAATTGATTTCTCTATTTGAAGACAAAAAACACTCTACCCGATCAAATATCCTAAATTCTTGGAGTGTATGGCTGAAGTGTACCTCCTAAACCACACACCGACATGTGGCTATCGAAATGTTAAGACTTAAGAAGCTCCACCACAAAGATTCCTCTACTTACTTCGTGATCGACGTTTGTTTTCTTAATTTTGAAAACTATTTTGACAAATTTTTAAAGCATAATTTTGATGTTATCTGTGTAATTCTCAGATATATATATATATATATATATATATATATATATATATATATATATATATATATATATATATATATATATATATATATATATATATATATATATATATATATATATATATATATATATTGTGTTTTTCAAAACAAAACAAAACTGAAAACCAAACGTGTTATCTCTATTCTCCATATTATCCTTGTTTCTTAAAAACATGAACCAAATAAACCCTTATTTTCATTCATTTAATTTCATTTATATTATTCTAATTTCTTTTGTGACCAATTTTACTTTCTCAATATTATTTTATTTTTCTTATTTTTATTTATAAAATCACAGTTTTTGACAATAAATACAATTTATTTAATTTATTTTGATAAAAATATTCCATTTGTGTTAAAATTTATATGTAATTGTTTATTTAATATTTGTTTACACTAAAAATGAATTTTTTAGGCCAAAATGGTGTTTAGATAATTATTCGGCCCAAAAGGCAGTGGAATGGGCCGAATGGATATATTAAGCACAGACCAAGCCCAAACCGAGCTCAACCCAGTCCGAGAAAGCCCAAGTCCATGATAATCAGCCCAAGAAAGGGTCCAAGGACATTTATGAAATTTTTAAATTTGTCAAAGTAGCCAACTCAGAATTGTGAGACTTTATCTCAAAAGCAAGTGGAATGAGACTTTTCTCCAACTGCCATGAACGTGAGCGCTATCATACTTCCTCCCGATAAACGACTTATAATAAGCTACAATTTCGATAAAACGACTGGGAGAACAAGGCAAGAGCGGTGGCAGCAATTATTACCTATCGAGAAGTGGACGAACGCTTATTCGTAATGCCTACAAAAGGAAGACTCAACTTCATATGCAAAACCGGCAAATCAATCATCAACCAACACTTAATAGAGCATTTCAAAGATTTTCATACTTTCTACAAGTTCATCAAAGAATATTTTATTTCTACGCTTATTTTATTTCCAAATATTTGTTTTCAAAGCTTTCATGCTTTAACAATTCCATTTCCAATCAGATTCTACAATGAAATTTACTACTTTTTCAGCTTGTTCATATAGTTTTTCTCTCAACTTTCAATACATTCCAATTTTCAAAGCATTTTTCACTTACACTCTAGGGAACTGTTAAGGGAACTAGGGAACCCATTTTTCGCTTGTGTAGAAGTTAGATTCGACATCATTTCAGTTTGGAAATACTATAATTTCCTGACACACCCGTGCATTCACCAATTCATGTGCTTTTGTATGTTTTAGACTAAAATCCAATGAAAACATATTTTTGGCATGCCTGGTGGGACACATCTTTGTGGAACATTGATACATCTTTTTGTTTTGTATGTTCAGTTGTTCATATTCCACGATGGGACACACTTTTTGCTGAAGAATGCCACCAAAATTGAGGAATAAGACAACTGTAGAGTCTCCAGACTCAGGATCTAATGCTACAAAAGCAACATAAGAAGAAAGAGTTCCAGCCTTGGTGGAACAGATAGAGAACCTGATGAATTCTCTAGTGCGACAGTCAAGGAATCTATCCAACAACCCAATCGAACAAGTGGAAGGAAGAGGCGCAAGTAGTGAATGTGCCTATTCTTTTTCTCTAATAATTATAATGAATTTCAAGCTTTCATGAAAGAATTAAAGAGCCATTGAATGATCATGACTGCCTTTATGGAAGAAATGAAGCAGCAATCTTAATACAACCTAGAAAACCTTAGAGAAAGGGGACAATCAAGGCAAGAAGTTGCTTCTGAAAGACAATTCTCTAATGAACTCATGTGGCAGTATTATGATAACCTACGGGGAGCTGGTGAAAGACCTAATACTGCTAGAAACATAGCCCCTCAGAGGATTTTTGCTCAAATTAATCCAATCACACAACCAGGAGTATATGAAGGAGGCTTTTCTTTCAATGGAGGCCCTGTGTGGGGGCCAGATCATGCAACCAATTGTGGCAAGTGGCAACTCGGGACAAATAAGTTCCTCGTGTTCCTCGTGCTCTTCAACAACTACAAAAGTTTCTAATAGGTTCATCAAAAGTTCCTCGCTTGTTCCTTTGTGCAACCAAATGCGATACTAGATTTAGGCAATCGAGAGGCAAAGATACGAGTTATATGGGCTAGACCTCAAGAAAATCAAGCAATTCCTGAGTTCACAAACCTTATCCAGAGATGATAGATAGGGAAAACCCCTACCCAAGGGGGTACAAGATCCTTGATTTCTCCTTGTTCTCTAGAGAAGATGGCCAATCCACCCTAGAGCATGTTGTTAGATTTACTATGCAATGTGGGAAGTTGGCTAACTATGAGAATTTCTATCATTTTAAGCTTAGACTATTTCCTAACTCTTTAACAGGAGCGACATTCACTTGGTATACAACATTACCAAGGAAATCCATACAAAGTTGGCAGGAAATGGAAAGACAGTTCCACACACAGTTCTTCAAGGCTAAGCCTGAAGTGTGCATCGAATAACTGTCTAGAGTGACTCCAAGAAATGGGGAGACCGCTAATTTGTTCATCTCCTATTTCAAGAATATGGGAAACATATGCAAGATCCATCTTCTATAGACAGAGTATGTAAAAATGGCCCAAAGAGGTTTGGACATTGAGTTAAGGAAGAAATTCGAAGGTATGGAATTTAGAGATTCTTATGAACTTGTAGCTAAGGTGACAGAATATGAAGAGCTGCTCAAGGAAGAAAGTTACCAGAGGAAGAAATCCATGGGAACCTATTGTCAAGAGGTGAACTAGGAGGTGGCAATGGCGTATCTATCCGGCTATATGACATTAACTCTTGTCGCCTTTCGTAGAAAAGACACTTGATGTGTGGATGAAGGCACAAATTGTTGATACACAGGTCCAATATACTTTTAAGGTAGCGAAAACTAAGGAAATATTTGATTTCTTGATGAAAGAAAAATTCATTGCCTTCTCGAGGTCTCTTGAATTCTTTGTCTTTAGTCACAAAGAAAGCTGCCTCTCTTCACCCGAGCGAACCACTTCGGCCGACGAAGCTACGCTCAAGTGTGCCCTCGCTTCTTGCTCTTTTGTCCTCTTTCGCTGCTTTTACTTTCTATTCCTGCAAAACATAAGTAAATGGGGGATTAGTGTAATCTTTAGGAATATAGGTGTGAATCTAGCATTTAGGTTACAAAAATACATGTAAAACACACTACAAATGCTAACAAGATCCACACCTATCAGTAGGCAGGTTTAAAGAATGTTCTTCAAGAAAAAGAGCTTTTTCCCTAAGGGGTAAGTTCACTCCTCTAAATGATAAGATTACAGGGAAAGTCAATTCTCCAAGGAAAAAGGTAGGGGAAAGACATGTTTATCCCCTATGGCCTATGTTTCCAAAAGGTGGACACCATTTCTCCAAGGTACAGAATGAAGTTCACCAGGGACAACTTCGCTTCTCCAAGAGGTAGATTCTTTTCCTCAGGAGAGAAGATTGCAGACAACTTCACTTCTCCAAGGAATCTGGTATGGGAAAGACATGTTTCTCCAACCATACTTGTTTTTCTAAGAGGTAGACTCAATTCTAGAAGGGAGGAGGTTGCAAAGAAGGAAAAACATGTGAGGTGTATCATTCCGCCTATGGTTTCTTCTGGTCAAAGATGGCATGTGGTACATCACAAAAAAATTTCACCAAAGGCTATCCAAGACCCAGAAGAGGAGGATGCAGAGGCAAAGAGCAACTAATAGAAGGCAGCTCATTATTGTACCTATGGAAATCCAAAAGGAAGATGCCATGGAGTTAGAGAAAGTGAAGGAAGGAATGGTTCCTATCTTGGAAAAAACAAAGTTTGGGAGGAAAGCTACTAAGGATATGGACTCAATGAGCAGTGTAGATAAAGTGATGGACTCGGCGACCTTAATGATAGGTGAATCCCTATTTCTTTAAATTATTCTACTGTTTCTCTAACATTGCCAACTATTTTCAAGTAAAGAAAAATAGAGGAAGATCTAGTAGAGGTAGAAGGGAAGCCCCCGACCACAGAGGAAGATGTGGGTCACGATGGAGTTACCATAGAATCCTCTAAAGCATGCAAACCTTTGAAGGTGATACTTGAGAAACCTCTATGGAAATGACAAGGCATATAAAGCCTTTGTACATAAGAGCCCATCTCAATGGCAGACCGATATCTAAGGTATTGATAGATAATGGATTAGTGGTAAATGTAATGCCATTGAGAATGTTGAGAGCTTTGGGAAGGAGTATTAATGATCTAATAGAAATAGTGGTGGTTGTGTCTGCCTTTATTGGAGAAGTATCCAAGACCCTGGGGATACTACCTATAGATATCACCATCGCAAAATGCACCGCCCATCCTTTTATGATGTACTTACCTAAAAATTACAACATTTTGTTTAAGGGAGACTGGATTCATGCCAACTCGGTGTAAAGTATCTCTGAAAAGGTAATGAAATGGAAGGGTGGGAAGATAGTTGAACCCTTCACGGCGACTACAGGCTCTATGGAAGCCAGGTATTATGACCAAGAATTCAATCCTCTCAAGTTCACTAATAGAAGGAAAGATGGGATCCCAAGAAAAGCATACATGGACTCAAAGGGTTATGTGGAAATATGAAAGAAGGCGGCCAAACTCCTAAAGGTGACTACAATCATGCCTTATAGGCCGATGAGTGGCCCAGTCATTGAGGAGATAGATAATGACTGATTACTCTCAAGAAGAAAATGCAATAGCTGTAATTGCCATATTCCAAATGAAAGTGCAGCAGACTGTGGAAATGATTAAAGAAGAACACCTCCAAAATACCTATGGGGCTGAGATAATTTTTGAAAAGGATGCACATGAAGAAGATAAAGAAATACAGATGGAGGATTTGGAGCAAGCCCCTCCTAAGTTCGAAGACACGCAACCTCAAGTACATGACCCTATGGAGGAAGTGAACCTCGACACTATGGAAGAGCCGAGGATTACCTATATTAGTTTCTTGCTGCCTTCTAACTTCAAAGAAGGGATTATTTCAACACTATAGGAATTCAAAGATTGCTTTACTTGGAATTACAACTAGATGCCGTGATCGGGATGTATTGCGGAACACCGCTGCCTATCAAGCTCGATTCCACTCTTCAGCTAGAACTACCCGTAAAAATATCAAAGGAGATAGAGCTGAAGGTTAAAGAGGAGATTGAGAAGCTTTTGAAGGCTAAATTCATCAGACCTACAAGGTATGTGCAGTGGTTAGCAAATATTGTCCCTGTGATGAAAAATAATGGGAAACTTAGAGTTTATGTGTGACTTTAGGATTTAAATGTCGCCACCCTAAAGACATGTATGTAATGCCCATTGTTGACATTTTAGTTTATTCTACTACAAATAATGAATTATTGTCCTTATGGATGGCTCTCCTCGGGTATAACCAAATCCTAATAGCGTTGATGATATCTAAGACTCCGCTTCTTCACATGTCTTCGTTCCTAGAACGTTTGAATGGCTAGTCATGCCTGGGTTTCAGTTAATGTTGGTGCAATTTTACCAAAGGGCTATGAATGCCATCTTTCATGATATGTTAAGCCACCACATGGATATTTATATCGATGATATTATGGTTGAATCTAAGAAGGCCACAGAACATGTGAATCATTTAAGGAAAAGTTTCGAAAGGATGAGACTTCATCAACTGAAACTCAATCCACTAAAATGTGCTTTTGGAGTTCAAGCCATAAATTTTCTAGGGTTTTTAGTTCACCAAAGAGGAGTGGAAGTCGATCACAACAAAGCCAAGGCCATCATTTCAACCAAGGCTCCTCAAAATAAGAAAGAACTTTAGAAGTTCTTAGGTCAAGTGAACTATTTAAGGAGGTTCATCTCAAATATGGCAGGGAAAACTAAGGTATTCTCTGACCTAATCAAGCTGAAGAAGTGGAAGAGTTTAAATGGGAGAAATAACACTAGATAGCTTTTGATGGAATCAAAGGTTACCTTTCTAAACCCCTTGTTTTAATGCCATTGTTGAAGGGTAGGCCACTCAAACTCTATCTATCAGCTACAAAAGAGTCTATAGGATACCTTTTGGCACAAAATAATGTTGAAGGCCATGAGCAAGCTGTTTACTATTTGAGTAGAGTCCTAAATTCAACAGAGACAAGGTATACACCCATTAAGAAATTGTGCTTGGCCTTATACTTTGTATGTATAAACTTGTTACTTGATCAAGTCTCAAGTGTATGTGGTCTCTCAAACCAACTTGATGAAGGCAGGCGCAAGTTCTCGACCGCAGAATCACTAGGATCGACCTAAGCAAATGGTCCCTTGCTTCTGCCGTAGTTCACCTGACCTATTTTCCACATAAATCAGTCAAGGGGCAAGCTTTCAGTAACTTTCTGGCTGATCATCCTTCATTAGAAATCCAACCATAAAAGTATAATTCGGGATATATGAAGTAGAAAGGCGCTATGGATTCTGTTGATGGCTCTAGCACGAGAAACTGGCTGAGTCGGATAGTAATCATTTCACCCAAAAGGATAAAGACTACCCTATCTTTCAACTTAGCCTTCACCAACAATCAAGCCGAATATGAGGTTTTAAAGTGATCGGGCTCGAGACCTCGTGGAACTCGAGCACAAGAGGGCACATTATCGGGGACTTCAATTAGTACTTCAATAGCACAAGGAATATAAATGCAACAACTTATTGCCGCCTTATTATACCGTCCACTCAATCGTTGGGATTATTTTCATTCCGTGGATTCGAAGCATGCGCACAGGGAATCTTAATCGGGAAAGATTTGAGCCAGCACATGCAGGTCCTCATGTGAAGCATGAGCCAAGAAATCGACTCATAAGCTCATCATGATAGAGTTAAGGTCCCCCCGACCCAAAAAGCCGGATCGACCCAGGACGTGGACCACTAAATCCATTTATTTGCAAAACACATTTCATATACTACTTTCTCGACAGGGATATTTACTATCCATTTAATCATATTTATATTCAATATAATACTCACTACTTATTTACATACATTAATATAAGAAATATGCATTATCTTTCTAGAGGGCCCATAACTATACTTTAGTACAATATTTATATTGTAGTAATCTAGCATTTTTACATGCCCTTTCTAAATCATTTACAAAATATTTGTCAGAGTTCACCTCTTATATTTGAAAATTCACAATATAAAGTACATTCCATGATAAAAAGAAAAATTAAAAATATAATCTTCTTATGAAGATCTTTACATCTTTTGATTTCGATACAAAGTACTCACATGATATCATGGAATGAACTGTATGCATGAGATGGAGCATTTTCTTATACTCCGCACGATTCGATACGACTCGGCTCGCGGCCTTCTGGCCCTACCACTATCTACTCAGACTGCGGAGTCAATGTGCTAAGTATTTTCATGCTTAGTGGTTCTTTGCATTTCTATTCTCATTTCAAACAACTATACCGCATCTATATGCATAACAATTAACTTTTGCTATATGCATCACTTAATCATCTCAAAGACATTCAACATATTTTCCAAACAACCTTTCAACATACTACTCATGTGATCCATGCAATATTTATAAATGTGCCATTTTATAGTAGTTTAACATACTTTTATTTTGTCCCAAATATAGAAATACAATAATTCTCATCTTTCATGATCCCATGTGTTATTATTCTTGTCATAACTCAATTCACACAATCCACACAACTATTAATCATTTTTCCCTTAAACGAATCTAATCGAAACTTTAGCTGCGTAGGATAACGGAATCACCGGCACAATCCCACTGGGCTGCAGGCCAATGTAAAACATTTAATAACTCAATATTATCCCACTAGACTACGGACTGGTTATTTTACATTTGCATTTTGTGTACACTATCGATACTATCCCCCTGGACTACGGATCGGTATGCCACTATGAATCATTTCGTTCGCAGTACTGCTATATCCCTAACTCGAACATGACGGTTAACATTCTCATAAGGGCATTAATAATTAGTCATTTACAATACAATTTTCACATTTCCACGATACAGTTAACATTCTCGACAGATTCGCTTGTATATACGTGAATCCCGTCATGTTGACCACTACATAGTTCATTTATAAATAAATTAACAAACACTCAAACAAATTCATTTATGGTTCAAATAGAAGCACATATGCAGATGTTTGTCAAACATTTCAGATTTAATTGGTTCAAACCAAAAACGTAAATTTCATAACAAACATTCCAGATTTGTTTGATAAACAAACACAAAACTTAAAACAAGAAGAGAAGTATGAAAAACAAACCAAAAAGATTGTCAATTCTTGACTCCTATTCCTTGTATCTAGATATTAGCTCAGTTTTATCATCACCGGCCCCAAATCTATTACCAATACGTCACAATCAGAGAACAAACAAAGAAAAATCAGTCATGCATGTTAGTGTTTCTGGTTAGGATAGATTTTTACCCAATACACCTTCACTTGTAAAATTTTCTAGGAACAAATGAGCCATATTTTTCCCAAACTTCCCTCAAGAAAATGATAACTCTATGAGTCTATTTTCAGTATAAATTGGAATCATCCAATTCGGAGCACCGAAACTCAAGATATATCCTAAACAACCGGGACTACTATATTTTCAAAACATAACCAGAATTTACCCGAAAATAGCGCTTCACTTTGACAAATTTCTGGGTCTAATGGGGTCTAAATTTGAATACACTTATTTCAAGGAAATTTGTTTTCCTAGAAGTCTAGTTTACTCAAAAATTTGAATCACTCAATTTGGATGAGTGAAATTGAACTTATGGCCTAAATACAAAATTGTACCAAAACAGAACTAGGATTTGCCCGAAAACAGAGCTTCACTTTGACGAATTTCTGGGTCCATTGGGGTCCAAATTTGAATACACTTATTTCAATAAAAAAAAATTCTCCTAGAAGTCGTGTTTACCCATAAATTTGAATCACTCAATTTGGATGAGTAATGACCAAGTTATGGCCAAAACAAAAACATGGGTTTGGAAAAATTTTGACAGCATCTCCCCTAAAACCCTAACATTTCCTTTATACAAAAATTTCTCAAAACCAATCCTATTCAAAGCAAAAAGGCTGCTTGAACTCTAACTCAAACATATATATACTAAATTATGGTTTTACCAAACCAAACACAATCAAAGAGGGAGTTAAGACGGTTCCTAACAAGCAAATGGGTGAATCCATACCCAAACTTAGAAAAATATCCATACCTTAATCTTTTTTAACACTCCTCTAGCTTTCCTTCTTCCTTCCTCTTCAAGAATAAGTAGAGTCCAAAGATGGCTTCTCCCCCTCTCTCAAGAACGTGCTCCTAGTTCTATAGCTCTAAATGAGAATTGATTCCATTTCACTAGACCAAATTCGTCTTACTCCATTCCCAGAGCAAGTGCCTATTAATTTCTTCCCTTGCCTTTTTCATTTTTGCATTAAGTCTTTCATTTTATTTCATTTGCATAACAACTTATCACCTTTCTACTTTGGCATATACTCTTCTCCATTTATGACCTGGTCCTCATTTTGACATTTCCACCAATTTAACTCGACTCTCAGACAATTCCAGCTTTATTTTAATCCTCAGGTTATACCCTTAAACATATCATTAAACTAATAAGCTTAATTTGGGTGCACTTAATCCACTTTATGCGAATTCTCACTTTAAAAACTCCTATTTTTATCATTTAAACCACAAAATATCGAATAAATAAAATAAAAAATTTATAATAGCAAAATGCTATGTAGTAAAATAACAAAACAAAAGGATATTTTCGGGGATTATCATAACACCACTTAGATTTCGCCCTCAAAAATTACCTTTAGTGAACAAGCCAGGATATTGCTAACGATAGTTTCTTCACTTCCCACCGCTTCCTCCGTCTCGTGGTTCTTTCACAATACTTCACTAATGGAATCTGCTTGTTCTCACCCTTTCGAATTTTTCGAGCCAAGATTTCTACGAGTTCCTCTTCGTAAGTTAAGTCGAGGCGAAGCTCAATAATCTCCGAAGAGACCACATAAAGTGGGTCTAACCTATACCTCCTAACATTGAAATGAAAACGTTATGGATCTTTCCAACTCTAGAGGGAAGGCACCTATATGCCACTGGACCCACTTTCTTGGTCACTTCATACGACCCAATGAACCTAGGGCTCAACTTGCCCTTTCTCCTGAATCTCATGACTTTCTTCCAAGGAGAAACTTTCAAGAACACTTTCTCACCGATCTCATATTGAATGTCTTTTCTCTTCAAGTCGGCGTAAGACTCTTGTCTATCCGTGGCTACCTTTAATCTCTCTCTGATCATTTTCACCTTCGCCTCGATCTCTTGGATAAAATCGAAGCCGATTACTTTCTTCTCAATTAACTCTATGCAACACATTGGTGTTCTACACTTCCTTCCGTAAAGAGCCTCATAAGGTGCCATTCCAATACTCGACTGGAAGCTATTTTTATACATAAATTCAACTAAAGGAATATGTCTATCCCAACTACCCTCATAGTCGATCACACAACTTCTAAGCATATCCTCTAAAACTTGAATAACTCTCTCAGATTGTCCATCCGTCTGCGGGTAGAAAGCTGTGCTGAAATTTAGCCGAGTGCCTAAAGCCTCTTGTATTTTTCCCCAAAATCTCAAGGTGAATCTTGGATCTCTATCTAAAATGAAAGACACGGGAATTCCATGTAACCGAACTATTTCCTCTATGTAAAGCTCTACCAACTTATTAAGTGAATAGTCGGTTCTTACTGGTAGGAAGTGAGTTGACTTCGTCAATCGGTCTACCATGACCCAAACTGAATCATGCTTTCTCCCTGTCAATGGTAACCCGACCACAAAATTCATTGTGATTTGGTCCCACTTCCACTCGGGTATTCTAATAGGCTACAACAAACCCGAAGGAACTTGATGTTCCGCTTTCACCCTCTGGCACACCATACATTTGGTCACAAAATCCGAAACATCTTCTAATTCCGACCACTCAGTACAAAGTCTTCAAATCTCCGTATTTCAGGCTACTGCATCGTATAGCAAGGATCCACTAGCTCTTCAAAAATGGATTTCTTCAACTCACTATCATCAAGGGCACAACCCTGGGCTCTATAATACAAGAATCCATCCTCATTCACTGAAAACTCAGTTTTTCCCCCATTCTATTTGACTTACAATGGCAGAAATTTTCTCATCACTCTTTTGTATCTCTTGCACCTGATTTAACAGATATGGTCTTGCCATTAATTCCGCCATTATTTCACCGTTGTCTGATAATGACAAATGAGCATTCAACGCTCGTAATGTTTGCACTGACTTTCTACTCAGAGCGTCGGCCACTACATTAGCTTTCTCGAGGTGGTAATCGATGACACAATCATAATCCTTGATCAATCACATCCATCTACGTTGTCTCAAGTTAAGCTCCCATTACGAGGGCAAATACTTAAGACTTTTGTGATCGGTGTAGATGAAACACTTTTCTTCGTAAAGGTGGTGTCTCCATATTTTCAATGCAAACACAATGGCGGCCAATTCAAAATCAGGCATAGGGTAATTCTTTTCATGCAGTTTCAATTGCTTTGAAGCATAAGCTACCGCCTTACCCTCTTGCATAAGGACACATCCGAGTCCATTTAACGAAGTATCGTTGAAGATCACATATTCTTTACCGAAGGTCAGCTAAGTAAGAACCGGAGCCTCGATTAAAAATGCTTTCAACTTTTCAAAACTAGCTTGACACTTTTCACTCCACTTAAATCTCACATTCTTTTGGAGTAATCTCGTCATCGGGGTCACAGTCATTGAAAACCCCTTTAACAAACCTTCTGTAGTAACTTGCCAAACCTAGGAAGCTACAAACTTCTGTGACACTTCTCGGTGGTTTCCATTCAAGAATCACCTCTATCATCCTTGGATCCACCCTAATTCCTTCTTCCAATACAATGTGTCCAAGAAATGACACTTCTTTCAACCAAAATTCACACTTACTCATTTTTACATAAAACTGTTCCTTTCTCAAGGTTTCTAATACTGTCCAAGGTGCGATCATGATCTTCGATCCTTTGAATACACAAGGATGCTGGCCCATAAAACCAGCGACAAATTGATCTAAAACTACCGAAACAAGGTTCATTAAGTCCATGAAAGACGGCCGTATCGTTAACCCAAACTCCGCATTACAAGGAACTCGTGAATGTCCAGCATACCGCATTCTTAAACGCCGCCTTATTTGCATCCTTAACTTAATTGATGATACCTTAACATAAGTCGATCTTCAAAAGACACCAAGTAGCCTTCAATCGTCGAACAAGTCATCACCCCTTGGGTAATCTGGATACTTGTTTTTCTCATCATTCTTTGTCACTTGTCTATAATCAACACACAACCGAAGTGTACCGTCTTTCTTCCTAACAAAGAGCACTAGAGCTCCCCATGGGGATACACTCGAATGAATAAATCCCTTCTCTAATAATTCTTGCAACTGAAGCTTCAACTCTTTTAACTCCACCAGAGCCATTCTATACGTTGTAATGGATGCCAGAGTGGCACTTGGAACAACGTCAATTGCGAATTCAATTTCTCTTTGTGGAGGCAATCCCGGCAACTCCTCCAAAACACGTTTGGATAATCACAAACTGTAGGAATGTCTAATGAACTAGGCTCCACCTTTTCCGTATCAACCACATACGCCAAGTAGGCTTCACACCTTTTCCGAACCATCGTTCTAGTAGTGGCGGCGGATATCACATTAGAGAGGTGCTTCGACCTCTCGTCGATTAAAGTTACTTCCTTACCACTCGGTGTTCTCAAAGTTACTCGCTTGATTCTACAATCAACCACCACTGAGACTTTAACAACCAATCCATCCCTAATATCACATCGAATCCTCGAATGATAACTCGATCAAGTCTCCAAACTCATACTTACATTCTCACGGGATAACTTCATAAACTCCATTCACAATGACACTATGCCAGATCGGGTTTCTTACCAAGATATCATGGTCTATTTCACTCTTCGACAAACTACCTAAACTAGGAATAGAAGTACAAACATAAGAATGGGTTAACCCTGGGTATATAAGTGCATGTACAATAGTCTCAAAGATATTGAAATTACCAACTATCACATCCGAGGCATCTTTATCTTCAATCCGCCCACGCATACGCCCGAATCAAAGGGAGGCTACACAGAACCTATCCATGGGGCCGTGTCACCGTTTCAGAGTGTTCTATGATGTAACACTCCTTGCTGTCCTTACCTCCCTTCAGATCGATAAAGCCATACCCCAAAGATGGGGTGGCCGCGGAAGAATCCAAGCCTAGACAATCTTACTTCAGGCTCATCGATCCACAAACCAAACAATCACCTATTAGTCTCCAACAATCTCCTTTATGTCTCCTCCCACAATGTGCAATAGTGATGGAGCCGGGGTCTTCGAAGAATCTCCCGGGGCACTAGCCATCAGCTTTGCGTCGGGCAGAATAGTCTTACTACTGATAGCTCGAGCTGGTCTCAGCGTAGCCGACTGTAACCCCGTGGACGCCTAAATTTTTATTCCGTACCGATACGAATCCTGGTCGCGTGGTTTTTCTTACCCCGCCTTCTTCTTTCTTTTTGTCATACTTCTTCTTCTTCACCCTTCACATTTAAAGCACATGTCACAATCTTAGAGTAATCATCATGGTCGAATCCTGTGACATAGGCCCGAATGTAGTCATTTAGGCTATCCTCAAACTTATCGCACTTTCTTCCTCAGAACTAGCATCTCCGAGCATACTTTCTCAACGGTGAATTCTCTCGATACTCACACACTCATCCGCTCCGTCAAATTATGGAACTCTCTTCTCATATTGCTAAGGTAGATTCGACCCACGTATTGCTTTTTGAATTCTGCTATGAAAAACTCTCATGTAATATTTTTCGATGGTGCAATTCTGGTCACTGACACCCACCACTGGTAAGCGTCATCCCGTAGAGTGATGATCTACACTGCACTCTCCCGCACACTGTCGCTATCTTCTGTTCTTCGTCACCTTCGCCATGAAGGCTCATCATCTTTCTTTCCAAGAAAATCTATGGGTCGATATTTCGCCATTCTCTCAATTTCGTCCGCGAGGACAACTCGGGCTCTAAGCCGTCTGAGGTCGTTTGAGCTATTTGCTGAGGATATCAACAAGATTTCCTTACGGCTATCCCTGCTCATGTATCGATGGAGCATGGGATGCTTGCCCACCATCCACACTAACAGGACTATTTGGGCGACTCCCCGAGTCACCACTGACCTTATTAGGGCCTGAACTTTCCATGTTTAACCTATTAAGACCAATAAGATTCACATCAGAGTCACATCATCTTTTTATATGCAAATGCAATGCATAACACACATAATGCAAAATCAATTTATAGAATCGCCTAAACCTAGGCTCTGATACCAAAATAAATGTCGTGACTCCGACCGACCTGGGCCAGACCAAACCCGGACGCGCACCACTAAACTAATATCCGTAAAACACATTTCATATACTCATTTTTTATAGGATATTTAATATCCATTTAATCATATTTATATATGTGAATATGATATCACTACTTATTCACATTCATTAATATAAGAAGTATGCATTATATATTTTCTAGAGGACTCATAACTATACTTTAGTACAATATTTATATAGAACGGCATTTCCATGCCCTTTCCAAATCATTTACAAAATATTTGTCAGAGTTCACCTCTTATCTTTGAAAATCCACAATGTAAAGTACATTCCATGATAAAAAAATAAAATAAAAAATATAATCTTCTTATGAAGATCTTTACATCTTTTGATTTCAATACAAAGTAGTCACATGATATCATGGAATGAAGTGTATGCATGAGACGGAGCATTTCTTATACTCCGCACGATTTGATGATGACTCTAGGCTCTGCGATCTTCGATCCTACCACTATCTACTCGGTACCTACGCGTGGAAAGCCAATACGCTAAGCATTTTCATGCTTAGTGGTTCTTTGCATTTCTATTCTCATTTCAAACAACTATACCACATCTATATGCATAACAATTAACTTTTTCTATATGCATCACTTAATCATCTCAAAGACATTCAACATATTTTCCAAACAACCTTTCAACATACTACTCATGTGATCCATGCAATATTTATAAATATACCATTTTATAGTAGTTTAACATACTTTCATTTTATCTCAGATATAGAAATACAATAATTCTCATATTTCATGCATATGTTATTATTCTTGTCACAACTCAATTCACACAATCCACATAATTATTAATCATTTTCCCCTTAAACGAATCTAACTGAAACTTTCGGTGTGTAAGATAACGAAATCACCAGCACAATCCCACTATGCTGCAGGCCAATGTAAAATATTTAATAACTCAGTACTATCCCACTAGGCTACGAATTGGTTATTTTACATTTGCATTTTGTGTACACTACGATATTGTCCCCCTGGGCTACGGATCGATATGCCACTATAAATCATTTCGTTCGCAGTATTGCTACATTGACCCTTATTAGTATATCAATCTATCCCTAACTCGAACATGACGGTTAACATTCTCTTAAGGGCATTAATAGTTAGTCATTTACAATACCATTTTCAAATTTCCACGATTCAATTAACATTCTCGACGGATTTTCTTGTATATACGTGAATCCTCGTCATGTTTGCCACTACAGAGTTCATTTATAAATCAATTAACAAACACTCAAACAAATTCATTTATGGTTCAAATAGAAGCACATATGCAGATGTTTGTCAAACATTTCGTATTTAATCGTTCAAACCAAAACGAGCCATAACAAACATTCTAGATTTGTTTGACAAACAAACACAAAACTTGAAACAATAAGAGAAGTATGGAGAACAAACCAAAAAGATTGTTGATTCTTGACTCATATTCCTTGTATCTAGATCTTAGCTCGGTTTTATCATCATCAACCTCAATCCATTACAAATACGTCACAATCAGAGAACAAACAAAGAAAAATCAGTCATGTATGCTAGTGTTTTTGGTTAGGGTTGATTTCTACCCAATACACCTTCACTTGTAAAATTTTCTGGGAACAAATGAGTCATATTTTTCCTCAAACTTCCTCCAAGAAAATGATAATTCTATGAGTCTATTTTCAATAGAAATTGGAATCATCCAATTCGGAGCACCGAAAATCAAGATATGTCCTAGACAACTGGAACTACTCTATTTTCAAAACATAATCAGAATTTGTCCAAAAACAGCGCTTCACTTTGACGAATTTCTGGGTTTAATGAGGTCCAAATTTGAATACACTTATTTCAAGGAAATTTATTCTCCTAAAAGTCTAGTTTACCTAAAATTTTGAATAACTCAATTTGGATGAGTGAAACTCAACTTATGGCCTAAATACAAAATTGTACCAAAACAACAAAACAGAACCAGGATTTGCACGAAAACAAAGCTTCATTTTGAAGAATTTTTGGGTCCAATGGGGTCCAAATTTGAATATACTTATTTCAATAAAAAATTTTCTCCTATAAGTCTAGTTTACCCATTAATTTGAATCACTCAATTTGGATTAGTAATGGCCAAGTTATGGCCAAAAAAAAAAAAAATGGGTTTGGAAAAATTTTGCCAGCATTTCTCCTAAAACCCCAACATTTCCTTTATACAAAAATTTCTCAAAACCAATTTAATCAAAGCAAACAAGCTGCTTGAACTCAAACTCAAACATATATATACTAAATTATGGTTTTACCAATCCAAACACAATCAAAGAGGGAGTTAAGATGGTTCCTAACAAGCAAATGGGTGAATCCATACCCAAACTTAGACAAGTATCGCCTTAATCTTTGAACACTTCAGCTTCTTCCTCCCTCTCAAGAGCAAGTAGAGTCCAAAGATGGTTCTCAAGAATGTACGAAGGTTCTATGTGTTTCAAATGAGAATTGATCTAGCTTCATCAGACACTTATCTATTCTCGTCTGTATACATTCAGTGCCTTCCCTTTTGGCTTTTTTTCATTTTGCATTAAAGCCTCTTCATTTCTATTTCATTTGCATAACAACTTAATACCTTTCTACTTTGGCATATACTCTTCTTCATTTTACCTTTTCAGTCCTTATTTCGACATTTTACCAATTTAACTCGACTCTTGTACACTCGGTTTTATTTTAATCAGGTTATACCCTAAACATATCATTAAACTACTAGGCTTAATTTGGGGTGCACTAATCCACTATGCGAATTCTCACTTTTAAAACATCTATTTTTATCACTTAAAACCAATAAAATATCGAATAAATAAAATAAAAAAATTTGTAATAGTAGAAAATGCTATAGAGTAAAATAAAAAAACGAAAATGCTATTTTTGGGACGTTACAAGAAGAATCACCCCTCAATTTATGAAAGATGAATCATATTAGAAGTCGTTAATACAAATAAAAATGTTGTAGGAGACTAGAGAATTAAGATCATAGGGTATTTAGAAGATCCTAACAAGGTGTTCTAAGGTGGTGAAAGCTCAATTGCAACTTCATCCTAATGGAAAGGAATTGTACATAAAATGGTCTTGACGGTTATCACAAATGCCTATCCTTCCTGTGACAAGATGTAAGCGATGGCAAGTTCATGAAAGGTCCTGAGCCTATCTAACGGATAAAAATGTGATGGTCGACAGAGACATGGCTATTTCTAGCCAATCATCCTAAGTGATTGCATTAATCACTCCAAAGGTTGCCAGCAGTGTAAAAAATATGGCAGCATACAGAGGATACTCACTATGGAACTCCACACAATTGTGAAACCATGGCCTTTCAAAGGATGGGCCATGACTTAATTGGGAAAATTTACCCAACTTCATCAAAGGGACACAACTTCATCTTATTTGCTACAGACTACTTCACAAAATGGGTAGAGGCAAGACTTCAAGAAAGCAGCGTAAAGATGTAATCTTAATTCATCAAGGAATAGATCATTCACATAGCTCAGAATTCCTCAATCCATTACAACCGACCAAGGCACCATGTTCACTGGGGATGAGAGATGACTTATATCATATGACTATGACATTCAACTCATCGATTTACACCCTTTTATGCTCAAGCAAATGGGAGTGCGTAAGCTTCTAATAATGTTGATAAACATCCTGCTTAAGAGATGTTGTATGACCGATGAGTCCAAAACTCATGAGATTTTTAATACATTTTTCTCGAGTTTGCAATGAGAATAAGGATGAATTCGTTTGCGTAAAATCGATAATTGAATCAAATCTCCACTTATGAAAATACAAAGTTAGTAAAAATCATATTTTAGTAAAAAATCATAAGAATTCAGCCTGCAGTAGAATTTAAATCAAAACTGGAACTTAAGTCGTGATGTGAAGTGCACAAGAATTCCAAGTCACGACTAACAAATTTGGTTTTTAAGAAGAAATCAAGAGTGAATAAGTGAAGTCATGACCTGTATGAAATCGAGACAAAATGTGACTCGTCGAATAAAGAGAAGCAATCAAATGAAAGAACAAATTGCCGCGACATCATCATGACGGGCCGCGACACTAAACTGAGATAAATGACATCATGATACTCACCATGAGGTCGCTGACAGGAGTCGACTACAAAGCCACAAGAATGCCTTTCTCAAGTGCGAAGTCGTGAATTTAATTTTGAAAGAAAGGACTTGATGTCGCTGACATCGATAATAATGAAGTTACCAACACCTGTGTCGCAACAGTAAACCCAATATCGCATTTCCACCAGGACCACAAAGAAGTTAAGACGTGTCGTCGCGACACCACTTCGCGCCGAATGCACTAAAAGGTTAACAGCAGACATGGAGGTCGTGACACTAATAAGAAGTTGTGACAACAGATTTTCAAAGAGGCTGAACATAGAGGTCGCAACAATTAGAACAGATAGAGACATCAAACACCGATCATGATGTCGCGACGTAATCCGTGAGTCGACATCGCCATAAGGAAAGATGTCGCGACGCCTTTCAAATAGGTCGCGACATCGCTATAAGCAAAGATGTCGCGACGCCTTCGCAGTCGCGACATCAACTCCGCTAAGAAATCTGAGGTCGCGACATCATTTAGCCGCCGCGACATCATACCCAAGAGATGTCAAGACAAGTCACGATAATAGTAAACTTCCACGACCTCAAAAGAGCTTACAAGGCGTAGTGAGATGTCGCGACGCTATCCAACTCGTCAGCGACAACAATTACAAGGGAAAGAAGGTCGCGACGCTACTTAGCTGGGTCGCTACATCGATACAAGGTGTTAAAGGCAAGTGCAACTGTGATAAAAGCTTCCTCGCATGCACGAACGTAAAAACGCCCGCCAATGTGAGGATCAGGTCGCGACTAACAGCTCAATAAGCGTAATGTGCTGAAGTAGCGACGTGAGAGAGGTCGTACATCGAAATTTCAAGGTCGCGACAAACAAATGGAGTAGCCATTACGAACAACAATGGGCCAATTATTTTGAAATCCACAAGTAGTGCATCGGCTAGGGCCCAACTTCCAACTCCTATAAATACGCAAATGCTTATTGAAAGAAAGCGTACCCGCGCCGTAAAGAGAAGTCCTGGTACGGAAGGCTCGCAGTTTAATTTTCTTTTTCTTTTTCTCGCTTTTATCGTTATTTTTAGATTAGATTGTGAGTAGATGGTTATTTTCAATTTCCGGATCCGATGATAGTTGCTGAAGTTGAAGTCGACGCGTAACGTTAATTTCTTCAAATTATCGGGCCGCTTTGCTTCGACGCCCAAACAAATTTTCAAATCTAAACTTCCGGGCTCGATCTACGTGAGTTCTTTTCTGATCAAGGAGCTACGCTTAGCGAATTTAAGTAATTTAGGAAACCTGCCTGGCCAATTTAAGTCGTTGTTAGAAGTTATCTTTTCTGCATAAATTTATCAAATCCACTGAACTTCAGACTTGAATCTACTAACTGGTTTTTGTTTATTGTTGTATTCATCCAAAATATTAGTGTGTCTCTATACCCGTAGTAGGATCGTTTACGCTCGATTTCCGTGAGGCCCTAAGTGACACAGAGAAGGCATTCCTGAGAATTTTAAACAATATATGAAGGGTATGTGAACCTAATATTGGGGATCTAATGGGCTCTGTAAATTCTAATCGATAAATCTTCTTCTCACTTGCAACCGAGAATGAGTTGAATGACTTACTACCAAATGAGCAGTAGAGTTCGCCTTGATCTCGAACAAAGAAGTTCAATCCTCGCATATATGATCTAATCAAGAAAAAGAATGAACTGCTCCAATTTTGAGGGATTTGAGAAACCAAGATAGTGTAAACCAAAGCTTAGCCTATGTCTTGTGTGAACTATACACACCATGTTCCATATTGAAAGAAAATACTCCATAACAGTGGAAATTCAGACAAAGTAGTTATCTAATCCTCCTCGCATTCGAGGGAAATGAGAAGATTAGATGATGAAATATGTCATTAAGGAGATCCACATGGCATTACCTTCCCCTTTCGACGAATTCTAAACTGAAGTTCATGAAGTAAAGCCATTTAGTGAATCATAGAATTGATGTTTCACAACAGTTGTATTTTCAATGCTCCCTTTAAAAACTAACTGATAGATCCATTTCGTTAAATTCCTTTTATTTTAATTTAAGTATTATTTCATTTGTTCTAGCTTACGTATCGTTATTCTTTCATTATTTTCTGTTTCTAGGAATATATCAATCGCAAATCATAGTCCAAATAGTATAGAAATCGAGTAGTCAGTGGTAGTTGATCGTGAATTCTTAAGATCTCGTGGATCGATATCCGGACTTAAATCCATTTTATTACTGTCTATCCGTACACTTGCAGAATCTTGGATCAGAAGCAGAAAGAGATTTATCTAATCTTAAGGAAACCGATTTTAATGAGTATAATTGCAAAGAAATACAACAAACAAGTTTCATGGCATTATTGCTGGGGATTAGACAATAGTCCTTTAGTAATGGTGTCATAAATTTGTATATATCTTCTGGTCTCACCAACAAGGACAATCCCAAAGATTGGCACAGAATTTTATCTAAGACCTTATGAGCTTATAGAACTTCTAAAAGAGATTCTACAAGGGTAAATCCTTACTCTCTAACATATGGAAAAGATGCAGTGCTTCCAATGGAGGTGGTAGTTCCTTCTCTAAGAGTATCCAGACATAGTGACCTTAATCCTTAAGAATATAGGGAGGCCGTGATGATGGAACTCGAGGCATTAGATGGTAAAAGTTTACAAGCGCTTGACCACATCATGATCCAGAAGAAGAAGGTGGCAAGGGCCTATAACAAGTGAGTCAGAAGAAAGAATTTTGAAGAAAAAGGAGCTCGTTTGGAAGGTGGTGTTTCCCATCGGTGATAAAGACAAAGAATTGGGGAAATGGTCTCCTAATTGGGAGGGACCATTCAAGGTTCACCAAGTACTACCCAAAAATGCCTACTGGCTATCAAGCCTTGAAAGAGAGTCATACAAAAGGTTCATCAATAGGAAATACCTCAAGAAATATTTTCCCACAATGTGGGAAATGCTGGATACTGCCAAGAAAAACTAAGACAGGGAATGAAGGAATAACAAGCAAAAATAGGTCTCAATGACCATTTTGTTTTGGGGAAACTATTCTTAGTAGTTACTTTAGGTGATAAAGTAGGCTATTTTGGTCACTTACTGCTCAAACCTTTTGTATTCTTCAATGTCATACTTGTTATACCCTCAATTTTTTTATGAATAAATAAAGTAGGTCCCATAACTACTTTAAACCTGGGGAAGTAGATACAAATCTTTGATAGAAGGTTAAAGTATGCTTTATGACCTCTATTGATCCTAAATAAAGGTTTTTCCCCAAGAATGGGCTAGTTGTGTTATCATTTCTCCAAAGGTGGGTTCCTTGACCACTTTAAAACTGGAGAAATATGAGATAACTTAGTGATCAAATGGCTTCTTAGCCATTGTATTCATTAGCACGTTGATTTCTCCAAGGGTGTTCCTGTTCCCTCTCTGATAGGTCCCAAGATTATTAAGGTCATTAGAGAAATAGATATCAATTGCAGTTCCAAGATAGGATTTGAGGTAGTAAAGTTGGCTTTGTCCACTTCGCCTCAAAAACACAAACTTCTTCAAGATTCCCTAATGATTCCCCAAGATAGACTTCTTGATCACATCAAGATTGGGAAAATACAAGCAAAAATTTCCAAGTAAAAAAAAAAAAGATAGGCCTCTAGTCCATTGGGTGCACATTTCCCTAAACAAAGCACCTAGACAAGTTCAAGAGAGGGTATCATAATCATCCTCGAGGAAATAAGCCCTTATGATGAATTGGAGTAAAGGAAGGTGGGCATTACAACAACTATACATTAAAATGCAGATTTCTCTTAAAAGAATCGGATCGCGCCATTGCACCAAGTGACAGTTATTCCCTTAAAAGTGTAAAATGGAAAACTGGTTAAAATAAAGAGAAACCGGATGCCGCAACGACAAGCCTTTTCTATGAGGTTCGCTATGGCGTAAGGTTGTCAGTTGTCACATGGGCTAAGAGAAAGTTAGATGAAAAACCATTCTCTGTTCGCTGCACAGAAAGAAGGCCTTCGCTACAACGAAGAGGTTCGCCATGGAGAAGGATGTTGCTCATCACAGCGAAGGGAAAATGTTTGAAATACCAATCTCGGGTTCGCCATGGTGAAGAAGCTCTTCGCCGCAGCGAAGACATTCGCCATGGCAAAGCCACTGTTCGTCGTGGTGAGTATGTTTCTATCCTAGTTTTAACTTAAACCAGACTTCTTAGCCACAGTTCTCAAGTATGCAAGTTTTTCCCCAACACACAACAGTCAATATATATATTCAAAAACAAACAGTAGGCTTTTAGCCACTGTTTCATCAATTTCTCTAGAGTAGTACTCCACGACGCAAGATATCATCATGTCAATAATGCCAGTTATCAATTTCAAAGTTGCAGGCCTAGAGCCACCTTATCCACTTAATGCAATGTTATGGTCAGAATTGCACGTGTGCTAGTGTTCGCGCACCGCGCGCACACACAAGCTCATCACATCCAAAGGTAGGCCGAGCCACCTCGGGTCCACTAATGCAATATTATGCTCAGAGTGCACCCGCACGTCAAGTTTATTTCCATCAATAATCTAAGCACAAAAAATCAAGTATCTCAAGAGCAAGTCCTCAAGTAATGGTTGGCTTTTAGCCACTAAGCAAAAAGAGATAAATTGGCATGATAAGGTTAAGGGTCATGTCAAAATCATTAACCTTGTCTGAAATGGTGGGAGGTCAGATCTTAGAAAAATCAAAAGATCTTAGTGATTCCCAGAATTCTAAGCATTCTTTGTAGGAAGCATCAATATGCCATAGCTGGGAGGTCAGATCAGTAGCCTTTCCCCTCATAGAGGATAAAAAATCACCTAAGGAAATGGTCTTTTGCTGGTGCTTTATGCCTTCGGCCTAAAGAACCTCACCCTACCGTATCAGAGAAGGCAACTTAGCTTTTTCTCTCTTAATTTCTTCAGCAAATAGTCTGATTCACTCTTCCTGGGCATGATACTCAGTTTTTACATCCTCCAATCTCTGGATGCTCTGGTCAGTAGATAACTTAGATTACTCATACTTAGATTTTTTTTCTCCCTCAATTTCTCCAACTTAGATATCACTCGAGCATTCTCCTTTACTACATGCTCAATGGAAGAAAATACCTCAAGAGCACAGTGTGTAACTCCATAAAGGAAAATCTCAAATTTCTGGATCAGCAGGCGCATTGTAGTGACCGCATAGCCCCATGAAAGGCATATTTTTGATAAGTGATGTGGAGAGAAGATCCAAGCTCGACCGATGGCTAATAATCGAGTGGGCAACAACTACATCCTGCCTGCAAGGGGAAGTCCGATGGGCGGCTCACAATACGAGGAGTGGCTTGGTCCATAAAGGAAAGATCCAAGGAAGGAACTGCTCCTACTTTAAGATGCAAGGTAAACCAAGGAAAGACCTGTGAAAGACAAAGGTAAGAAAAATAAAAATGGATAAATAGAAGGGAAAAGAGAGGTTAAATGTTCACCTGAAAAATTGTAAGTAAAAGAGTTGGAGTTGTTTGCCCAATGGAGCCCTGACTAGCTAAAAAATTGCCATCTTCCGATTCTGAAAGATCATTGAAGGAATGACCTCCCTCAAAGGTAGTTGAATTACCTTGCTTTTTGGATTCATCTATAAAGACTATCACTTCCCTGTGCATTGATACTTCCTCTCCAATCTCTATAGATCGCTCTCATGTGTGTTAGAAAATCTGAAGTCGAAGTTATCCTATGAGATTCCTCGCTTGAGTTTGAAAAGGTATTCCTTCACTATAGCGAAGCCTAAGAGCGATAGCTTAAGTCGTCAACTCCTTCTTCAATTTTGCAACGGGTTTCGTGCGAGAAGGTAAAACCCAGATGAAGATAAGGCAAAAGCTGGGAGGTCAAAGTGAAAGTTGAAGAACTGGATGCAAGAAACGATGAATAAAATTTCATGTACCTGAGGAAAAAGGGCAAAAGCAAATAAGATCATCAAATATAATGAACCACTAGGCGGAGAAGGATTCTACATATGATAACATAATGGTCTTTAGGCCACATGTAGGATTCTGATAGGATTGGGTTGGTTGCTCTACTAATGCTGCAATAGGTGGTCTTTAGGGTAAGGAAGAGAATGAAGAGATAAACCGAGTAAATCCGAATTAGCGAGCCCATAAGCAGGCCAAGTAGGGTAAGAAAAATGCGGAAGAGGAAGACAACTAAGGGGAAAAAGCATAACAATCCCCAGAGATCAAGACCTTATAAACTGTGTTGAGGAATGCTGATGAATATTTAAAATCCAGCAAGTAAGGGGTGGAGGAATTCAGATTTACCGCTACAAATGGGCCGAAATAAGGTCGCTTCCTTCATATACGAGACAGAAAAACTGGCTCCTCGCTTAAGCAAAGGAAAAAGAAGAATGGAGTCCAGATATAAATATAATGGATTGAAGGGCACTAAGACCCAAAGACATGGAGTGGAAAAGAGTCGCTGACCTAATAGTCAGTGGAAGTCAGTAACAATAACCAGAAGAAACCAAAAGGGCTCCGCCCACCCTCTGGTAAGGTATCTCACTCACATATTTTCCCATGGATTGGTACAAGGAAGCCAAGAGAATGGTACCCAAAGCATAGGGCCACCCAATGGCAAGGGCCCTAGCCAGAGGAAGATACTCCATGGAAGGCTTACCCGAATGAGGAAAAAATATAAAACGGCAAAGAAAAACCCACAGGAACTCTATGTACTATGTGGTAGAAGGTACCCTAGTAGAAGTTCGCCACTTCCGTATGACAAATGAGTAAGAAGTTTGGGAAGTGGAAGAAACTTCAAGACAGCTATAATGGGTCATGGACACTAAGAGACATACATTTCCGAAGCCTCAACAAAAATCCAAGAAGATAGAAATGTCCCTCAAGGTAATGGATGCGAGGCCGAAAGGGAAGATAAATGAATTCAAATCCTTAGACCAAAACCTCAAGGTAGTACTCATCAAATCCAAATCAAGGGTTACGCTCACCTTAGTAAGCTTAATGAATTAGGCAATATCTAAGGATTGCCAATGTCGTTGGAAATGAGGAGATAGTTTGTCTACCCAAGTTATCTAATCCTCAGATGCCCTAGGCCATGACTTGGTTGGTAGAGCCATAGTTCAAAGTTCTTTTCCAAGAAGTATCTCCTGAGCAGGACGCCGAGAAATAGGAAAAGTCGACGAATAGCCACATCTCCAATAGCATGAGCAGTCCCAAATTCCAACAAGAGAGGAAGAGATGGCAATACATTGGAACACAAAAAAATAGTATTAGTGAGCCAAGGGTAAAAGAGAATAATGAAGATGGTTGGAGAAATTATAAGGAAATGTTTGTACCTTGAGAAAGATTGCCCAACCATGTCATGAAATGAAGTAAAACCTGCACAAGGAAAACCAAAAAGAAATCAAGGGATGAAATGTTGAAAAAGATGTTGATGTGGATTTTCAAAATTTTTAAATGGCAATTACTGTCATGGTAGCCTTGACGTCTTACAATCATATGTTGGGAAGATATATGAGAAAATCTCTTAAAAATACTAGGTATACATGCCTCAACCTATATTCTCTAAGGCAATAACTTCAAGTCCATCAAATAAAAGGTTGAAAAGTTACCTTGCGGATGCTTCTCCAGCTATAGACGAGCTTAAACAGATCGAGTGTAGCGTGTTATTCAAGACCTACATATAAAGAAGGAAAGCTTCAATAAGAGCCAGAGTCAATTTTGTTTTTTTAAAGACTTTTTCATTGAAGAACAAGGGTTTTAGAGTTCTAAAGAAACAAAAAATGGTCTTTCCTAATTTTTCAAATATTTTTTCGTTGGAGAACAAGGGTTTTAAAGTTCTAAACAACAAAAAAATGAGTCTTTCTTGGTTTTTTAAAGATTTTTTTCGTTGGAGAACAAGGGTTTTAGAGTTCTAAGCAACGAAAAAATGGTCTTTCTTGGTTTTTTAAAAACTTTTTCATTGGAGAACAAGGGTTTTAGAGTTCTAAACAACGAAAAAAGAGTCTTTCATGATTTTGTAAAGAGATTTTTTCGTTGAAGAACGAGGGTTTTGGAGTTGTAAAAAACGAAAAAAGACTTCCTAGTTTTTGAAAATTTGGGAAAACTCTCTTGGGTTATGGGATTATAGATCATATGGAACATTCATTGCAAATCACTTTTACAAAAGGAATGACAAATCTACTTACCAGTGCACGAGGTAAGTTCGGGTTGTGGAAAATGACCGAAAAAATAAGAACTTGGGGCAAAAAGAGGATTGATGGAGGCCACAACGTCATCTCGCGACGCTATTCAGGAGCGCAATGTCGCTTCGAAGGCTAATGCATGGCGTCGCTTCGAGTAGCGCTAGCGCTTCACCAACAACAGAATTTTTCGCCAAAAATGGGTTTCAGGAATAAGAGAAAGTTACAAAGTGGAGAGGAGAAACGAAGGTTTTGCATGTAGATTAAAGCGATTTCTTCCTAGAATCCCTCGCTTAAATCTCAAATGGAGAGTCTGATGCAAGGAATTAAAAGTGAGGAAGATCAAAAGCTCATAGGTTTGAAAGAAAAATTGGAAGGAGGTTTTTCTTAAGGTATTACTTTAGGCTTTTTCATCTAATCTGCCTAAGCCAGCTCGTTTCTTCCCATTGGTAATTCACATCCAAAGGGGTAAGTCAGGATTGGGCCTCATGAAATCGAAGAGAGCGGAGAGAAGAGAGACTCTCGACATATGTGGTCCTTTTTTTCATACAAACATGGCCCATGAGCCATTTTGTATGCTGGGGCATCATTACACTAAAAATGAATTTTTTGACTCAAATCATTGTTAGATAATTATTCTACTTAAAATTTAGTAATGGGCCGAATGGATATATCAAGCATAGACCAAGCCCAAACCGAGCCCAACTCAATCTGAGAAAGCCCAAGTCCATGATAATCAACCCATGAAAGGGTCCAAAGGCATTTATGAAAATTTTCAATTTGTCAAAAATGTCAGCTCATAATGGTGAGACTTTGTCTCAAAAGCAAGTGAAATGAGACTTTTTCTCCAACTCAAGTCATGAACGTGAGCAGTTATTGTTAGTAGATAAATGACTTAGATAACGTCACACATGTCGAACTGAACGCCAACACAATCGGATATGTTATCATACGTGAGAGAACGATCTTCATTATAATAGTTCACCTGTAAATGTCCACCTGATCCCCATCATCAATGCCCAACAAACTTATCTGTACAGTCACAGTTCATCCATCATCCAAACAGAAAAATAAATCATCCCACAAAGATCCATCTTCTCATCCACCCATTTCCACAGAGAACAACAGGTCACTACCACTCTTTCAACTCTTGTTCATACGCTTTTTCTTAAATTTTTCAATACATTCCAATTTTCAAAACATTTTCCACTCAGACTCTAGGAAATTGTCAAGGGAACTAGAGAATCAACTTTTCGCTTGAGCAGAAGTTAGATTCAACATCGTTTCAGTTCGAAAATACTATAATTTCCTAGCATGCTCACAGATTCACCACTTCAGTTCAGATGTTCTCGAATTTCAAAAACTAATCAAAATGATATTACATATAATCAGGAGAAGATATAATAAAATTAAACTCAAACTCATTTATAATTTTTTCAAACTCATTAAATTATAGTTACATTGGTTCGTTATTGAAAACACTCAATCATTATTCCTAATTACAAAAGTAGTAAAGATGTAAAAAAAAAAAATAGAAGTAGTAAATATTATATAGTTGATACATAATAATAAATTAATAATTTGCCAAATTCACTCATGTTGTTGATTTGGATATATATATAAATACATATACATATTAGCTAAAAACATTTTTGTTGTTAGCTAGTAGAGGTATTTAGGGGAACGGGCTAGGGTTGGGCCAGTCGACATTAGGTCTGCTCAATTAGGGATGGGCCACACTCAACGCCCTAATTTTCGAGAAAAATGCAAGACCCCATTGACCTAAATTTAAAGAATCGACCAAGTTGCTCTTAAACTAAAAAAATTAGCTGGATGTTAGGCCAAATACTTAATCTAATTTTTCAGTCAATAAATAATACCAACCGACCCAATTCGAGAGCTAGTAACTCAAATAACCAAAGAAATATTATCACCATGTCATCTTTTGATAAATCAAAATTTTAAAATTTGCAATAAATTTTAAAATGTTATAAATAATTCATTGAGAAATGTGAATAATCACATATTTACCAAGAATCACAGATGTGCCTTACATCGTATTAATGAAGACCCTTATATATATGAGATCCCTGATAATGAAAGATAAGGAGAAAAATGACCTCTTGAGTTCTCTCTTTGTTCTCTCAGTTTTATTCATTTTTTCATTCTTTATAACACGTTATCACCATGAGAGCTCAGACAGACAAAATCATAAAACCAGTAAGGTATTATGAGTAAGTATTTTTCCTTTTCTTTCCTTTCTAGTTATACCGAGTAGCCGTGGTTATAAACTGACATTATTCATACCAAGTTATGAAAATCTAAGTTGATAAAGATTTCTTCCGTCATCGACCATAACCCGAAAATACGCAGACTCTTCTATGCTGATAATGAGGAAATTTTTAACCATGCTCTCAAGTTCTCATTTTAAAACATTACCACTGAAGCTAGATATATTATTATTAAATTTTATATTATTAAGTTATAATTTTCTTATATTTTTTCACTTTATTCATATACTGTTAATTATTTCGGAAAAACGACTAATATCACCAAACTCGAATTCGCTGCCCTTGATATTTCGTGTAAGAATTATTTATCTTGGATATTGAATACTGAAATCCACTTGGATGATATTTATCTTAAAAATACTATCAAAGAAGGAAATATTGCATCCCGTAGGATCGCGCTAAAATTTTAATATTCCTTCGCCATCATATTGATGAAGGCCTCAAAAGTGAATATCTTACGGTCAAGGATCCATTGATCCTTTGGAAAAGTTTGAAAGAACGGTATAACCATCAAAAAACCGTAATATTTCCAAGGTCCTTTAATGATTAGATTCATTTACGACTACAAGATTTTAAGTCGGTCAGTGACTATAACTCATCCTTATTCAAAATTAGCTCTCAGCTAAAATTATGTGGACAAAAGGTCTCGGATGAGGACATGCTTGAGAAAACATATACCACTTTTCACGCCTTTAATATGCTCTTTGCGGTAATATAGGCGTCATTTTTACCAAATATTCGATTAATTGCATGTTTCCTTGTAGTGGAAGCGAGAATAATGAATTAATGGCTAAAAAAAATCACGATCTCGTCTGGGATCTATATGTTTACTGAAGCGATGCCACAATTTAAACTAATAGACATGGGCGTGGGCGTGGGCGTGGGTGTGGATATTTTTATGGATGAGGCCAAGGTCGTAGTCGTGGTTGATGAGTCAAAAACTCATTGAATTTTTATTCCATCTTTCTGATTTTATTACAATGTAATTGCTTGTTTTTATGCATAAATATATACTATTTACCAAATTTATATTTTACTTGAGAAAATTTATAGCATAAATGAAAATTCGACAACGATCAAAAGTGAAAGTAGTTCAATAGCCAAGAGTGAAATTAGCGATAGAGAATCGAATTAGCGACGGAAGTCATACTATCTTGAATGAGAAAACATTTGCAACAAGAGAAATAGTTGAGATAGAAAGGAAGCGAGGAAGGATTTCGTAATGTGACACCGTGCGAGGTTGCGACACGAAGGAAGACTACGGTTGCAACGGTGAGGTCGACTATGAAGGTGATGACTAAGCTTACAAGACCATAGACGATTTTAGGTTGCGACAAAAATATAAGTTGGAGACTTCAATCGAGGTCGTGACCAGGAATTCATGTCGCGACATACATTTAAGCAACTGGGACAAGGGCATAGATAAGAAAAGCCACCATTAATTTCGTGACACCGCTTCGAGGTCGCGACACAGAAAGAAGACATTGTTGGTAGCAACAGAAAATTGATGTTGCAACAAAAATGTGAGCTAAGGACACTAATCGAGGTTGCGACCAGGAATTCATGTCGCGACATAAAAATGAGTTGAACAGTTAAAACATGTTGCGACTAAGTTTGAGTCACTACGACAAAAACAAAGTAAGAAGGACCACTACTCGGTCACGACACACTTTCTAGGTCGCGACCAGAAAAAGAAGATGAATTGATGGGAAACTATTGTAAGTCAGAAGTGAGGTTGCGACAAGATGCGGAGAAATGATGTCGCGACATGCTTTTAAAGTCGCGACATAATTTAATAAAGCGAAAGCGATTAGGTAACAACGAGAATCCTAGCATGCCTTGAACCAGCCAAAACAAAATAAACAATTTTAAATTGCAACATATGAAAGGGATTGTGACCCGGAATCAGTGGTGACAAAGAAATGGTGTTGTGACATGCTAGTCATTGACCTGATCGATGCAATGAGACGGCGGTCGCGACATGGAAGCGAGGTTCGCGACCGAGAATTTGATAAGGGTCGAAAAACATGGTCGCAACAAAGATCAACATAGTTGACAACATAAATGATGTAGCGACATAAAGTGAGGTCGACATATATTTCATGAAGGAAGAGCAGTGGATTGACAGAAATAAGAAATTGAATGGAAACTGTTGAGACTGAGAAATGAGGTTGCAACTTGATGGGAAGAAAAAAATGGTTGCGACATACTTTTGAGGTCGCGATAGGAATTGCAGTGATTAAAGAAACTACTTGGTCGCGACCTAATGTCCGCGTCATGATGAGAAAGCAAGACGGACCTGACAGTTTTGGGGTCTCGACCTACTTGAAGGCTCAGGCAATGATGTCATAACTGAAAGAGAGGCTGCGACGAAGCGAGAGTGACAACATAAATGATGTCGCTGACATCAAATCGATGTCGTGACCGCGAAATGTAAATGCAAAGGTAAAGAGAGTGAATTGCGACCATCGAGACGCGGTCGCTGATACGATTCACGGAAAGCGAAGAAGTTCGCGACGAGGTTCTTCACTGGCGACCGTGTAAAATTCGTGACAAAGGGTATGTGCGACCACTTGTCAATCTGTTGAAGGAAGCAAATTCATAGCGAAAACATCGGTGTGACTCAACAATTGCGGGGAACAAAGTGGAAGGCGTTGCGACCCGGTTCTTGAAGTCACGTAAGCTTGACCGACGGACCCGGGGTTTCATGTCGCTGACACAGTTCTCAGTCACCCAACCTAAACGAGGTTGGGCCTTTTATTTTGGGAAATCACACGAGCTTGGGAATCGGGCCAGAATTTACGAAAAGTTATAAATAGGCATAAACAGTTTTAGTAAAGCAACTTTTTCTTTTTGGAACCCAGAAATAGGGAAGAAGAAAACTCACTGTATATTTTTAGAATATACTTTATTTTCTTTTATTTTCTTTTCTTTTTCTGGATCTGAACCAGTAATCTCTGTAGAAGTGTCGAAGCTTGATTTATTTTCTTATTTTCTTTTACAATTATTGCCTGAATTTAATGAAATCTAGACAAATTACGGTCGTTTTCTCGGTTCCACTGCCCAAATTACGATGGGTGTACTTGATCAATTCTCCGTTGTAGATTGTGATGCGCATTTTTTTTTAGAACCACTGACTTCACTAGATTGGTTGTTGTTAGCTACAGTCTTTTCTACATGAATTAGAGAGAGAATTACCTAGATTAGAATTTATTTGGTTGATGTGTTATTGAATGGACCTTTTCCCAATAGTAGTATCGAATACCCTTCCAAGGCATGTATCCTGCTCTGATTTTCAAGAGACCCTCTAAGTGACATAGGGATGGAGATTCCTGAGAGTTTGGAACATTCATTTAGTGGGTATGTTAGACTACCATTGAAGAACTATTGAGCTCTGAGAGTTCACTTAGATGAATTCCCAATTCACTCATAATTGATGATGGAGGGGAATATTTATCAATTTAAATAATAAGAGATTTCACCTTAGTCTGTTGCAAAACTCCGAACACGTGTTGGCGAGATCTAATCAAGAGAATGGAAATATCCAGTAGATTGAAAAGATAAGTCATCAATCAAGTTGTAGAAGTTTTGCAACAACCCTTACTTGGGAAGCAAGGAATCTACAGTCTCAAGAAATTGGTATAAAGTATTGAGAAAGAAAAATACCTAAATCTTGTAAAGATTGTGCAGAACATAAGTAACTGGTTAGACCCTTGTCTTCGAGAGAAGTAGGGACCTCTAGTCAGTGAATTATGGAGAAATCCAACCGCATTGTTAGGCATCTTGGACAAATCCAAATCTAGCACAAAACAGAGTAACAATGTATGATGGTGCAGAAATTGGCTGTTTCATAGTACTTCCTTAATAGTGTTCATTTCTCACAAAGAACTGATTCAGTCCATTTTTTATTTTTTATTTTTTTTGTTATTTGTTTTATTATCATAAATTCAACTTTTTTTTACTTTTACGTGTATTCTCTAGAACAATTATTTTTCTAGTTAAGCTGAGAAACTGTCACATAGAGGTTCAAATAGTATGGATCTTGAGTAGTTGGGGTAGTTGAACTTCAAATTCTTGTCAATCTCTGTGGGAATCATATCTAGACACACATCCAATTTTACTGCTTGAGATGACTGTGTACTTGCAGTGTCATAGACTAATTCCATTATTAATTCCAGAACATAAATTCAATTTTATTCATTTTCAAACAATTCTCTTCAACTTTGACATAAATACAGGAGAATTGTAAGGCTCCTAAATAAGTGTTAATTTGAGTGGTTTAGTCTATATCTTCACAAACCAAGAGTGGTCGCCATATTTCTTGGAATCAAGGTGATTATTATCAACCTCACAATAAGAAAAACAACTCTAATAACCAGAAGTTGAATCATTCAAAAAATAATGTGCAGAAAGCGGCGGAGCCGCATAACAAAAGGGTTTATGAGACTAAATGCTACATATGTGGAATGAAGGTCAGCGATCCGCGTGCCATCGTGCGGCCAAGTATTTGGTTGACCTTTATCAAGCCTCCATCAAAGGAAAAGGTAACGAGTGAGACTGACTTTATTAATGGTCAAGGGATAATGGATCTTGACGATCCTTATTAAGTCTCCCTCCAAGAAGCTAACAATCAAATTGATGACAATTTCATTGATAATGATGGTGCAATACCTTCAATTCATTTTGATATCTCTAACTTCTTTGAAGATCCAAGTGGAAAAATTGACCATTTGATTTTTGATGGCAGTGTGTGCTATGATTAACATATATGCTTATTATGTTACTTTTTATTACATATTTAATACTAACTGGGTTCTTCTATTTAAATTTTGTCTTTCTTTTGAAGATATATGAATCATGCTCCTAGAGATGCATGTCTTGTTGATTGTGCCACAACTCATACAATTTTACGTGATAAAAAATACTTTTCAAACTTAACTTTAGTTCCATTTAATGTTCAAACTATTTCAAGTCCCGTTGACCTACTTAAAGGCTCTAAAAGAGCTACTATTGTTCTGCCTAATGGCACCAAGTTTCAAATTGATGATGCCTTTTATTTTAATAAATCTAATCGAAATTTACTTAGTTTCAAGGATATTCGCTAAAATGGATATCACATTGAAACTATGAATCATAATGGAAATGAAATGAGTATTTACTCATTACTAGGCAAAAACAAATCTTGGAACAATTGATTTCTTCATCATATGGATTATATCAAACAACTATTAGACCTCTTGAATCTCATGCTATCATGAACCAAAAGTTCAATGACCCAAAAGCATTTTTACTATGGCATGAACAACTTGGACACCTGGGACTTTCAATGATGTGCCGTATAGTTCAAAATTCTAACGGGTATCCATTAATGAGTAGACAAATTTTAAAATTTCATGATTTTAGTTGTACTGCTTGTTCTCAAGGCAAATTAATTATTAGACCATCTTTTACAAAGATTGCGTCTGAATCCCCTGCATTACTAGAATGTATTCAAGGGGATATTTGTGGGCTTATTCACCCACCTCGTGGACCTTTTCGTTATTTTATGGTTTTAATTTATGGGTCCACTAGATGGTCTCATGTATGCCTTCTTTCTACCCGGAATGTTGCATTTGCCAAATTACTAGCCTAGATAATTCTACTCAGGGCACAATTCCCTAATTATCCTATCAAGATAATTCGTCTTGATAATGTTGGTGAATTCTCATCTCAAGCCTTCTTGATTATTGTATGTCCATTGGAATAGATGTTCAATACTCAATTGATCATGTTCATACTCCAAAATGGGTTAAATTTTGAATCCTTTATCAAACGTGCAATTAATTGCTTTAGACCATTGCTGAACGCAAATTGTCTTTATCGGCATGGAGCATGCTATTATTTATCTTTGAATTTAATTAAGCCTTAGATCCTCTGACTTGATCAAGATTTATCTCCATTGTTTAATTCTGAATCATCAAACTAATACCTCACATTCGTGGTATTTGTTATGTTTATTATCTTTACTCACTAAGTCGAACTAAACTAGGTCCTCATGCCGAATCTTAGTATTCGTCGGTTTTCAATCTTCATCTATTATTAACTATATTGAGCCTCTCACAGGTGAGGTTTTTAATGCTCGATTTGCAGATTGTCATTTTAATGAAGATTTTTCCCTCCATTAGGGGAAGAAAAGCCAATTCTAGAAGAATTGCGAGAAATTACATGGATTGAATCATCTTTTTCTCATCTTGACTCCCATAAGCAATGCGAGATTAGAATTAAAGATATTCATTCTGAAAATCTTGCAAATCAATTGTCTAATGCATTTATTGATTCAATAAAGGTTGCAAAATTACATATACTAGGTGCAAATATCCTAGTATGAATTGAAATTCCAATGGGAAAATTGAAATATAGCGTGGCCAATGTGCCTAATCCACAATTAAAACACGGACGACCTATTGGCTCAAAAGATACAATTCCTAGAAAAAGGAAAAGTGTTAAATTCAATGCTCCTAAAGAGCATACAAATGTGAAATGATTAAATGATGAACTAATAACCCCTACAGAGGCATCAATTGAACAATTATCTCATGAGATTATTCTGGTACATAACAATGAAAAGATATCAATTAATTATATACATAAGGGAAAAATATGGGATCAAATACTACCCTTATAGATGATGCTTTTTCTTTCCAAGTAGCTATGGACATCATAAGCGATGAAGATCAGGAGCCATAAAATATGAATAAATGTCGACGTCGAAATGATTGGTTAAAATGGAAAGAAGCAAATCAAACAAAGTTAAACTCACTGGCTAAACGAGAGGTATTTGGACTAGTAGTTCAAACACCTAAAGATATAAAGCACGCCTTGTGGCTGAGGCTTCTCCGCAGACATGGGGTGATTACGAGGAGACATGATAGCCCCGATAATGGATGCAACTACATTTTGTTATTTAATACATTTAGCGGTCTCCGAAGGACTTGATATGTGGCTGATGGATATAGTTACAACCTATTTATATGGATTATAATTGGGCACTAATGTATGTAAATCACTGAAGGATTGAGTGTCTAAGTAATGAATTGGCTTCTGAAGGCGTGTATTGATCGAGTTACGGCGATCTTTATATGGATTAAAACAGTTTGGTCAAATGTGGTATAATCGTTTAAGCCAGTGTTTGCTCAAAGAAGGATATATGAATAATTCAATTTGCCCATGCGTTTTTATCAAGAAAGTAGCAATTGGATTTGCAATTATTGTTGTATATATGGATGATTTGAATTTGATTGTGACTCCTGAATAGCTCATTAAAACAATTGACTACTTAAAGAAGGAATTTGAAATAAAAGATCTTGGGAAAACAAAATATTGTCTCGACACCGCAAAATCAAGCGTTGTTTAGATGGTATAATGTCGAAAATCCAATCAACGTATCTGAAAAAAAAAGAAGTCTTGTGACACACTACGTATGGATAATCGCGCCCTCTTAGTTCCCATGTTGTTAGGTCGACTTGAAGTGACCAAAAGATCCGTTCGGCTTAAGAAGAAAATGAAAAATTGCTTGGTGCGAAGTACCATATCTCGGTGCAATTGGTGCCTTGTCTTTCTGTAAATTATACTCGACCAGGCATCGTTTTGCCAGTTAATTTACTAGCAAGATCTGATTGGCTCGACTAAAAGGTGCTGAGCGAAATTAAATATGTATTAAGATATCTCCGTGGGACATGTGACATGGGATTATTTTATTCCAAAACATTGGAACCATAATTTTTCGGTTATGCAGATGTAGGCTATCTTTCGGACCCTCTGAAATCTAGATCCACAGAATGAAATATATATTTACTTATGGAAATCTTTGCTTATATCCAGAAGGTCGATAAAACAAACAATGATGGCTACCTCCTCCGACCGTTTAAAAATACTTCTTGACATGAAATTTGGTCGAGAATGTTTTGGTTGAGATCCATGATACAACACATCAGAAAATCACGTGGATTATCTTCTATCAAGAACAAACCAATATTAGATGAAGATAATGATGCGTGTATTGCGCAAGTCAAAGGAGGATATATTGAAGGTGATCGAACTAAGCATATTTCACCAAAATTATTCTCTTATGAAGCTTGGAAGCAGTGGTGAAATCGATGTGCGTAAATAAGATCCCAATGATAATCTGAAGATTTATTTACAAAAACCTGCCCTTTCTAACATCAATGAAACTTGTACAGGTGGTATGTTTCAGTAAAAGATCTTTAAAATGAAGTATTATGTTATTATCGGGAGAAATTATTAGATGTTAGTATCTTTGTATTTGTTTTAAGCGTCCGTTTTTATTTCGAGTTTCTTAGTAAGGTTAATGAGGCAGTCTTAGCTATTTAATGATGGTCATTCAAAAGGAAGTGTTATAAATAATTCATTAAGAAATGTGAATGACTACACAATTACCGATGATTAATCATTATGGATGTACTTATTACTATATTAATGAAGACCCTTATATATATAAGATCCTTGATAATGAAAGAAAAGGAGAAAAAGAAACTCTTAAGATATCTCTTTGTTCTCTAAGTTTCTATTTTCTTTTCTTCATTATTTATAACATAAAATTATTTAATTTAGCATCTATATTCAATTTGTACGCCATTTATATATTCAATGGCTAGAACGGGCAAATCAGTCGTTTCAAAGTAAAAAAAGGCTCTATAAATAAATAAATAAATAAATTGTTTGGAGGTTTAGGGTTTTTCCTTCTTGCTAATTGAGCCGTTAGTGCTCATTGCTTCTCGTCTTCTCTCTCAACGCCGGTGAGTTTTTCTTTCTTTCCTTCGTCGCTCTATGTTGTTTGTCTGTGTTTTATACTCGAGCAGTTTTGAATGGTTTTCTGATTTTCCTAAATATTTAGGGCAATGAATGATATGAATGGGGGCAAAAGCGGGTTTGACATTGATAGAAACAGTTTAGATGTAATGGATGAAGTTGGGGATTTGGTCACAGATGGTGTACAAATTGAATATGGATGCTTTTTTGTTTAGTTTACCGTTCAGAATCTTCAGATTGGTCAGTGGGAACCCTCGGTTAAGGTTTTTTTTTTGTTGGTGTAAAGGCAGAACTTTAAGAATGTAAATGATGATTCATAAATGAAGATAAAAAAATATTCCATTGAAAATCCCAATGGATTAATGGATGGGTTCCCGACGAGTTGGTTTCCAAAGTTTTGTGATGCAAATCATCTGAAATAGTTTTTACAAGATTACTTAATGTCCTAAAATGAAAACTGTGCCCTGTTTGGTAATCTACAGTAGCATTTTTGATCTGAAATAGTTATCCGGTTCCTAGAACAGGTTTGGTAACTTTTGGATTGAGAGGTTTTTTGAAGATTTATTTTGAAAACTGAGTATTTTTTAGAATAAAATTAAGTGTTTTTTCTAGTGTTATGATTAACAATTAGAAATGAATGGGGATTGTGTAAGCATCTCCTAGGAGAATATGTGGAGACAATAGTTTCTTTGGATTGACTTGGCAAACTGAAATTTGTTTTAGCAAAAGTATGAAAATCAGATATTGAAAATTATACCAAAATTATTGGTGTTTTAAGATTATCTTATCTTCTATTTCAGTTTTAAATAATAAGTTGGGTAAATGGAGGAAGTTCTTTGGCTTTGAAGGCTATTTGTGTTTCCTTTCTACCTTCTTTCCTTTCCTTGGTCCCTTCTCTTATTTCCAAGAATCAAATGGGCCATAGGAGTGGCAACTTCCATTATTTCTTTAACTCAATCTTGAAGGGGTACTTAGTTGGTCTAAGGCCTTGGGGTTTACTTAGTTCGAGTTCCTTTAGAACCATTGGAGGTTTTATCCAACTTCAGGTTACATAGGATCATTGGAGGTTTTATCTAACTTTAGGAGTTTGGGTTCAAAATGACCCATTTATAAAAAAAAAAATTATTCATTTTGGGCAACTTTTGAAACTTTTGTTCAAAATGGTCCCCTTATACCACGTATGAGAGATGTTTAATTTTTTTTTTTAAATTTTTTAAATTTAATTTAGAAGCTGCAATTATAAACTATGATTTCATTTTTTAACTAAAGTCATTGTTACAAAATAAGGCTTCAAAAATGAAATCACAGTTTCTAACTGCGGCTTTAGTTAAAAAATGAAGCCGCAGTTCTGAACCGTGGCTTTAGTTAAAAAATGAAGCCACAGTTTCTAATTGCAGCTTATTAAAAAATTAAAAAAAATTGAACATCTTTCCTATGTGGCATAAGAGAACTACATTGAACAATAGTTTCAAAAATGACCTAAAGTCAATATATATATTTTAATAATAAGGTCATTTTGACCCCAAACTCTAACTTCAGGGTAACTAGGACCACTAGAAGTTTTATCTAATTTCAGGGTAGTTGAGACTGTTGAAGAAAATGAGATATTGTTTCATGCTTTGTTCTGCTTAGCTAGATTCTATATAAATACAGTTGAGCTTAAAATTTTATTGAGTTTTTTCCTTGTTTAGTTCTGGGTGAAAAACTGCAAAGATCAATTTTCAAGTCAATGTCATAATATTTTTATTACTGTGAGATAATCAATGGATTAGAGGCTAAGAGATCTTCCAACTATTGCCAAGATGATGCAGGTTATATAAATATATTAATAGTTTAAATTTTATTAAATAGAAGCCGCAATAATATTTATTTTATTATTTATATAAATATATTAATAGTTTAAAATTGCTTCAAACCTTCATATTTATTAATTTTCATCCATATCGTCTGGAATCCAAGGTAACTTCAAGCTCGTTCGCAGACATGTCTCTATGCATTCCTCATTACACCTCAATCACATTTCCTCGACTTAAAGATGACGGAAAGGTCAGTGCTTCTGATATTTTAAAACATGAGTGGGAAAAATGGGACTTCACTGGGCTGAGAGTAATGTAACTAGTTGCTTTATTCAAATGGAGCTTTCATTATTCGGAGACCACAGAAAGTGACTTTATTTTTATTTTTTTTAATTCTTTTCATCAACTTTCTAGGCAGCCAAACAGATCTAGGATCACTCTAGACCACTATCACCTGTTATGTCATTTAAGAAAGAGCTAATTTTGCAGGTCTTGAGATTTGGTTCTTATCAACGGAGAGGTTTTAGGATATTTGCGATGTCGTCAAGTGCGAGTGAGGCTTCAAATTACATCCCAGTGGCTCCAATATTTCTTCCTGATGGTCCTTGGAAGCAGGTAAGAAAGTTTAGTAAAATATAGAAGTCATGTTTCATTACACTACAAACTAAGAGTTTTGATTTTCTAAAAGTTAAAAATGATTTTGTTCTTTGTTTACTGATCAGTTTTTTTTTTTTTAAGTTAAAAATATGCTTGTTTAAGTATCCTTTTCACAGGAATGAATTGCTCGGCGTTATATCTTAGTGTGTTGCATAGGACTTGACAGTATCATTCTATATATTAGGGCTTTGGATTTAGAGTTGAGACTGTTGAAGAAAATGAGATTGTGGTATATTTAATTTAATTTTATGTAAAAAGTTTAGTAAAGTATAGAAGTCACGTTTCATTACGATATGAACTAAAGAGTTTTTTACTTTTAAAAAGTTAAAAATATGTTTGTTTAAGTATCATTTCACAGGAATGAATAGACGTTTAGTGTGTTGTATAGGACTTGACAGTATTATTCTATATTAGGGCTTTGGGTTTAGGGTTCATACAGTTGAAGAAAATGAGATTGTGGTATATAATTGGTTTGAAGGTTTGATGAAAATTGAAGAGACGCCATGTGCAGAAGTGATGATGGACTGGTGATCTAATACATGTTCAATGAGGCCATTTAGTTTGGGTTGGATCCCCAACCACGCCCCAGATACCCTGAATGATACTCGAAGTTTTACTTTCTTGCGTCTCTTAAGATGACTTCTTCAAACGGTAAAAGATGGAAACGAAAAAAGTGTTGAAGTGCCCCCAATATGCTTGTGGGATGGAATCAAGTCTGAGCTTGCAATAGTGCTAGCATCATTCTGGTTAATCTTGCATTAATTCTATGCTTATTTATATATAATTCCCTTTTTGTTCTATGCTTATTTATATTGTATCCCCTCTCTTATCATATCTCTGACCAACTGAATATGGCCTAAGGGCATATGATTTGTTGGGTTTAATTAGCTTCCAAAATTTATTTTACTCATTATACAATATATGCTACTATTTAGATTCCTGGGGGAGTTACTGCTGCAAAGGGATTCAAAGCTGCAGGCTTGTATGGTGGGCTACGGGCAAAAGGAGAGAAGCCTGATCTTGCACTAGTCGCTTGTGATGTAGATGCCATATCTGCAGGTTACCATTCACCCTAATCAAGGTCCTGGTCTAGTTGGCCTATGGTTTGACCACTTAACAAAGTCTTCACCCCAACTAGGTTCTCATATCTACTTCCAATGCTACTAAAATTATATTCTACCTATCCAATAAAAAAGTTACTAAAATTTTATTCTGTCTTCTTCCCGCATAGCATATAACTGTCAGGTACAGTAATTTGGTGAATGGGATCATATCTTCCAGTTTATGATTGGAAATAACATTGATGTTTCAACTTCTAACCCTTGCTTGCTCATGCATTCTCAGGATCATTTACGACAAACATTGTTGCAGCTGCTCCAGTGGTATACTGCAAAAATGCATTGGCTAGGTCAAAAACAGTATGCAAACATTATTTTTATTGTTATCTATTTATTATCTATTTGCAATAAGAAATGCTGAAATTATGAACCAAGTAAAGGATGGGCTTTTTATGTATGATAGTTTCTCATGGTAATTAAAATCTGAAGTGCAGTTTACCATTGGTGTCAAGACATTCTGCCTTTTCTACCAGTGGCCTAACTTTATAAGGTCTTGAAAAACACAGGCCCGATTGGATTAAGAACCTTATTTTGAGTGGGTAATTTCTCCTTGAAAAGTTTGAGTTTCAAATCCTTTAAATTTTTTTCACCTCCTTTATGTGCATGGTTGTTTCGATACTCAATATTAATAGCTGTACTTACATACAGTTACTCTTTTGGACTACTCTTGTCAATTTCACATTGCACATGTGCACTAGTTAATCAATTGCACGACTTTACAAAATATCGTACTTACAGTGATGATGAACATGGCAGTGGTATTTGTGATTTTTTCCCACTTTCTTGTGTGTGTGTGTGTCCAATAGAATACAATGTTTATGCATGAAAATCTGCTGCAGAAAAAAATGCATCTTAATACCTGACATGTAGATTGGATGGTAGTTTACTGAATGCGAGTTTGTGTCATTAACCCAACATATCAATTGGCACGTTGTATCAATTGTTAACTCACTATATAAATTCCCTGAGCACAGTTTGAATTTTCCTTGTGGTTCAGTTTCTTAATTATCTGCTAATGACTAAACTTGGAACTTGTCAGGCACGTGCAGTGTTAATAAATGCTGGTCAAGCCAATGCAGCAACGGTAAGATGTGTTAGAATAGCTAAATGCTTTTCCTCAACTTCTCATTCAGAAGCTATGTGCTTTCCAAGATATTGTTTCATGCTTTGCTCCGCTTAGCTAGATTCTATATAAATACAGTTGAACTTAAAATTGTATAGAGTTTTTTCCTTGTTTAGTTCTGGGTTAAAAACTGCAAAGATCAATTTTCAAGTCAATGTCATAATATTTTTTATTACTGTGGGATAATCAATGGATTAGAGGCTAAGAGACCTTCCAACTATTGCCAGGGTGATGCAGGTTACCAGGATGTGATCGAGTGTGCAAATGCCCTGGCTAAGGTGAGCAAACATTTAGCTGTTGGATGCCTCAGTCCATGTTCTGTTGTAGAGGCTGGAGTTGGTTGTTTCTTTTTTTACTTTTTGTAAATTTTCCGCCATTGCAGCTACTGCAAATGAAGCCAGATCAAGTGTTGATTAAATCTACTGGTGTTATTGGTCATAGAATAAAGAAGGTAAAAGAAGACTTGCATGCTTCTCTGATTTACGTGACATGCTGGTGATAGCAATTTGCTTGATATTTTCTTGTATTGAAATTTTCTGTCTTTAATCTTTTCTGACCATTCACAGTTCATATTTTCGAATATATTCATTTGCAGGATGCTCTTCTTAATTCCCTTCCAAAGCTTGTTAGTTCCCTATCATCATCAACTGAGGGGTACATCTTTTTTTTTTTCCCACTGTTTAACAGTTAACCTGGCAAATGGGAACCATCTACATTCATGAAGGGAACTGCTTGTAGTAATATTAGCTATTGGATTTTGTGTAGCATTTTCTCCCTCAATTATCTGTCCTCCTTTTTGGTTCTTATTGTTCTGTTTTTTGGGCACCTTGATATTTCTTTCTGATTGATCCTTTATCTTCTTTCCGCTATTTTTTTAGTTGAAACATTCTTGAATCTTATCTGGGGATTGCAGGGCAGATTCTGCAGCAGTGGCTATTACAACAACTGACTTAGTGAGCAAGAGTTTGGCAATTGAATGTGAGGTGTAAAATAACTTCTTTTTTTTTTTATAAGTGTGACAAACCTTCTTTTCTATAGACAGGAACCATGTGACATCTCTTATCAGTGGTATCAATTTGAGAATAGGCATGAAATGCAACAAGATGTATATGTTTATGTTAAGCCCCCTATCCAAATCACCTATGCTAGACGAAGAAAAAAAAAGGGGGGAAATAGATGGGCAGCAGGTTTGTTAGAAGGTAAGGGTATTAATGTCATTGAGCTAGAAAAGTTTGTAAGGATTCTGTCAAGCTGGCTCCCAGGTAAGGGAAATGTTTGTTATCTTTGCTTTTGTGTAATAAATCTGGACAGGGGGGGAGGGGGGAAGGGGGAGGAGGGTTTGGGGTGTTAAGGAAGGGGCATGAAAGAAATTTTCCAGACTGGTTTTGGGACCTTGGGGAGCCGGAGGACTCAAATTTTTCCTCCCACCTGATGGAATCCTTTCAACAGTATCCAAAATCAATACAATCATTTTTCCTATTAGTCCTCTAGATCCTCTGTTTTCCCAACTCATTACCTTCACCAGCAGAAATCATATCAGTTTACCAGTTTCTCTTAATTTTCTTATTGGGTGGATGCAGGATCAATATCCTAAGCTGGAGTAATGTCTATGGTGTTTACTGTTATAGCATATATCTACTTTACATATAGAGTTATAATCTATTATGAAACTTGTCTTATAGAATTGTAATCTATTAGGAAAGTTAGATTGACTTCTGTATATATACATTCACAATGGATCAATGAAATACACTTGGAATTCTTTCCTCAAATTCTTTCTTCTTTGCTTTCTACATGATATCAGAGCCTAGGGCTCGGATTTGAGCAAAATTAGGAACAAATTTAGGAAAGAGAAAGAGGGCTATGGGGTGTTCTTTTTTAAACACCCATCTAGAGAGAGTGTAAAACCCGAGAAAATTCCAATTTTTGGAAAAATGGTAAAATCGTAATTTCGGTAAAAATCCGAAATTTATTCTCTAGATTTCGGATGACGGTTTGTGGATTGGAATCGATGCCGTGAATCCCCAGCTAACCTACGTCAATTTCGTCGAATTAGAGACGGTCGAATTTGCCTTTCGTCGGTAGCCGGTGTCGTCGCGAATTTGGCGTGAAAATCACTATAACATGTACTCGTGTAACTTATACTCGTGTGACACAAATTCGTGAGTGAGATGTTGGAAATTGGCCCGGTAGAGTGCCCGAATCGCCGAAAATCCGAAGCTTGGGGACATAGATGGCATTATAGAAATTGTTTTAAATGATAATAAGACAAAATTGTGCATAGTATCGTCTCTTACATCAAAAAGGAAAAGAAAAACGTGAGAAAGGAGGAGGAGACTTACAGAAGCTTGATTTTTCAAAACCTAGAGAGAGAGAGTGCGACTTCTCTCTAAGTTTCTGGGCGATCCGACCGTCGAAATTCTTCGGAGTAAGAAGGAAAGTCACTCTACGCGGCGGGCTACGAGAGTGAAATTTCAGGTTTTAAGGAGTTTGACAAACTCAGGTGAGGTAGGAGGATTTTATCACTGCTTCTGGGTTCTTCTTTGTTTAAAGTCTTTGTTGATACTTGAGTTGATTGAAATTTGTGAGGGACGTTTGATCGGTCCCAATCTTGGGACGAAATGTTAGAATTTTGGGCAGTTACGCACGGTCGTGCTTGATGTAGAAATTTGTTGGTTTGTTTATGTTGAGATTTGTACAATAAATCATGTATTGATGTGTATGAGGCCGGAAATGGCCATGGCTTTCGGGTTCACAAAGTGGAACCGATATTGGGTATTTGGTTGTGAACAGTAACCCGAGTGTTTCACTGTTCACGTGAATAGTGACACGAAAATAAATTTTTGTGTGAAAACATGTTTGGTCGAGTAATTCAAGTTGAATTGTTCGTGCTTGATCATTAACCCATGTGAGCTAATTTTTGATGTGATGGATTGTGAAATTACATGACATGTTTGTGTCATTTAAATTGTGAATATATGCGTGATTATATATTCACATGTGTTATATAATTGTATTGGAATTGGCGTCGCGTACATTCGCATATGCGGCTGGTCTTTAGAGCGATAGGAATGAGTGCATGAGGTGGTTCATTGAAGTAGTTTGGAGGGTTGACTAATAATAATAATAATTATCGGAGGGTAGTCGTATAAAATATCGATCGTCGGTCGGTCCGATTAATATCTGTCGGAGGGTTGTCCACTTAAAAGATTATCGAGAAGTCGGTCCACTACTTATATCGGTGGTCAGCGATTAAAACAAATATCTTTGTTTTGAAAAATAATGTTTCTCATCGTGGCTTAGAGCGAGTGTGAAGTCGGTGGACTGAGTGCGAGTTGGTCGTAGACATTCAAGTAGGATTATTTTGCCAGATGTATGTTTTCATTGAAGCGTGCGTATGCGGCTTGGGTGGAGTAACCCGTTTAGGGTGATTCATTTCTTGGGGCGATAGGCTGTGCAATCGAGGGATATTATTTTTCGAGATCTGAGGAGCGTTCGAGGGGCCGCTCATCATAGAGGGCAGCTTTAGAAGAAAGTCGGGTTGTCTTTTGGTTTATGATGTACTACATGTATTAGAATTTTAAATTTTAATATATGTTGTATGAGTAAAACTTTAGTGCTATAGCCCCATGGTATATAGTTGGTATGGTTATAGTATTGTTTATGGGCGAGGCGTTTCTTTAATATATATCTTCGATGTTGATGATTGGGACCCAATTGGTTCGGTGTGTTTCACATATAAGGGAGACTGCCGTTTTCGTGAGTCGTGTCGGGTTGCAGAGCATTCATGAAGTTTCCATAGGTTGACGGGTTGTCGATAAACACCCCCCGGTTTGGGGGCGTCCTGAGTGGGGTGTATCGCTCGCTCAAGAAGGGCCGTAGGCCGTCGACAAGCGGAGGCCACAGTTTGGTGGCGGACGATGTGGCGGTGAGGCTCGCGCTTAGATCCGCAGTTGTTTGGCTGTTCGCGTGCTAGCGCGAGGGCTCGTGGGCCTCGAGCGACTCGCCTCCTCCCGCGAGGGTTCGCCGGCTATTAAATGAAGCCTCCTCGGCCAGCCCCCGGTCCGATCGGAAAAGTGTCTTTTAATGTTTTTCTGGTCCGTGACAACATTTTGTAGAGGTTTCTTGGTATTATCTGGGTTCTTGAGACCTAGGGTACAGGAAATCTCTGTGCTCTTGATATCTGGAGGTATTCTTTGTACCTAGCTTATGTCCTTGGCTTTCTAATGAGTACTTCAGAAGATAAAGCTTTGTTTCGGCTGGTGGTACGATGCAAATAACGAGAGGACAAATTATTTAGTCACCAGTACCGGTTGGAGTGATAATCGCCTACTTGAGGAGTATTCGTAATGGCCATCCATCTGGTGAGACCACTGTGATGCCCACATTCAGGGTGAAATTTTATTTATTTATTTTTCTTGGCTCTGCCATCGGTTTGTCGTGACAGAGAACCTCTGTTGCGGCAAGCTGTTGCGACAACGTTAACCCCACATCACACGTGCTATGATCGGTTGTTTCGTGCGCGCAGGCGTGTCGCGTGCAGCTAAATGGCTGTCGTAGCGCGTAAGCGACTGCTACTTGACATGAACTCACTCCAGCGGCCCGGCTCTGTCGCTGACGAAATTCTCTGATCGCTGACGCGGATATTGACTGCGTCGGCGACGCGAAAAATGTTGCTCTGTCGTGACACGGGGAAGCGGCGGCTGTCGAGTCTGTTGCGACGAAAAATCTACGTGACGAATGCGCGCTGGTCGTCGCAGCGAGCGTCGCGATGCCCGAGGCCTCTATTAAATTGCATAAGCGCCCGTGTCGTCACGCCACGCCCGAAAGCGTTAATCATCAGGTGCCTAATCACATGCGTGCGCGGTTGGGTTTTCTGTCACAACACAGAGGACCATGTCGCGACATGGAACCAAAAATTTCTATCGCGTGGCTTCGTAAGTGGCGCCCGCTTCTTCACTATACGCACTTCAGGTACTACGATGTTTTTCATCCTGCTGCGCCTCTATACGGGTACATAAACGGTAAAGGTCGGAAGTGTTAATAACACGCTGGAACAATCCCCGAGAAACTAAGTTTCTATTACAAAACTTAGTATTTACATAACTAGAAGCCCCGGATATTGACGAATATTACAAAATATAAATGAATAGGCCTGTCGGCCTTTTCTATGAGAAGCTCACGGAGCCAGTTTAGGCTACCTGCAGTATTTTCTAGTACTGAAAATATTTCCCATGGCCGGGGTGAGCAATGCTCGATGAAAATTTCTCTTCGCGCAAAATGCGCGTCTGATGACGTGCGTAAAACATCGAATCATATTTCATATAAATAATGCAATCACATATGGAATGATTACGTGTCATGCATGAGATGAGACTCTTAAATGCGCAGCAGAGTTCTAGCAGGCTCTCTCATACCTGGCCGGGTGTGAAAAACCGATCGTGGTATTTCACCTAATGACTTAAACTATTGGACAACCCTCTAATTTTAATTTGTCAAATCCCGTGTATTTATTTGAGTTGCGAATTTTGGGGTCTCACCGCAGGCTTCGCACGCCTTCCGACACTTTCACGAACTTTCATCGCTGGATTCATATGTCTAACCAAGAATAAAATTTGGGTCTTTCACCTTGGGGGATACGCCCCATTTGCTTAAATCGAACAACGTGATTTATTATTATTGATTCTGTAGTAGTGATCTACGATTTGTACATTCGCGGAGTGGTGAATGGTAAATCTATGGTCTTGCATTTCGGCGCGATGTGATCGTCGTATGAAATGCAATCATGTCATTTTTATCTTGTCATTTTATATGCCACGATAAGAGCTACATGCAACATTTCAAAACATGGATAATTATATTTTCTACATATAATTACATCCATCAAAATAGTATATCTCGACCCATGATATTTTACTTTCGTGTTATTTGATCGAGCAATACGCGAAATGACCCGATCTTAGACCCAGCAAAAGCGAGGTCACCACATGGTCCATATTTGTTATGAACAAATTTTTTTTTTCATCACATCACTTGACCCTTTGGGACACCAAACTCTGACAAAACTCGAGGACATCGATCCGGGATCGAAACAAGCCGGTCGACATAGTCTTGGGTTCGATTGTTCCACGAAATTTTCGGATTAAAACCTTGCCGAACGATTCGACGAGGTGACATGCATTAAATGACCTTTAGGCTAGAAATAATCCGAGTAGAAAAATTCCTTACCTCACGGAGTTTGACGAAACTCCAAGATTTTACGCGTAGCTCGCTATGCGTGGATCGACTTTTACTCTCGGACCGTCGAGATTCGGTTGTCGGAATGCCGGGAAAATCTCCCTTTTTGTTTCTCTATCCCCTTTCTCTCTCTCTCTCTCTATCAGATTCTTCTTTCTTTCCCTTCTTTTTTCCTTTTCTTTTCTTTTCTTTTCTTTCTTCCCTTATCCACCCATAATTATCTCTTTTCATTTCTTTCCATTTTCTCTTCTCTTTCTTTCCATTTTCTCTTTTCTCATTTTCTCTTCTCTTCTCTTCATTTTTCTCTTTTCTCCTCCTCCCAATCTTACAGTATGGATCGAGTGGAAACTTCATAAGCGACACTACTCTTCTAGTACTTGTCATCATAATGTTTTTTCTTCCTTATTTTCTTTATTTTTTCCCTTTTATTACATCATGTAACACATGGCTCAATTTGAGCCATTTATTCAGTGCGCCCACGTGGCTCATGCCACGTGTCACTTCCACACAGTGTCTTGAAGTGTGGCGTCGCTGTAATTCATCTTTATGTGTTATCGACATCAGATCTTGGCAGTGAAGTCGATTTATCTCGGAATGCGTGAAGTCGGCCAGGTGCCCAAATTTCTCGAGACAAATTCAACGATTGAATTAGTTTCGTCGGGATCATCCCATAAAATTTTAGATTTTCAGCAGAGAAATTACCGTTTTACTCTTTTTCAGAAAAATTGAATTTTCTCGGGTTTTACAGACCCTCTTACGGATGACTCGAAAGACCGATGGCTGGAGGATGATGCTTGTCTCTTCCTATAAATTCGTAATTCCATAGACGGTAAAGTACTCACTCTCATTAATTACTGTGAGTATGTTAAGGAACTAATGAATTATTTGGAATTTGTGTATTCCGACAAATGGAATATTTCTCGCATGTTTGATGTATGTAGAGCCTTTTATCGCATTGAGAAACAAGATTGTTCCTTCATGGAACTCTTCATGGACTATAAAAAGACATGAGGAACTAAATACACTCTTGCCATTTCAGTCCGGATATTTAAGGTTCAATGAATCAGCGGGAAAAGATGGCAATGATGGGTTTTTACTCTACTTAATTTCGGCCGAGTATGAATGCGGTAAGGCACGGATCCTATCGCTTTGCGTAAAAAAATCACTCAGTGCAATTTATGCCCATGATTACTATATAAAATCTGTGTCTGAGCTCCTTTCGGTAATATAGATACGTTACTGCAGGTTCTTGCGATGATCGACTATTGGAGAAGGCGTGTATTGGTGACGATCTTGTTGGTGAACAATATTAGAATATGAAGTATTTGTAAGGTAATTTGAGCAACTGGTCTTACATGTCTACCGAGATCATTAAATGTTTCGCGCCTACAGTAAGGTGTAAGCTTGAGCTATGGGAGAATTGCACGGTTTCTAGCCGCTCAGCCCCGATTATGATTATGTTGGGCGCGGTCTTGTCAAACCCCAGATCTAATGTTTCCAAAGCATTCAGCGGGATGTTTTTGCTACGAGACCTCCTCATCTATTACATCATACCTTTAGATGGCGGTGCCCTTGTTGGTTGGAACATTGGTGAGTCAAGAAAGAAACAATACAGAAACAATGGTCTAAGCGGTAACTCTAGAGGGACATGTGATACGAGGCGTAAGAGCGGCGAGTCGAATCAGAAACTTGATCTTTGCTCGTAGCTTCCACGAATGAGGCATCCAGATCGTTGATTCGAGTTCATAGCGGAAAGAAAGAATTAGCCAAGTTCCACTTTAACTAGGAATCATTGAAGTCTACATCTACTCTAATTACTGTTATTGACGAATCAGTGTGCAGATAAATGCGCTGTCTGTTACGTCTTCGAATGGGTCATTGATTCTTAGAGCCATAGATCACATGATGAGTGGTCCCAGCGTCTACCTTTCGGTCGCATCCTTGACTTAAATGTTGCACTGCGGCGGGATGGGATACGGTCGTGTGTTCTTGGGTCAGGGCCTGATTTTCCCTCATCTCTCCCTTTGTCATTTGTCTTGAGTTTACTAATTTCTTTTTCAATCGATCTCACGTGGCCAATTAACTGACACTTAAATGACATATGTCATTTTCATGGTTTTTATGCATTTCGGGATCTTATGTGGCTTGGATTATTGGTAGAAGACGTGAGTTTAGGGGTCTCTATATTCTTGATCATACAGTACCGAGAACTGTCGCTTGTTCTGGAGTTACTACACCATTTGAGACTCATTTTCAATTGGGCCATCCCTCTCTTCCCTTGTTGAAAAAGTTTTGTCCACAATTTTCAAGTGTGTTGTAATTAGAGTGTGAGTCTTGTCAATTTATGAAGCATCATCGTCTTCATTTTAGTCCTAAAGTCAATAAACGAGCTAGTGCTCCATTTGAATTAGTCAATTCATATGTGTGGAGATCGTGTCTTGGAGTTGTGATTACGTGGGTTTTTCGATCTTGTCACTTTGTTGATGATTATTCGTAGGCAGCTTGGTTATATCTAATGAAAAACCGTTCTGAGTTATTTTCTCATTTTTGTGCCTTTTATGCTAAAATACACACTCAATTTCATGCTTATGTTCAAAGTTTGAGAAGTCATAATGCTAAAGAATGTCTCAAAACAGTTTCAGTCATTCATTCTTCAAAATGGCATCCTTCATCAAACTTCATGTGTCAATACTCTCTCAAAATGGAGTGGTTGAGAGGAAGAATAGACACTTCCTTGAAATTGCCAGGGCTCTATTATTTCAAATGCAGGTGCTGTTACGGGCGAATCTTCATTTCCACTTTGCTTGTTTTAATTAATCAGTCTCCTTCGCTTAGTCTTGAATTGGGACGTACAACCCATATCGCATATCCTTTCCAAATAAACTCTGTTTCCCATTGAACGGTTATTTGGGTGTACTTACATTTTGTTCGGGATGTTTGTCGCGTATTATGCAACTTCGATCCTAAATCATTGGAAGTGTATCTTCACGGGTTACTCGAGTTCGAAGGGACAATATAAGAACGTTATTGTCTAGTCTTACAGCAAAGTACCTAGTTTTTGTTAATGTTACCTTTCTTGAGAATACTCCTTTCTCGGGCACGATCCGCTACTTAGTCGAGGGGAGGATGATGATTTGCCGTTTATACTTTTGCCTCTCTCACAGGCTCACCTTTCCTGTCATAACGTAAAGCTATCATCACTCGAGTCTACACTTGGCCTTGACACCTCCGGTCTTGGGCCCTCCACCCAGTTTGCCGACATCGAGATACAGTTCTCGGTGGCTTGATCTTTACATTGCTCTCGTAAGGTAAACATTAGTGTGTTCATCCAATTTCCTCCTTTTGTTCTTATGATCGTTTGTCATCGCGGTCTTGTTAACGTGCGTCCTTGGGCTATTTGCATTTGCACAAGGTTTATGAAGCCCTCGCTAATACTAGTTGGCGTAGTCTTTATGATAGGAGATGGATACCTTATTATGTGATACTTGGGACTTGGTTAGTTTACCTGTTGGGAAGAAAGCTATTGGTTGTCGTTGGGTGTTCACAGTGAATGTTAATCCCAATGGATATATTGCTCAATTGAAAGCCCGTCTTGTTGCTAAAGGGTATGCTCAGACCTATGGCGTGGACTATTCTGACACTTTTTCCCTTGTTGCTAAGATGACATCCATTAGGCTTTTTATATCTTTGGTTGTCGCTTATAATTGGGACCTCCACCAGTTTGATATTAAGAACGTCTTTCTTCATGACGACCTTCAAGATGAGGTTTATATGGAGCAACCTCCAGGGTTTGTTGCTCAGGGGGAGAAAGGGAGGGTTTCTTGTCTTCGGAAGTCTTTGTATGGTTTGAAATCGTCCGATGCGTGGTTTTTGGTAAGTCAGCTTGGCTGGATTGAGGAATTTGGCATGCGAGAAAAGTAATCGACCCCGCTCTTGTCTTCTCTGAGAACTCAGTTCGGGTATCATTACATTAGTAGTGTATGTGGATGATATTGTTATCGTTGAATTATTTCTAGGTATCTCATCTCTTAGTCCTTTCTTGAGCCAATTCTATACAAAAGAACAGGGATGCTAAGATACTTCTTGGGCATTGAAGTTATCTTGAAGCAAACATAGAATCTTCTTATCTCGAAATATGTCTTGTCATTGTTTGAAGCGGAAAGTTGGGGGTGGCAATACGGTTCTCTTTATGGTTCGGACATCGTCTTCTTTAGAGAAGGCGAAGCGTTTGAGGATGCAGAAATATAGAAGACTAGTTGGAAGGCGGATTACCTTACTATCCCTTTCATCTTGATATTACCCGCTCCGGTCGGTATTGTCATCCAGTATGTCTTCTCGGCAGGTTGATCGTTGAGCATTTGTAGAGCATTATTACATGTTCTTGAAATGGCAAGGGCGTAGTATTTTATATAGTAATCATGGGCGCCGCGAATTGAGTGCTTTTAAGATGCGGATTGGGTAGGATGCAGGAGACAAGAAGGTCAGCCCGAGTCTTGTGTGTTTGTTGGAGGAATCTAGTCTCATGGAAGGTAAGAAGCAGTGTCTGGTCTGTCTCTTAATCGAAAATAGGCGATGACACGGTCGGGTGTGTGAGATTATGTGGATTCATCAGCTGCTTGATGGAGTCGACATTGAAACACTAGTCTGACAAATTACGGTGTGACAATCGAATTTCGCCGCTTCATATTGCCTTCCTAATCCTATGTTCCATGAGCAATAAATGTAGAGATAGATTATCATTTCGTTTGTGAGAAAATACAACTTGGTTTGATTTCCACAGGATAGTGAAGACATGAGAACAATTGGGTAATATCTTCACACAGGCATTAAGTGGGAATCGGCTTAGTTATCAATGTAACAAGTTGGGTATGATTAATATCTATGCTCCAACTTGAGGGGGAGTGTTATAGCATATATCTACTTTACATATATAGTTGTAATCTATTATGAAACTTGTCTTATAGAGTTGCAATCTATTAGGAAAGTTAGATTGGCTTTTGTGTATATACATTCACAATGGATCAATGAAATGCACAAGGAATTCTTTCCTCAAATTCTTCCTTCTTTGCTTTTCTACATTTACTTTATCTTCTTTCTCTATCCTTAAATTATATTGGTTTATAACTCTCCTCTAAAGTTGGGGGCTTTTTGAATACCCAATGTTTGGGTTCCAAAAAAAAAAAAAAAAAATCCACCCTATATATTTGCCTATCTTATTCTCTAGTTCATTATTGATTTGCAATTAACAACTATTAATTCTATCCTGCATATACTGTCACAAATACTAATTAATATTCACTTATTGGTGTTGTCTCACTCTATCTATAGCTTGGCAAGATCGGCAACTGTAACCCAATTCCCAAAAGAGCTATATTGTAAAATTGGACTACTTCTTCTATCTTTTGCTGCTGTTTTGTGCACTTAAAGTGTACCTTGGTCTCAGACTTTCTTTACTAGTAACTTTTCTTATTCTTTGCTTATTAAAAAGCTAAAAAAAGAATCAGCGCGCCCACCCAACCCCAAAAAAAAATGGGGAGAGAGAGTCGTATTTCCTTCTGAATTTGAACTCTCAATATAATTGCTTTTCATTGTCTTTAGTAATTGATTGAAGGGTATGTGCCTGCTCATACTTCCTTTTCATTTTTACGAAAGAAGTACTTGTTATTCTGTCTGATTTTGGAAAAATGCAGGTTGGAGGGACAAATATTAGAGTTGGGGGAATGGCAAAGGGTTCTGGGATGATCCACCCAAATATGGCTACCATGCTTGGGGTGCATCTCTGCTTTCTAACCGTCCTGTTCTGCAAAGTAAATATTTTGATTCTACTTTCTTAATATGACTACTTTGTTCCAGGTTGTAACAACAGATGCCTTGGTTGCAAGTGATGTTTGGAGAAAAATGGTGCAGACTGCTGTAAACGGGTTTCAGCAAGTGCACAGCATGTTACATTCTTGCATATGTTTTATCAAATTTGACTGGACTTGCTGCTCAGACTGGTGACAGGCAACCTGGTCAGTGAACTGGTCAAGTTCACCATTAAATCAAAATACTTGCTACTTTACCACAGAAAATAATCTAATTGAAATATCTGTTAAGTTTGAGATCTGGAAACTGAAATGAGACAACAGGCCATTGGCAAGTCTATTTTGATGTAGTTTAAGTAATCCACATAATATGGACTTGTAATTTTAATTGGGCCTAAACTTATTTAGGTGTGGATTTTTACAGGTAGATGGAGATACTAGTACCAATGATACTGTCATTGCTTTGGCTAGTGGGCTATCTGGATCGACCAGGGTATCGTCTTTGATCAGTCCTGAGGCAACACAACTTCAAGCATGCCTTGATGCAGTTAGTCCCTCTCCCATATACCTTTTGTCTAGACCTTGGTGGTTTAAACATATACCCGCAACATCTTAACCAAGATAACAAAATATAGTAATGTTTTGCATCTTCAATTTTTTGGAAGTAAGCTTTCTAATTATGTAACTTGTAAGCTTTTAATACACTTTTCATGACTTCAGATCCACTTGCTGCAACATGGGCCATTATTATCTTCATGGAATGTCACTGTTGCATTTTTTTTCTTTACATATTTGATTAATAAAAATTAAAAATATAAGAACTAAACTTGATGAACATTAGTAGTATCTTGTTTTTTCTAATAGTTCTTTTCTTTTTTGATTAATAAGATAGTTATTATGATCAGTCTCATATTTAGATACTTCTATTGAAAACTTCATCAATTTAAAAGAATTTAGGTCTCTTCTTGGGAGGGCGTCAAGTCAGTTGGTTCATGGGCTTGAATTTTCTACTATTATGGACAGCCTCGGGGCCCAATCTAGTCAGTTCTTGATAAACGTCCTTTTTTTTCCAGGTAATGCAGGGTCTAGCAAAATCAATAGCATGGGATGGAGAAGGAGCAACTTGCCTAATTGAGGTCTGAGTCTTACATTAAAATCATCTAAACTTAATGAGCCTGACCAAATTTGATCATCATATTGTGAGTTGACCATCGGATCCAATTATGCAAACCAAATAGTGAACTAATTTTTTTTTGAGTAATATAAAAGGCAGCAGAACTAATATGTCTGAAATGCCACTTATCTTTTTATAAATAAGCACGGAAACGCAAAATTCAAAAGTGTGTGAATTAGTGATACTTGAAACATTCTTAAATTCTATCATTTCCCACAATTTCTTGGCTGATTTCCCTATTCTGAGATCATTTGGAGCATCTTATTTTCTTGTTTGATATCTGACAACAAACAACTCCCTATGAACGTTTCCTAATTGCTGAGCTGATTAATTATGTTCCACCAACCGATTTCAATATTTGTGGAAGTCAGGTCCTGCAATGGATGGCTTGGCAGTTGGTGAACTGTTTGAGCTTAAGGGAAGAGAGAGCAGTTTAGAGGGAAGGAAGGGGTTGGAAAAAATGATCATGGTAGTAGACCAAGAGGAGGTTGGAATCTTGAGTGGGGAACTCAGCAATCAAAGAGGGTTGTGAACGTTGCATTGGATTGGTCGATGGCAGCTCAGAAATACCAAGATTCAATGTTTAGGAAATATATAGCAATTTATCATGTGGATAAGAGAATATTTAAAATGGTCTGTAAGACCCTTGGTACATCCATGGATTGAGAATAGACTCTCCACTATTGTTATCTAGAATTTATAGAGGATAGGAAATTCTTGTCAGGGAGTGAAAGGAGATCCTTTCACAGCATTTGCTGCAGACATGCATCCAAATTTGTGGTTATCCAAGGAGAGCTTGGACATCTGAGATCTGCTAGTGGTAGTGGAGTGAGCATCTTTACTAGGTCCCCTTTCCCCTAGTATCAGCCAGGTAGTAGTTTAGTGAATTCTGCCACCATCTGCATATGGAGGTACAGAGGACATATGGTCATGCCAACAGGTTCACTTAGAATCATCTCATTGCACTTGTGGTTTTGGGTTATCAACCATGTGGAGCTCAGTTTTGTCAGTTCACAATTGTCATACTCCCGTCTATAGTAAGTGTGATGAAAGAAATGGGAGACTGACGACAACTATCAAACACAATTATTGAGCCCTCTAGACCTCAGGTCTTCACCTCAATTGCTCAGTCCAAATCTGCTGTTATTCCAATTAGAAATTTATTCATTTACTCCGTGGTTCATTTTTCTGGATAAGTGAGTAGTTGGGACAGTGTCTGTCTATCATATGGGTTTTCTTTTTAATATATCATTAATGCACTTAATGGTCCACCACTTTCTGTGGAGGGATCACAATTTTCCACTTATTCTAAATTAGATGTGCAGGTCTCAGTGAATGGTGCAGAAAACGAGGTTGATGCAGCAAAGATTGCTAGATCAGTGGCATCTTCTTCACTTTTTAAGGTATGAAAAAAATCTGTGCCATAACCTCACTTGATCAGTAATTAATCCATTGAATCCTTCAGTTTAGCTAATTCCAGTTACTGTAAATGATGTTATAGGCTGCAGTGTATGGCCGAGATCCAAATTGGGGGCGCATTGCTTGTGCTGCAGGCAATGCAGGGATCCACTTCGATCACAACAAGCTCCGTATATCACTTGGAGAAATTCTGCTTATGGAGAGTGGACAACCGCTTCCGTTCGACAGGTTAGGACTAGCTGACTCTGCCAGTCTCTGCCCTTGTACTCTCTCTCCTTATCCCTCCCTCTGAATTACATGCAAAAAATATCTTTTGTGTCCAAAGAAACAAGCAAAGACTATGTAGCATTCTCGAAACTAGTTTTCTGGCGAAAGTTTCTCCAACTTTTCCTCAACTCTCTCTATTGCCAGAATATCGTGTTCCTTCCATTGTGCTAAGTAACCCAGTACCTTTATTTCAGGGCTGCTGCTAGTGATTATCTCAAGAAGGCTGGTGAGACCCATGGCACAGTTGAAATTCACATCTCAATCGGTAAGCTTCCAACATATCTGTGAAGCAGCATGAATATGTAATATCCATCTATCTCATATAGTTGAGGACCCTGTCTGCCATTTACATAGGGTTTTGCACAACGGCTGTTATTAGGTTACTTTTCTCATTATCATCAGAGAAAATCTCCAACCTGAACTATATCTTAAAATTACCGGTTTGTAGAAAGAAAATAAAAGTTTTCCATTTTGTGTATATGCTGCTTGATAGGGGGATAAGATACACAAATGCCTTTGATGTTTAGCCATATATCTAACTTGGCCATTAAACCTTTTTCCCAGTCTAATCTTGCCCCTAGTGTTCGTTCCATAGCTACCGTCAACAAAGTGAACAAATAGGCACACAAGCATTGAACGTTAGGGCATTTGTGTTACCTTATCCCTTAAATTGGCGATATCACTCTCTCCAATTCTGTTTGCTTCAGGCATATATAGTCAATCTTGTATGTATAGTCTATGAGAAACAGTTATGAATTTCTACTAAGAACAACACATTTCAACTCCATTTCATTCAACCAACTGATGAAAAATAATAAAATAAAATGAAAGGGTAAAGAAGTTATTTTTTCTTAGGTTAAGTTTTCTAGCTTGGACTTTGTCTGATTTTTAATTTGATTTTTTTTCCTCTCTCTCTCATCTCATTTGCAACAGGTGAAAGGGAAGGAAGGGGGCAAGCATGGGGATGTGATTTAAGTTATGACTATGTGAAGATAAATGCTGAGTACACGACGTAGAAAGATTTTCTTGTTGCTACTGTGTTGTTAAGTGATTTATGCATTTACAATACAGCTTAAAATTTTGTGGAGATTAGGGTCCACCTGTTGTCACTGTTTTTAAAAATAATTGGATGTGATAGTTTTCGAAAATACTTTGTGGTTTTTTTAAAAATAAAAATACGTTTGGTGGATTGAATCCTAAAACATGGTATTTTTCTCAAAACAAATTTTTTTTTTAAAAAAAAAAGGATATTTACTTCAAGGAATGCAAAACAGTTTTTATAAAAAGTGAATAAATAACTTTTTGATTTTTATTTTCAAATTACTAGTTGATGGGCATTCTATTATTAAGATATTAGAAAATAAAGGAAAATCAGTATTAATTGCTCTATGTGTTTATAAAAACTTGATTTTTCTATTCAATAAATGGTTTGCAATCGAAGTTTAAAAAAAGTTATACTGGTTCAACTATTCCAAAATTGCATTAAAAAGGAGTTTGAAGCAATGGGTTTCCGGGACCTTTATGATTTTAAACTGGTTATGTTGGGCAAAAAACAAAAGTTTTTGTAAGTCATAGCCTCAAATCCAAATATCATCTAGGGATTTTTTAAATGCCAAAAATAGGCATAATCCAAGTTTTATCTGGAGGAGCATAATTGCTTCGAGAGCAATCCTCAGAGAGGTCTTCGTTGGTTGATTGGTGATGGTTATAAGTATAAAAGGAAGGAAGATATAGTCTTACTTAAAATAATAAATATGAAGAATAAGCAGAAAATATTACATTTACCAGCCCAACGTTATTTGAAGCGTATAGATTATATGTATCGAGCTTTGTTATAAAATATGTCAATCACATTTAATGTCGACGGTGTCACGGCGTTGTCGAGAGGCACCGGTGTTCGTGATGGAGTTGATGTGATCGGATTGAGGGTAGTCGAAGAAGAGAAGATTGCCCTCATTAGATTGGTTTGGAAAAAAATTCAGGTTTGTGATCGTTTTATTATGGGTCATGGAGATTGGGATGTTGAATTGATTAACGAGATTTTCAATGATAGAGATGCTAAAAAACCATTGAGTATCTCTTTATCTAGGAGAAGTGACCATGACTGTTTTGTTTGGCGTTACACAAAGAATGACTACTACTATTATGTTAAATCCATATATATGCAGTGGCTATGTCATTAGAAGGGAAGTACGAGACAGCTGGATCTGTCTCGAGAACAACTTATTTGGAAGCAGTGTGTTTCACTTTCACCTAAAGTTAAATAATTTATATGGAAATGTCTCCCTACTTTTGCCTCATACTAAAACAAAGATGTATATCGGTTCCATGTGTACATGTATTTTGTGAAACTGATATAGAAAACACTTAGGCAATAAATTATGTGTTCATTAACTGCTTTTATGCAAGAACCTGCTAACAGCTAATTCAAAAAGTTTTGTGGACTTGTTAGTTGATGCACTCAGAATCTTAGATATTGTGATTATCAGTAAGATATGTATGATTTTGTGGTCTATCTGATGACAGCGAAACAATAATAAATTATGGAAGGGAGAGCAATTAACAGCATCACATTCAACATTAAATTTTTTATGTGATTGGTCTATTGCAAAAGATCCAGAACAACGTGGGAGCATCCAAGTTCAATAGCTTCTAGTACAGTATGGTTTGAAGATCTGTACCAAGTTCATGAAGCCGAAACTCTTAGGGTTCAGAATGCTATATCTTGGATCAAAGAGAGACGACTCAACAATGTCATCATAGAGACAAATTCTCAGGTTGTCGTCAGCACTATACAAGGTCGTTCTAAATTGTTAAATGAATTTGGGTCTATCATTGAGAGTTGTCTAGATTTATTAGAGCAAAACAATACCTTAACTATGATTTTTATTTGAAGGCAAGCTAATGATTTAGCTCATAGGTTAGCTCGAAGTTCACTATTTCATACTACACCTATATACTGGATTGAGCCTAAGTAGAAGCGGAATGGGTTAGTAATTTGATAATTTAAATTAGTATAATTTATAACTCAAATAACATATTGAACGAGCTAATCTAATTTAAATATTAATTAAACAAATAAATTCTGATCAATTTAAATACAACCCATTTATTAAATAGATTATGCCGATCAATACAAATTTCAAACTCAAAAAAAAAAAAAAAAAAATAAATATATATATATATATATATATATATATATATATATATATATATATATATATATATTCAAACTATAGAAAGGTCTCGAACCTATGATCTCATTCCACATCAAACTCTAATACCATATCAAACAACAAACTTTCATATCATGTTAAACAACTAACTTAATTTTTTTAAAGAAGGTTTAACATGAATATCATTATTAAAAAAAAAAAAAAAAAAGGAGTGAGATCAAAAAGAAGCAATACGGTTCCATAGCCAGAGCAGAACGATCATCAAAGGCTAGCAGACTGCGATGGTGGAACCACGTAATCCACCACAATCACGCGGTCCAAAATATCCCTCACCTTATCCGTCTGCAACTGCACAACTTCAGGATTCGAATCCAATGCCTCCAATTCATTCATTCCCGAAAAGATTGCGATCGACGCAATCGAAAATCCCTTCGCCCTCTCCGGCGAGAAATTCTCACCGTAAGTCATCTGATCCAACGATCCGAGACAATCCTTAATCTCTCCCACCACTCCCCAACACCTTCGCCTTCTCCTCATCTCCTAAACCCTCATTCAACCTCATAAACGTCAGTCTCATCGCCGATCCTGGCCGCGGCACTATCGGATCTGAAAGATCGTCAGCTATCCAATCGACGGCCATAACGTCCTCGCATATCGGCGCACCCAACTCTTTCACCACTCTCAAGTGGCTGGGATGCCCAGCGTAGGCACTCAGATCTTCCTTGGAGCTGTAGCGACTGTGAAGCATGTGAGTGAACTTGAACGCGGACGACCGGTTGCGATGGATCGGTCCTGCCGAGAGGTGGAGGACCTGGTCGATTGAAATCAGGCCGTTGAGGCCGGAAACCCAGGCGGCGACCTTCTCCGGCTCCGCCTCGTCCTTGACCTTGAAGAGAACAACGTGTTCGACGATCTGCGGCCGCGACGCTAACGACGACATTCGGATATAGAAGAGATACAAAGTGCGGTGTATTTTCAAAGCCTGCCATAACTTCTATTTTTAAAGGTGTTTATTGACACCTCTTAATAATGTAGATATATTTTATTCTTACCATAATTAATGCTTATTTAAAAACCCTAACCTCTCCTTTCTCTCATTTTGTTTTTAGTAGTGATTTTTTTTTGCCATTCTTATTTAAAATCACAGTTCTGCTGCTATTTTTATCATTTTATTTTTCAATAAAGTGGTCTTGCATCCTCTGAATTCGGAATTAGGGATAGTGACCACTTTATCACACTACCTCTGAGCCTTCTAAACCATCCCATTCATACCAGGATATGATTCTGCACAAGGGGATGAAGAAGGCTTCTCCAAAAGAGGCCATATTTGTATTAAAGAACATCCATCCCACCTTTTTTGCCCAAGTTGCTTTCAGATACTCTACCACCCAAGGCTGGTAAGAAGACCAAGCAAGTAAAACACCAGGAGAAGTAAAAATACAACACCCAGAATCAATAAGAAAAATACCTGTATTCTTCCATGAAAGATTCACCATGGTTTGTTCCAATCACTAGAGTAAGATCACCCTACTCTCAAAAACAGTATAACCATAGCCATACCAAGAGATTATGGAGTATTACTTAAGTTTGATAGGTTCTCCCACCTATTATATCGGTCTTTTGGGTTGAACTCTCCTAATAAAGCCAGACATATCCTTCGTGCTTTCATCGAGAGTCATGCCACAAATGGGGTGCTGCTTACCTCCGACACCTCAAGTGAGGATCCGGTCGTAAAGCTATCCAAAGGTTTGAACTGCTCGCGATGTTCACTTCTGCGCTGATTAACGATACAATCCCACATCGATTCCACAAAATATTGCAGCAAAGATTTGAAGTCTTCTGGCCTTTCGCAAGCAGTTCCTCCGATCACTGATACATAGCATTGGGGTGTTACGTGGGCAATGATACATCTCTACATCGATTCCACAAGAGATCAGAGTAGTACTTAAGCCTTTCTCCGTCTCAAATAAATTTCCGATCGGGCCGTAAGACATATCATTCCATCGGCCATTTCATCAGAGTCACGTTGCATACGAAATGACTACATGGTGCTTTAAGAGAGAGTCTGGAGTGAAAGCTATCCAAAGTAAAAGACGTTCACAGATGCCCAACTTCTCTCGGGGTGGGCAATGATACAATCCCACTTCAATTCCAGGAGATATTGTAGAGTGATGCTTAAGCTTTGAGAGGTTCTTCACCCGAATAACCAAAGCACAAGGATGAAAAGATACTAGATAATTGAAAAGGAGGAGTTCTATCAAATCTTTGATGTAAACTTCTTTTCCTAAGTAAATAAATCCTCCAATGAATAAGATTGGGAATCATGCATTAATATGATACTGGAAAAAAAATACAGTGGACCGATTACCAATAATCCATAAAAGTAGAATAAAGAAGAGAAAAAGCCTAAAAAGCTTATACTCAATTCTGGAAAGGGGAAAAGGTCATGGTCCATGGGAGCATAAAGAACTAGCATGAGAATCAAATTCACAGGGGAAAGGGAAAAGGTATTCTACTCAAAATATCTTTCCATAAGTTTCTCATTTGGATCCCATTATCTAGAAAATGCCCAAACGACCCCATTTGAGCCTATTTCATTGCTGAGTATACCCAGAAAACATAAGGTGAGGCAAGAACATCTAGAAAAATAAAGTAAGCAAAATGTCTTCCACCATTGAAGTTGTGTGTATCACATCACGATCCAAAATTAAATGTTTTTGAAAAATACCGAATCCATTGAAGCTAAAATCCAGAACAAGAAGCAATACAACCTTAGCCACAGCGATCATCAAAGGCTGGCAGATTGCGATGGTGGAACCACGTAATCGATCACAATCACATGGTCCAAAAGATCCCTAACCTTATCCTTCTGCAACTGCACAACTTCTGGAATTGAATCCAACGCCTCCAATTCATTCAATCCCGGAAAAATTGCGATCGACGCAATCGAAAACCCCTTGGCCCTCGCCGGCGAGAAATTCTCACCATAAGTCATCTGATCCAACGATCCAAGACAATCTTTAACCTCCCCGACCGCTCCCAACACCTTCTCCTTCTCCTCATCTCCCAAACCCTCATTCAACCTCATAAACGTCAGTCTCATCGCCGATCCCGGCTGCGGCTCCACCGGACCGGAAAGATTACCAGTCACCCAATCGACGGCCAGCAAGTCCTCGCAGATAGGCAAAACCGACTCCTTCACCACGCTCACGTGACTAGGATGCCCAGAGTAGGCACTCAGATCTTCCTTGGAGCTGTAGCGACTGTGAAGCATGTGAGTGAACTTGAACGCCGACGACCGGTTCCGATGGATCGGCCCGGCCGACAGGTGGAGCACCTGATCGAGAGAGGTCAGACCGTTAAGTCCGGACATCATGCCGGCGACCTTCTCCGGCCCCGTCTCGTCCTTGACCTTGAAGAGGACGACGTGTTCGATGATCTGAGACGGTGCTGACGATGAGGACGACATCCTGATACGGAGATTGGACGGTGAGGATGTGAGATAGGGTTTGAGACGAGTTCTAGGGTAAGAAGAAGAAGAAGAGAAGAGTGTCCGTACTTTCAAACCCAGCATTGCGATTGTATCGTCATCGGAGATTGAGATGAATAAGCCTTTGATGCTGATTGGCGATAATGCTGATTGCCTCTCACGCGCCACTCTTGCGCGTCTGTTTACAAATTCCGAATTCCAATAACGTTGTATTTTTACAATAATATTAAAAAGTATGTATCACCCCCATTAATTTATAAATATTTATAATCATATCCCTAATTATTGTATAACTATCCTTCACATTATGATTACATTTCACTTATGTAACTACAAAAGCTTTATGTATGACGCTAATGGACATGACTTAAAGACTCTATAAAAATCATGATATATTCAATTAAGATTTTAAAAAAATCTATAAAAATCAATATATATATTTTATTATAACTTTTATAAACTTTATAAACGTCATAGTGTAATCACTGCCACTTTTAAAACTTAAAATTTTATAAAGTTTTTTGTGCCAGATTCGATTATAACTTTATAAACTCTAAAACGTATATCTTAAGACGTTTATCAATTTCACGTATATTGGGACTTTTAATTACTTCTAAATTTAATTTTCTAAAAGATGATTATAAATACACACTCTTCAAAATTCTCCTACACTTTTTCGAAAGATTTGAAATGACTTTTTGATCGAGGGAAAACAATAATAATTATTATTGACAGGAATTTAACCTTAGATCTATTCACATTGTAGTTTTTTTAATATGAGATGGTTTAGAGGTAAGATTAAAAATTTTGTTATTCTAATTTTTTTAAATTGATTTTTAATCATGTATTCTTATTTTGGAATAAAATATGGTTTTTTATTTACATTGTTAGTTTTTTTATTGTAAATTGTAAATTGGTTTTGAATGACACGAATTTTTTGGATTACTCCATTCAAATGACATATAGTCGATTTTGGAGTAATGGTTACTTATCAATTACAATATTTAAAAATATAATATAATAATTTTTAAACTTATAACATAATAAAATATATAATTTTTACAAATAAATAAAATTAAGATTTTCACGTTTTGATTTATATACTTATGTTTTAGTTTTATATAATAACTTTCTTATAACATGTTTTTATTGTTTTGATGATGATTTTATAGTTATTTTAAATTTTATATAAAGATTAAGAATTATCAAAACTAAATATTACGGATAAATATTATTTCTAAGAGCTATTTGTAACATGAAAAATAAGAATAAATTATGAACATATTCTAATTTCTCAAATATAATTTTTTAACAGGAAAAGAAATTAGATGGTGGTTTGATAATTATTTTTTAATAACTTTTTATTTGGATGAGTTTATATTTAATAAAATGTTTCAAGATAAACTATAATTCTTAGGAAATAGTTTTAAAAATTATGTTTTAGTATTTTTATTTTATTTTATGTTTTCACATAGAAAAATCATGTTTGAGTTTAATTTTAATGTTTTAACTTGGAAATATCATTTTAAATAACTTTGATATTTTTTTGAAGAAAATTATTTAATTATGATATTTTACTTTTATTTATTTTTATTAAAAATATGAATTTATTCTACTTTAAAATTTATAAGATATCAATATTTATAAAAAACACGTAGTTTCCACACTAAGCCAAAAATCTAATGTTTCATAAAATTTTTAAAATAAGTTTGCGAAAATCGTCTATACATTTACAAACTCTATAAAAGTTTATAAAAGTCTTTAAAAATCTATCAAACTTTATAAAAGTCTATAAATATATTTAAAAGTCATAATCCAAATACCGATTTTGCACAAAAAGTAAAATTATATAAACAAATACCGAAAATGCCCTTCATTAGTCTACCTTGATTTTTTATTTTTTTAAAGAAAAAAATTATTTGGTCTTCTTCTCCATCCCCTTCTCCTCTCCTTCCTATTGTCATCGTCTTCTCTCTGCCGACCATTTTATTTCATAATTCTTTTTTTTTCCTTCCTAAAACTTCTTTTTGGTGAATGTTCTTGAATATCGAACGACTAAACACTTACTGATTCCCGACTCTTCCTTGGCGATTTCGTGACCTCCATAAGGCAATTGCGTCCAGATGGATAAGCCTTTGATGGTGATTGCCAATTGGCGTTCTATAATGATGCACGTGAGGCTCTAGCGTGTCTCTTTAAAAATTCTGAATTCTAATAACGTTGTACTTTTAACAATGATATAGAGCTTTGTTTCAAACTAATACAAATTTTAGAAAATATTACAAAAATACTCTCAAGATCAAATTAAGCGTCTAAGCCACGTTATAACACGCATCGTCAAGATTACTGGGCTTAAATTTAAGTTAAAAGTCAGATTTCATTAATTACTGGTTGACTTTTCTATAAAATATTACGAAACCAAACTAACGCCCAAACTATTACGTCCAGCCATGCTAGATCATATCATCAGTCCATACCAAGAATCATGCTCTCGGAATTTTTTAAATTTAAAGTCATACTCACTGACTATGATTTTTAATTTTTTTTTACAAAAATACTTTGAAAACCAAACTAATATTCAAATTAAAGATCTAAAGCATGTTAATACACATTATCAAATAGAATAACGACAATGGGTTTGAAATTTTTTAAAATTAAACCGCACTCATCGACCACACGCAGCTGACTTGGGTGGTTTTCTTAAAGTCGTAGTCACTACTTCACAGCTTCTGAAATTTTTAATTCCTTTATAATGTGAAAATCGTGTCACGAGGATGACTTTTAACTTTTAAAAAAACTAAAGCGATAATAATTACTTATTAACTTAAAAAATTTCTAAACATTTAACGCTTATACTAAGGATCATGATTAACATAAAAAGAAATTTTTAATGTCACAGATTTGATAGATACTATTCACGCACTAATTTAACATTATTTTGATTTTTAACCTATATTAATATTTTTTTTTATAATAGCCTATTAAGGTCGTAACTAAAATTTGTTCAATCTTTATCAAAAACCTTACCTTTTTATCCATTTTTTTTAACCTAAGTACTAGGCCTTGGTTTCAAGCCTTTTTTTTTTTATCCTTATTTTTCCAAATAAAATTAATTGAGGACTTCATAAATTAGTTTTCCCAATAAAAATTTGTTTATATATAGAGAGAGATATACGATTTTGTTATTTAATTTAGAAAATAAAAAATAAAAAGACATCCTATAGTTAGAATTTAGATAGCATCTAACATGAAGTGGAAATTTTATTTTTATTACTTTTTTGGGTGATTCTTATTGATTTTTTTTAGTGTATATATTTAATATTGATTGATTCATGGCTATTGGTCTTTAGTAAAAATTTCTTAATATTGAAATTATTTTAGTAAATATAGAAATAGAAATTAAATTTCTAATTTAAGATAAATTTCAGATTTCAAGTTTGAAACAATATGGCTAATAAATCTGCTTAGATTTTATTGTATTATTACAATTTTGAATTGGTCGATTTTGTGTTAGATTTATTTATTTTTATATAAGAATAAATATAAGATAAATGTTGCCACAAAATACAGATGATGTTAATTTTCTTTTTTCTGTTCCGGCACCCTCTATGTTTCTTTTGATATATAATTAAAAAAAAAAAAAACTATTTTTATTTACTTTTCTTTCTTTTAGCTTTAACTATTCTTGAAGACCACCAAATAGTTAATCAAGGACATATTTCCATGGATGGTCGTATAATAAACATAAAAGTTATTCTACAAATGTCAATATTTAATTGTTAAAATATTTTATTTTTCATTTATTTCAGTTTAGAAAGGATTATTTGCTTATATAGCAATTTATATGATCTAAAAATAAAATATAAAAAAATAAAAAATTACTTATTCTAAAATATCATTATGTTAAAGAACTTAAACTTAACTAAGACAATAAGGGTTAATATATTTTCCCCTATTTTTTTTCTAATGTAAATTTACTTTGATGAGCAATTAGAGCATTCATTCAAAGGAATTTTCTTCTTAAATTCATATATCAAGAAAAAAAATATAATTGTTGAAATACTTGTTCTTTCTAGGTAAAATTACAAATAAATAAATGAATGAATAAAAAGGAAGAGAGATTCAAAACCTCTGTACTACAGAGGGTAGAAAATTTACGCTTTCCTCTATTCAAACTTTTCGAAAACAAGGAAAACACGTTAGTTACGAGAGAATTAGACAAAACAAATTAAAACAAAGCAAAATGAATTCACTATTTTCAACATTTTATATACGAATCATAAACTGTTTTTTATCAAGTTCTTGTTTTCGAATTAAATCGAAAATAAAGTGATTTTATTTTCAACATTTTTATAACTTCATTTTCAAGAAAATTGCTTTATTAAACTGATTTTCTTAATTCTTTATTTTCAATCAAATTCAAGATTTAAACGATTTTCTAAAACGAAAAACTAAATATTAACATATCAAAATTTTCATATTCTAAATTTCGGATATAATCAAAATTCTTTCGAATCAAACACTTGCACCTTAAAATCCCACTTATTTTCATATTGAGTTGGTTCACTTTGTTGTCATCATTGTTCTAAAGTTTGATTTCTGATCCAATTATTTTCTTTCCTTTCTACTGAGAAGCTATTGATGGCTTGAACAGGGGACAATAAATTTAACACTTTTGACCAAATGCATGTACTAACTATAGTAGTATATATATATATATATATATATTTCGTAAAATAAAAGGCAAAAAATAAAAAAATTCCATTGTTACACTTAAAACACTACCCATTTCAGTGTCATATTCTTAGCGATTGCGTTATTGAATGTCATGGTTTACGAGAAATATTGTCAAAATATCGTTATTATCGACAAAATATCATGGAAATATCGGTTTTTAACTTATTTATCAGCGACATCATTGTTAGTGTTGGAAAACACTACAAAATACAATGATTCTAAAAATGATCTTTCTCTTTTTGTATGTAAAAATAGGTTCAACAAACAAATAAACCAACAAACAAACAATAAATCAATCATAATGAGACAATAATTTTTTTCATGGAAAACTCCTGAATGAAAAGGGTAAAAACCACGGGATTCGTAGACCACTTAAACTTCCACTATTTCAATATTGACAATAATATGTTACACTAAGTTCTTCTCTAGCAAGCAAACTAGAGGCTCATAACAACAATACATCAAAAATATCATTCTTGGAACACCAAAGCAACAAATATCATCACAAGGATGGATAACACAAGATAAAAGAGGAAAAATCTCATCAAATGGTGGAATGGCCAAATCGGTATTATGGAGAGAGCTCACCAACGATCAACACCACTAGGTTTGAAGAGCACCTTGCAATGAGTCACCACATCAAATTTGAGCCAAAACGAACATTGTTTGACCTTCCATCTTCCAAGAGATTCAATACCCGAACTTTGTTGTTTCTCTCACTCTAAAACCCCTCTTTCCCTTATTCTCCAAACTGCTACACGACTCCCTCCTCAAGCACCCTTTTGATTTTTTGAATTTCAAGACTATGGGCTTAGGCCCATTGGTCCAACCCACTAAATGGATGGGTGGACCCAACAAATCTCCCCCTCCGTCTCATGTCATGGGCTTAACCAAGTCTGCTCTTTGCCTACAAGCTTCCACCTTCTCCATAGGTAAACATTTAGTTAACATGTCTAATCCATTCTCACTAGTATGTATTTTCTCCAAATTCAATTACTTTGACTCAAGCACATCACAATATCAGTGATATCTAATATCAATATGCTTCGATCTTGAATGAACGTCGAATTCTTAGAGAGGTGAAAGACACTTTGGCTATCACTGTAAACAACATAGTTCTCTTGCTACAACCTCAATTCTTTTAAAAAATTTCTCATCCACAAAGCTTCTTAAGAATCCCCTAGTAATAGCAATGTACTTAGCTTCGTGGTGGATAATGCAAACACATTTCTATAGCTCGATTGTGTTCGTGTAATATATATGCATTTTGAGCGGCTTATTTATTTTTATAACTCAATGTTAAATCTACATCCTTATTCAGCCACACATGAATGATCATCCCAATGTTTTGCGAATATGATTGAAAAATTAAGAAAAAGAAGAGCTAATTGACAATAAGAAGAACTATTTGAAGCAAAGAGAGCATAAAGAGGGCCAAAAAGATGAATTTTTGGGTTGTACCATGACCTCCCATGACTTCAAGCATGATATGGATGGGTTCTACATCTCTCAAGCTTTCCAACGAGTCCAAGATCACCCCATTCAAAGTTCGAACGAAAAAGATACAGCCTCGTAAAGTCAAGGGAGGATTTTCCAAAACACCCCATGCATCACCCCTCAAAGTTTGTGCATTTTCAGTCTACCTAATGGATTCTAATGACTCCAAGCTTGATACATATAGATTCTACTCTCTCTTATCTTTCCATAGAAACCGAAATCAACTGATCAGAGGTCTGATGGAGAGTTATGATCGCTTGAAGCCGAAAGCCAATCAGCCGATACACTGGTTTGCCTAGGCGTGGGAGCCACGCCAACCTCTACGCCTGTAGCATTAGCTCTACGCCAAAGTACAAAGGACGAAAGAGACATCGTCTCCGTTCACCTAGCGGCTGATGCCTGCCAAAACAAGAAAAAGCAATTTGAGCCCATCATTGGCCCATTTTCCATAGCCTATAAATATATGTATTTTAGACCTGATTGTCTGTTTAAGGAGAACACCTCCTGTGGTTTCTCCTCTCTTCTTCTCGAGCTAATTAGGGTTTTTGATTTTCTTTTAGTTTTACTGCTTTTGGAGCCGATTTTGAAGAACTAGTCGCTAGAGGAGCTCTTAAGTAGTTTAAGAGATCTAATTTCATCTCTCTAATTTGTTTTGTATCTCTTAAAATTTACTCTTATTTAATCTTTCATTGTTATGTTTATGTTAAACATGGTTTTGTTGGATTTCTCGTTGTAATGAGGGCTAAACTCTCCTCAGTGGTTGATTATCGAGGTTGATGCTTGATTTGTATTTCTTTAATGGTTTTGTGAATTTATTCTTGTGTTGATGTTAGTTGGTGTAGTTGTTGATTACTATGGTTTCGCCTAATTGATTTGTGTCAGTGAGTTTAAGACCTAAAATAAAGGGTTTTAAAGTGACGCTTGAAAATACTCTTAGGCTCGATCCTTACTACCAAATGTATTCAATTGACAAATCAACCCTAACCTAGTCAAAGAAGTCTAGGAATTAGAATGCTCTAGTATTAGATGGATTTCATTAGGAGTAGCACCATCTCAAAGATTATGTGTGAGGATCGTATGGATCGAGAGGATTAATCCAGCGTAGGTCCAGTAAATTTCTATTGTATGTAATCGAGAGGTGACCAATAGGATTCCCAAGGAAAGCACTGCCTTATAAAAGTACCATACTTAATGACCTAGAAGGATCGAAAGGAGAATAGGGAGTGGGTGTGCTGAATTGAGGAGATGTAAAGTGTAAACTCTATACCTAGCTTCCTCGACAAACCCAAATATATTTTCATTAAACCAGCACTTCATGAACATAAATCATAATTGCATCAATGGATATAATCAGCCCTAGTATCCTTTCCCACAACTTTTCTTTAAAATCAACCCATTTACTTGTGAATCTTATAAAATCAATTTTAGATTTGTTTTATTTTTAGTTTAGTTTAGGGAACTTATCATCTTTTCACTCCAAGTCACCGAAATACCAAATGCTGAACGACTTCACTAGCCCGGGTACTCAATCCTCACTAAAACCACACCTTCCCTGTGAGGATTGATATCTGGACTTGTTAATCCACTGTATTACTTGTGTGACCCGTGTGCTTGTAGGTTTTGGTTGATTTTTACCAAACTTTTATATAATACAAAAATCATCGAACATATTGCCAAGAGACAACTCCCCCTGAAAAAGTAATCAAGAACCTTGAAATAGACTTCCTGGAATCAACATCACCTGCCATGTCTGAATCTGTGTATCCATCTAGCATAGGCTCACCATTACTAAAAAATAAGCACACCCTGGAAGTGCTTCTCAGATATCCCAATATCCACTTCACTACTTCCCAGTGCTCCTTCCCATGATTAGTAAGAAACCGGCTAACAACTCCAATTGCATGAGCGATGTCTGGTCAATAGCAAATGCATAAGGAAATTTGCTCATCTCTTTCATATCTTTCTCACTTGTAGGATATTGCTTAGAGCTAAGCTTTAAGTGGCATGCACGTGGAGAACAAACTGCCTTAGCCTTGCTCATGTTGAATCTTTCAAGAACCTTCTTAATGTAGCTTTCTCGAGATAACCAAAGCTTCCTATTCTTCATATCACATGAGATCTTCATGCCAAGTCTCTATTTCGTCGATCCCAAGTCTTTCATGGCAAAAGACTTGCTAAACTCTCTCTTCAACCTGTTAATCTTGCTAGAATCAAGACCAATAACATGTCATCTACATGCAGGAGGAGAATAATAAAATCATCATCAGAGAACTTTATAGTGAACACACAATGATCATATGTGGTTCTGTTATACCCATGACTCATCATAAAAGAGTCAAACTTCTTGTACCATTGTTTTGGTGCTTGCTTGAGTCCATACAAGCTCTTCTTTAACTTGCACAAAAGATTTTCTTTTCCTTCTTACTGCATGTAGATTTCTTCTTCCAAATCACCATAAAGAAATGCAGTTGTACTCCTAAATTCAAGAAAGTTGCAAGACCAAGAGCAACATAAATAGAGGACATATTTACCATTGGAAAGAAGATTTCTTCAAAGTCAATACCTTTCTTCTTATTGAACTCCTTCACAACTAATCGTGCCTTGTACCCGAAATATGAACTATCGTTTTTTCGCAATATGTATAACCATTTACTTCTCTAAGACTTTCTTCCTTGTATATAACTACACTTATCATATGTGGTTCTCAAGCAAGGATCTCACTTCTTCTGCATGGCTTTAACCCACTATTTTTACTCTCATGTAAATGGCTTCTGGTAGTTTCTAGCTCTCCCTCGTCGCAAGCATCATATCTATTAGGAGGATATCTTATAGAAGGTCGACGCCTTCCGTGCATCTTCTCAATGAGGTTCCATGGTGTAGTGAGTTCTTCTCATCAACTCTTGTCCGGGCCTGGCTCAACATCATCAACTATAGAGTCATCTTCATTTCTGTCGACACCATCAATTCCTTCCCTGTGAACCTCCCATGATTAGCAGCTACACCAAGGTGGAATAAACTGATCAATTCTAATTGGAATTTCAGTAGAGGAACTAGCTCTCAACCTTGTCACCATCATCAACAAGTTGGTCTTCAAGAAATACAACATCTCTACTTCTAACAATCTTCTTGCTCATTGGATCCCATAGCCTGTACCCAAATTCTTCATGACCATATCCTAAGAAAATACATGGTTTGGCTTGACATCAAATTTTGACCTCTCATTTTTAGGGATATGAACAAATGATCTACAACCAAACACTCTTAAATGGTCATATGAAACATTTTTTCATGTCCACAATCTTTTAGGTACATCACCTTTTCAAGGAAAAGATGGAGAAAGGTTTATTAAGTCAATTAATGTTCTCATAGCCTTTCCCTAAAAGGACTTAGGTAGCTTAGAATGAGAAGCATACACCTAATCATTTCCTTAATGGTTCCGTTCATCCTCCCAACTACACCATTTTGCTGAGGAGTTTTAGATACAGTCTTTTCAAGTCGAATGTCATTAAGTTTACAATAACTTTCAAATGGACCCTTGTATTCACCAATTCGTTTTAATAACCTTAACTTCTTCTACTTCTGAATTTGCAAGAGTTCTGAAGGCATCTATCACCTGGTCTTTAGTTTTCAAAGCAAAACCCAAAACTTTTCTAAAGTGATCATCAATGAAAGTCACAAAATAAAGTGCACCACTAACAATTCTAGTTTGCATAATACAAACATCATAGAATTAAAGCACAATATCACTTCAAATGTTGATAGTGAAATGCAACTCTATGTGCTTTTTCAACTAAACAATGATCACAAGTTTTAGAGACATACCTTCCAGATTTTGCAAGAATTGCTTTCTAGTAAAAGTTTGAAGTCCTTTCTCACAGATGTGACAAAGCCTCCTATGCCATAGTTCAATGCTTCCATCTTGTTGAATCGCATTGATATCTTCTTTTACGAGCTTACTTCCATGATATAGAGGGTGGTCAGGGTTTTCTCTGCCACTACTAAAGAGCCGTGAGCTTCCCATTTACTTTCACCAAAAGAACTTAGTAAACTTTCATCATCAAATCTACATGTGGATATCAAGTTGAGACGAGTATCTAGGAACATGTCGACATCCCTGAGGTACTTAGTATCATAATAATGGAACAAGAAAATATCTCAAATGATCATAATCTTGGATATGTTCAATCGCTTCCCATTCACATATTAAAATCACTAATTCTCAGAGGAAGTGAAAGGTCACTATGAAGTACTACGAAATAAGGTATTGGAATCCAATTAACTAGTTATACTCTAGTCAAAGACTCACAAAAACCATCATTCGCCACAATCATATTATCACTTTCAATAAATATTATATTAGTCTTTATTTTCTTTTTTGCACTTCATTCTGGCCCATTTTTCCAAATCTACACTCTTCTTCACGTGGCTAAACTGTTGCAAATGATAACATTTTGATATTTTTGATTTGGATATTTTTCTAAACCATGAGGATTTCTTACTTTGACTCTCCCACACCTTTTCTCTCTCGGTTTTTCTTTCTTTTCGCTTCAGAACGCATTTCTGAAGAAGATCTCACACATTTTCTTTCCTTCAAATTTCTTCTATCTAACAAGCTATCTTAATGATTTCGCTGAATCCTGAATGAATTGAATGTTAACTGCTGTCACAATGTGCTCTAACTCATCATATGAACTACACTGATGCTGGCCTCACTGTCACGTTCATTTTCATGGCAACCAATCTGTCAAAGAACTATATATTCAACCATTTTGCTCTATCCTCAGACATTTCAAATCATGCCTTCACAAAGGCAGTTTTATTTGATGTTTTCCGCAAAAGGTTTTCAAGCTTTTTTCAAACAATATCTAATTTCGCTTTTATCAGAATGTCATGTAGACCGGGATCCGTCTACCTTCCATATAAGCAATGACTTTTCTGGGCAAACAAGATTCAATCCTCATCAAGTGTGTCAAATGATTTTTCTTCACCTAATGGTTTCAGCAAATCCTACCATAGAAATTAAATCAAACGCACGCCTAAGTTGAATAATTCATTGAATTTAATTTTATCATGCCGTCATCCATTTTAGCACATAAGAAAAACTCCAAACAACCAAGCTCTGATATCACTTTGTTGGGAAATACTACCAAATACAATGTAACTAAAAATGACATTTCCCTCTTTGTGTGCCAAAATAGGTTTGAACAAATAGATAAGTCAACAACAAAGCCAACCAAGCAACAATAAATCAACCACAATGAGACAATAATTTTTACATGGAAAACCCCTAAAAGAAAAGGGTAAAAATCATGAGACCACTTAAACTTCCATTATTTCAACAATAACAATAATGGGTTATACCGAGTTCTTCTCTAGCAAGCAAACTAGAGGCTCACAACAACAATACATCCGGAATATCATTCTTGGAACACCAAAGCAACAAACATCATCACAAGGATGGATAACACAAGAGAAAAGAGGAAAAATCTCACCAAATGGTGGAATCACCAAATGGGTATTATGGAGAGATCTCATGTGACGCCCCAAATCCCGGGGGTCTTTTTTTTTCGTCACTGTCCAAGTCTGTCGCGACAGAATTCCTCTGTCACGTGCAAGTCCTTGTCATGTACGCACCTAGGTCTTGTCATGAGCGCGCCCAAGCCTTGTCGTGCCAACTCTATCATGACCCTGGCCAGTGTCATGTCACTTTACACCGAGCTCCATGTTATGACCTGAACTCGCTTGCGCACCTAGAATATCGTCGCGATGGAACCTCCTCCCATGACCAAGCTCTGTTGCGACATGAAATTCCTTGTCGCAACACAAAACCTTTCCATTTGGCCACACTCTGTCGCGACATAAAATATTATGTCACGACATAAAGCCTCTCCACCATTGTCAACTCTGTCGTGACATAAAAACATTCTATCGCGATAAGAAAACTCCTAGACTGGACAAACTCTGTTGCAACATAAAACCCTTCTGTCACGACAAGAAGTTTCCTATTCCTGGTCGACTGGGTCGCTACATAAAATACTATGTCGCAACACCACTCAATGAAATCTTGTTGCGACATAAAATATTTCTTGCTCTATAAAATTCCTTGCCTTAGCTAAAACTCGCCACGATTATCAAATTGCTTTGTCACAACACAAGCCCCCTTGGTCTTGTCCACACCCTGTCGCAACACAAAATACTTTGTCGCGACATGAAACCCTTTTGTCTTGACCAAACTCTGTCGTGACCTAAAAATATATTGTCGCGACAAGAAACCTTTTGTCCTTGGCCAGAACTCTATCGTGACATAAAAATATCCTGTCGCGACATAGCGACATAAAAATACCCCATCGTGACAAGAACAACCCTTCGTCTTAACTAAGCTCTATCTCGAAATAAATACTGTCAGCGTCGTTAAATTCCTCGCCTAAAGTTCCAAACCTGTCGCAACACCTAACCTCTTGCTCACGTCTCTACCGTGACAAAAACCTCTGTCACGACATCGTCACGACAAAGAACTATAACCCTAGTCACAACAAAGAAAGCCATGTTGCAACAGTTTTCATGACTTAAAATTTGAGAACCATGTCGCGACGTAGTTATTCCTATCAACCGTAAAAGAACTCGTCACGACCAAGAATCCCTATCGAACCTAAACCGCCAGTGAATACGTGTCTTGCAGCATTTCTTACACCCTATCGCGACCAGAATCTCTCGCGACCCAAACATGCGCAGCCTTTAAGCCTTTCTTGCATATCCAACACCCCCTTTTTTTTTTTTCTTTCTAAACACACTAAATTGACGACAATAACCTTTCTCATTACAAAGGCAACATGAAACTGGGAAAACTCTGCTGTAAACTATATTAATCATACAAAATGAGTTTGATTACAACTCTTTTTCCTACATGGACGTAGTTCAGTTTTCTACCCGACTTTACAAAATACATAACAAAGCCAAATCTAGCCTTCTTCACCACTGTCTCAAATTAAGTTTCATCTCTTTTCGTAAAATTCTAGCACTGAAAATATCATTTTCTCCCACGACTAAGTGAGCAATGGCCGCAGAAGAATTCTCCTACAAGGGCAACTCCCCAATCTAAGCGCATACACTTAATGGCAAACACACACATATCCAGTGGCAAAATATGCACATCTCATTTCTTAAATGTCTACATGTCATGGATGAGAATGCGTCTCACCCTATCCCATGTCCTGAGTCCTCATTGACTCTCTCACACATGCAAATGCCAAGTGTGAAAACGTGTCAGTGGTGTTTCACCCAATAACCTTTTTTTTTTCAAAACAAAAGCTTTTTGTTTTTAAAACTCATAACCCATTGGACAAACGTCCAATGTTCATTTGATTTGATCAAATCTCGTGTGTTTCTGCATTTTTGAGTCACGGATTTTCGAGTTTACATCGCAAGACGCCATGAGCCTTGCTGACATTTTTTACGCACTTTCACCGCCAGTGATCATGTCTAACCTCAATAAATTAGGTCTTCACCTCGTGGGTATCACCCCAACTACCCCGCCCCAACACACGTTTTTTGTTTTTTCTCTTTCATGCTATGCAAATCCCGTGAGATCTATTTTCTAGATGTCATTCCATTACCGGTACTTACCACCCATTCACTAAGCAATGGTGAATGACCACAACCCTCCCTCAAGACACACACTCAATACTACGAAGGTCCCCCGTATATGAAATGCGTAATGTCATTTCATGTCAATTCATGTTACAAGCATGATGAGAGCTTATATAAAAACATCAATAACCATGGATAATCATATTTACATATAATTTCATACACATCATGTAATCCATTTAACACATCAAATAAGCATATATACAACACTATTCGATAAGATACTTCACTAATATTCAAATGAAGCAATGACACACATAATGATCCTAGGTCTCGGATCCAAAAAATAGGGTACAACTCCATCCCTCACAAATGCATGAACCGCCTGGTCTCAAACCATCAATAAATTCATTCCGCCAAGGGTCACCCAACTCTAATTCCTACCAAGTCTTCAAAACAAGAATCAGAAATAGTACGACCGATAATCGATCTTTTAAATCACCCATAGTTCGTTTCGAACTGTCCTAGAGCCAACCCTACGCTTAAAGCTATACCAAATAGCCATCGAACTACTCCCAAGCAGTTTAATAAATTGAAAGAAGAGAAACCTCTATCTCTTGAATGACTTAAACGCCTGATTTTGGTACCCCACGTAGCTCCGCATTATGCTTGACCAACTTTAATTCTCGCACCGTCGAGCCTGATTATTCCGAATGCCGCAAATCCTCTCTTTTTCCTCTCCCTCTCACTCACGGCTCTCCCTTGTTTGTTTTTCCTCATTTTCCTTTCCTTTCCTCCTTTCCTCCTTTTCTCTTTTCTTTCTTTTCTCACTGATTTGGTCCAAGTGGGAAATTTCCTCCCACCTTCCTACTCTCCTCCTCCTTGCCACATGTCCCTTTCTCCTTCTTTGATTTTTTTGTTTGTTCCTATCCTAAAGTGATCCTTCCTCCTCTCTCTCAGCGGCCATGTCATCATACTGCTCACAGATTACGCTATTACAAGAGTCACATGTTCTTAGTTGCTACTCTAAGACCCAACGCCCGAAAAACATGAATTCGACCGCCTTCTTTAATTCGATGAATCTGATCAGAATTATATTTCATGGTATAATTCCCAACGTAAAGTCCATTTCGTCATCCGAAATCTAGAAATTTTCCAAGTTTCCAACCGAAATTACCGTTTTATCATTTTTCAGTAAAATTAAATTTTTCTCGAGTTTTACAGCTCACAAACGATCAACACCCCTAGGATTGAAGAACACTTTGCAAGAAGTCACTATGTCAAATTTGAGCCAAAATAAACATTGTTTGGCCTTCCATCTTACAATAGATTCAAAACCTAAACTTTTTTGTTTCTCTTACTTTCAAACCCCTCTTTCCCTTATTCGCTAAATTGCTGTCTGACTCCCTCCTCAAGCAGCCTTTTGATTTTTTGAATTTCAAGACTATAGCCTTAGGCCCATTGGTCCAACCCACTAAAAGGATGGGGCGGACCTAACAGTTGGAAATGTCAACAAGTCACTTATTTTGGGGTTGAGTTCATTTTTATTTATTTATTTCCTTTTCATTTTTTATTTTCTTATTTTTCCAACTAACGGTTTCCTCTTTATTTTTTACTCAGTTTTTGAATAGTATTTCAAATCTTTTTTTTTTTTTTCTCTCTAAACCCTAGAGAAAACTCATTCTCCTCAATACCACTCCTATCATTTTCTCCTCGCAGATTCGTTTTGAGGGTGAGAAAAAAATCTTATCTTTATATATGGGTGAAGGGGGTTACAAGGAGAGAAAATGAGATTTCTGCCATAAATCCATTTTTTCTTTTGCTTTGTTCTTTGAAAAACTTTTTAGGTTATTGTTTGGAAGATTTTCAATTCTCTTGTAACGAGTGCACACTTCCGAAGAAGGTTGTGTAAACCTTGAGGAGTGATCGGCTTTCAGACTTGCATCGAGGGTTTGTCGAAATCACTTTTAAGGCCGTGTTCACCGCGGCACAATGGTTGATAAGTTTACTCTCTATTCTGCAATTTTTTATTTATGTTTATGTTGTGCAAGTCTTTAGATTCTTTCATTTATTCACCAACAATCATCAAGTTGAAGTGCAAGAGCCTACAATTATATAATTTTCTTGGAAATTTCGAATGCAAACATAGAAAGAAATGATATCAACATATTTTTTTTTTATGAAAAAAGATTATCGAACAAGAGAACTTATAAACACGATTGGAAAGAGAACCATAATAATGATGAAAACTAATATTTGTAATGTCTTTGGGGAAATTTGACTACTAAACACTTGAATCTAAACTATTAAGGTTTTTTTAGTTAGACAATCAATAGTTCTATTTGCTTCTCTATAAACATAGTTCTATTTGCTTCTCTATAAACATGACGATAAACATAAATATTTAAACTCTGAGACACATTCCAAATATCTTCCATTAATAACAAAATAGAACAATAAATATTAATCTTTTTATTATAACAGTCTATCTTCCAATAATAACAAAATCAACAATTTAATTTCATGAAATTTCAAACACATTTGGAAGAAATTTGTGCAATAGAAAGGGGGAAAAATAAAAGGGGTTTTCACATAAGCAACGGAAAGAGGTAGAAAAGGAAAAGCTTGCATCGACCATAGAGAGAGAAGAGGGAAAAAAAAGAAAAAAAAAAGAAAAAAGAAGCCGTGTAGATGTGAACATCTACGTATTTTCCTCCATTCATTAATTTCTTCAACTTTTTAGGATGAGACCGTCATTGATTCTACATTTGATTTAATTTATTGTAGAAAGTAATTTCCCCTCGACATAAAAATTACTCCCATAAGAAAATTTTGAACAAACTCCACCAAAGTTGGCATCCCATAAATTCATTCCCCTTATTTTGTATAAAATTTTAAAACCATAAAGAAAGAGAGGAAGAGAAAGAACCCACAAAGTCATGTTGAGATGTTGTTGTTGAGATTATTGCATTTAATAATGATGAAATATGAAAAAAAACAAAGAAAAAATGCACACAACACAAATTTACATGGTTTTACAGTTGTATATATTTACGAGAACAATAGTAAAAAACTTCATTATCATCTATTAGAGTTATATAAGAGAAAGATTTATACAATTCTAGGCAATGATGATCCAGCAGCTCGCCCTATCGTCGGAAGGAGGGTCGATTTTTTTTTTTTTTAATTAAGACCAAAACGACGTCAGCGGGTCCTAATTGGAAAAAAATAAATAACAAAATATGACGCCGCCTCCCTACCGCATTGATTCATTTTCATTTCGCTGCCTAATAAAATTTCAATCGTTAATACTGCCACATGGGCATCAAGACTAATTCAAATTAAGATGGTTTCGACAAAGTCCATTATAAACTATCATCATTAATAGCTGAAAATATTTTATAGGTATACCCAAAACTATGACTTCTATTTATTTCTTTAAATAAAGTCGTCTCAATATTTTAATTTAATTACTATTAATATTTTATTAGGTTATTGATTCAATTATACGTAGATGAATCATCGCTTCTGCCAAATCATGAATTTACTTGATCATATCGCACGCTCTCGATCCAAAGAATTTAATTCCTCTGAATTTCGACATGATGTCGCAGATTCAATGATCTATCCGTAGGACTTCACAAGTAATCGGGCGCACATTTCTTTCTCTCGGCGAATCTCAATCTTTTCTAGCGGATATGAGAATGTAATGGCCTGCTCTTGTAAGACTCGTGTCTAACAGCAAGATGAAAGAAACTATGAAATATAGAGTTTTTCCACGGTTTATCGCTTAGCTTGAATCGACATTACTCTATCCGTCATGACAAACATCCGCCGAAAAGCAGTATTTTCTACCATAAAGTCGTGATAACTGATTTGCTTAAATAAAATGAGTGAAGAATGGTTAAATGACAGCTTAGTTTTGTATATTAGAAATGAGATATTTGATTCTATCGACAACAAACTCATTTCAATCATTTTCAAAATACTTATAGTCGTAAATCAATTATCTCGCAGCACAAAACATAGTGTAGCTTGATTTGTACTTTTTCATCCTCTCAAGTTTAAACTTTTATTAATATAATTGTTCATACTTTATTTCTATATATTGATATATTTTCAGAAAAAAAAAAATTAATTTATTAGCGAATTCGCCCTCCCCCCCCTCTCGGAGTTTCTGGATCCGCCACTGATTCTAGGACAAAATTACAAACAAATCTCTACGCCGCTTTGCAATACTTTGCTCCCACTCTAGTACTTCACTTTGGATTTTGCCCCATTTTTCTCCATAAATGTGTTTCCCTCAATATGAGTTACATACTACAATATCAGTGGTCACTCCGGAATTTATCCAATTTTTCTCCATAAATGTGTTTCCCTCAATATGAATCACATACTATAATATCAGTGGAGAGATTTTGATGTGGCCTCAATGTTATCTAATTATTGATAATGTTATGAATTGTGGAAGCTTTGATACAGGAGAATATGAATTCAAGAACACAAAGATAAATGAATCAATATAAAGGTGCCTACATCCATTGATGAAAGAGAATTTTTCCACTATTCTGAAAACCAGAGTATAAGATTGGAATATCAACGTATTACGATGACTATGAAAAACACAAAATCACAAAATCATAGGATGTCCACAATACCGAGAAAATACCTTACAAAACTCCAAATCCCTAAAACTCTTACATCTGTATACACATCGAATAGTTTTTACAAACTCATCTCTTTCATAACGTTTTCCTTTAATGACTTATAATATTTATTAGCATATTCCTTGAAGCTTCCCTTATTCTATAAAAAAAACCCTAATATTATAATAATATAACAACTATAAATTATCCTATAAAATATTCTTTACAAAAAAAAATTAATACAAATTAGGAATTTGAGGCATATTATAACAAATAATATGATTAATGATCGAATTTTACATTATAATTTATGGTGGCCCTAGCAACGATGTGGAGAAAAAGTGCACAATTACTTTGGATCTTGCACTTGGCCAATTGCATAGAATCCTAGAAACATAGTATTTGGACCTACGTTTTCATTATTCTTAAATTCTTAATTTCTTAATTAAAGTAATTTGTATGACAACCCAAAATGCTTAAATGTATCGAAAACAAAAACAAAATAAAATAAAATAAGAACATTAGGCATACTATCCAAAAGGAGGTGGACCTACCATACAAACAAAAGTTCATTTAATATGTACAATATATATGTAAGGGGCAATCCTCCATAGATATTTTTCTTACATATGGATTGACACTAATCTTTAGATTATAATGTCATTGTCTAAGTCTACCAAAAATTGAGGACAACTTAATATGAGTCCAAAAGGGTATATTTATTATCAACATCCCATTATGAAGTGATTCATTTTCAATAGTTTTAAGACGTAGGGACATGTACTTATGAGGACAAACTTTCATTGATAACAATGCCCTACAATAATGCTATAAATAATATCACGCCTCTTGTCTCCAATACTTCTCTCTTATCTTTCTTACATCTCAAAGATACCTTGAAAATAAAATAAATATAAATACAACTTAAATTTTGTTGTCCTAATTCTCAAAGGAAAAAAGGGGTGTGTTTGGTAAATGTTTTGGAAAATACAAAGTTTCATGGTAATAGTTTTTAACTATTTTTGCTATCATTATCCCAGAATCTGCGCGCAGATCGTTCAATATTTCAACAAAGACAAATAGAGCAAAGAGTGGATGGTCCTCAAGCTCAACTCAATACGCATAATTTACTATATTATAACCAAAATTTAATGGTAGTTAAACTATTTTGCAAGCTTGTTAGACACAAATATAAAATATTTTTAATATTTTAAAAATAATTTTTATGCGTAGGGATTTATTTTTAATCGCTTTTACATGTAATTATTTTTTAAAACAATTTTAGAGAACAGGTGAAAAGAATAAAAAAAATATTTAATGAAAATATCATTTTCTTTATTCCTAAGATATGATGTGGAAAATAGTTTGCAATTATCAAATATGTTTTCTTAAGCTTTTGGTTTTAGAAAACAAAAAATTATACTTTAAAAATAAGTTGTCAAACAAATTCTTATGGCCTCTTTGCTTCTCAAAAACTTTTAGTTTTCAAAAACAAGGAGAATAAGAAAAATATCGAAAATGTCTTTGGTTTCCAATTTTCTTTTGTTATAAAAAACACAAAGAAAATATAAAACACTAAATTCATAGAACCATAACAGTTTTTAGAGAACACCATTTTGGTGTTCTCGGTATTTTCAAAAACTGTTAGTGAAATTAGTTTTCAAAAACAAGAACGAAACAAGCCCTAGATGTCTCAATTGAATTAAATTTTGTTTTTTTATAGTTAAACACTTTAATTACATATAATAAATTATTCTTTCTTGGACTCAAAACCGAGACCCTTTCCTTTCTTGTGCTTTGTTTTTTTTAAATGTCGAGCGCTCTAACACATGTGCTATACATAAAGGACATTCAATTCCATTTTTCTAAAAGCTTTCTTATTAATATTATGTATTTACTGTAGATGATTTGCTATGACCAACATTAAAACTTTATAATAAGGAAAATTACATAGAATAATCATTAAAACTGTCGGGGATTAGGGATGATGATCAAAGATATAATTATATAATTACAATAAAACGTATTATGCACTCAACCCTAATTTAATTTTCTTTTAATTTCTCGTCAAAATGATATGATAAGATGTAAATGGACTAACCAATTGACTAAAAGGCCCTTCAGATTACTGTCAATCATAATTAATTGAATATTAATATAAATGGTTCCTTTCTTAGGTCGTTGGGTAATGAAAGCCTTGGGAGGTGGTAGAAAATGACATCTTTATGAGAAATATATGAAGGTTGAATGGAAAGATTTATTGACTGCTTTGGAAGGTTATGTAGACTTTGACGTGGAAATTGGTAAACAAGTTATGATGCCTATTTAGAAATATTAATAAAGTTATCATATTATAGAAAAATATTCCCATTTTTTTAAAACCAATCCTTGCATCTTATTTTTCTTTTCTAAAATAAATTAACCAAGACGTCATTCGCTTTTGGTCATGGTAAAAAGCGAGAACCTCGAATTACGTTAAAAAATAATGGCATTTTCTGCAAGAAAACCCTACCTTTAACTAATTATGCGTGACTATCTTAAATTTAATCGCTTAAGGACATCCACACTTGGGCTAAGGTACCAAGTGATTAAGATATATAATACTTATATCTAAAAGTAAATTATTTTTCTTTAATATGTTTTGAATCATATATTTCTCATTCTTCATACATTATTTATCTCTATTTCAAATCTGTAATGATATATACTCTCTTCGCTCAAAAAAAAAAAAACCTAAGATGTCATTATAATAAAAAGTGAATAATTAAATAATTAATTATAAAAAGTGAACAAAATTTTCTCTTACAAATATGTCAAATAAATTAATAATTATTATTTTATGAATATTCTATTTCTTCATTTACAACCCAATCCCACCTGCCTATGGATTGTTATATGTTAGAAAATGTAAAGAATTATTAAGTCTTGATGGAAGCAAAAAATTGTCTCCCTAATATATTTTATAATCTTTGGTTTCATAATCATGGGACTTATATGATTAGAATTCTCTTATTTTCCATTAAAATGCTTTTACATCACATACGAGATTGTTAATTTGAGGTGAAACAAATAAGGATTTTTTATATTTTTTTTTTGGTTCTAGAATTAAATAAATTATAAGCATTCAATTTTGGTATGCCAAATAAGTGCTTAAACAATCAAGCTATTCATTATTGAAATAACAAATAAATTTATTTGAGTTAATAACATCAATAATAATCCCTTATGATATGCAACTCATTATAGTATTTTGGTTGGTAAACATTCCACTATTATAATTATCATATAACCTTTGAGTCAAAAGATCACATTGTATCATCATCAAAACTAACTTTATATATGTTCATTTATTTATAATTTTAGATTACCAGGGTATATTTTATTATTAATCTTACATCATGATAATATAAAAAATTATTCAATTTAATTGAAATAAAAATATAATCAGAGTCAAATATACATAGTCCCAAACATTAGAAATTTTTCGATGTTTAATTTTTAATTTCCTTTTCTCACTTTCAACCCGTTTCTTATTTCTCACATCCAAAAACTAAAAAATAAAGACCCGATTCTATTTTTGAGAAATCAATTGAAATAAATAATTTTTACTTGTTATATAAAAAGTTTCCACCAACTTTTCAAAACAAAAAATTACCCTAAGAAAACTAATTCGTCATACAAGCTCTAAGTTAAAATTAGATAAACTTAATTAATTATTAAGATAATTTTTAATTTGTTTATATGTCTAAACCAATCAATAGAACGTTTAAAATTAAAAAATACAGAACATCAAAAAAGAAGAGGAGTCTCATGATTGAGTAACAAAGTGTTTAGTTGCCAAAAAATAATAATCTAATTTTGTTGTTTGGTACTATGGATATTGAATTCAAACCTTAATGAAAATAAAATTGGAGTGATTATTTTATTTAATTTTTTTGGGGAAGAAGATGAAGTATAATAAAGAAATAACATGTTTCGACTAGTATGATGAAACCCTAAGCGCCCCTTTCCTCATTTTTTTAGTCAATTTTCCTCAAATAAACAGGATAATTTTCTAAATATTTTTCATTGAATCACTCATGCATCTTTTATTTCATTTTTTTTTGTTTAATAAAATTTACTTATTCCAATAAATATTTAGGTTATATATTGTTTTGCTATTATTGCCGCCATCGCTCCATTAACGTCACATCACATCCCATTCCTGGAGTTCGATTTATCACTCCATTTGCTTCAACGCGACTATTTGGTCGCTTTTCAGACGCTTTATACGCCATGGTATTCCATTTGTGATGCAAAGAAACAAATTTTATCACTGTATCACATCAAATTAGCGATCATTATGATATCAAAGACTATAATGTTAGATATTCTAGTAACTATATTATCAAATTTATAAGTTTTATACCGATTTATTATAGTATTAATCAAAATATTGTTTTATCTTATATGCTTTTTAGCTATATCTATCTATTACAAGTTGAATCAATAATATTATTTTTTCTTAAAAAAAAAAAGAAAAAAAAAAGATGAAGTATGATGGTATGATTGTCATGGAAAGCATGTAGAAAGTGTTTTCCTTGTTGGATTGGTACAACGGCTATTTGGGAGAAGGGACAATTGACCTAAAAATCATGAATGGTCCTACATCTCTTAATTATTATGGGATGAGGACAATTGGGTTTCAATAATGAATGTCCTCAATATCATCTTATTATTATTGATATCAGGAATGATTGAGGGGATCTATCTTCCCCACTAGACCATGTACTTTAAAAAAAAAAAAAAATCTTGTCTTTTTTTAGTTTTATAATAATTAATCGCAGCTAATAAACCCGAGGCTAGCTCAATAAGTCTAAGGTATCGGGGCTTACCTAATAATCACAAATTCAGATCCTTTAATAGCTTGTTAGTTTAGTAGAGGTGTACATAAATTGACTCGAATATTTGTGGTTATAAAAAAAGTACAGCTAATGAGACTAAATTGTTTTTCATTAGATTTTTTATAATCTTGTTTTAGCAGTGGTATTAAAAGTTTAGGCTATGTTTGATTTATGAAAAATATAAAGAAAAGAAAAAAAAATATTAAAAGAATTATTTTCTCTTATTTAATTATATTCAGTAAAATATCGGTGAAGAAATAAATTAATTGAAAATAATAATAAAAAATTATGCATGTCTAAGTGATTTTACCTTTCTATTGAAAAATAAAATAAATTTAAATAATATATGATTTTTCATTTTTAATATTCCTTTGATTTCTTTCATCTACTTTTTTTTCTTCATTTTCTCTTGTATTTTTCTTCAAATTAAAAAAAACAAACAAACATAGTTTTTATTTTAATTAAAAAATTGTAAACTTCAAAGCATTTATTATATATATATATATATATATATATATATATATATATATATATATATATATATATATATATATATTAAAAAACCCTGTCAATTTCATATTTAAGGGTCTTGTTAATAAGATATGGCTTCTTGTTTAACATCAAGTAAATTTAGTATTAAAATCTGGAGTTTTTATGATTTTTACATTTAAATCCTTAATAAAAAGTTTGTTTTTTAAATATGATAACTTTCATGATTTTTTTTTTATATCCTCAATAAGACTCCAAAGTCCGAACCTCTACCCTATCTAACGTGACACAACGAAAACAACACTGCTGACGTTATATTTAAAAAACAAAATTCATTTAAAATTTTATATTTTAAAAAAACTTTATTTAAGATTTAAATGCAAAAATCAGAAAAGCTTCAGCCATTTTAATACTAATTTAAGATTTAACATATATTTTCCTGCCAGCAATCCAACATTTTTTTTGTCATTATTGGCTTGAATTCACCCCTCTTAATATTCCTCTTTTGTTTTATTGTTTAATAAAGTTTGGTTTTTTATTTTTTCGTTTTCTGCTTTTATCACATATTACAAAGATTTTTTATCTATACGATTTATCGATTCGCACAAATAAAAACAAATTCGATCAATAGATTCGTATATTATATTCTGTATAATTATTTTATCAATTTTATTATTTACGATAATTTACATGTTATTAACCCTGATATTATTTCATTTTATGCTTTGAAGTATTATATCTTGAACGACGATCTATCGGTTAACTAATAATTTTATTTTTCCTGTAAAAAAAAACTAAAATTTTCTTAATATTACATAATTTTCGAAAAAATAAAAAATAAAAACATGGAGGATAAGTGCACCCACAGGTAAGAGGGGTGGTTGAATGGCGTGCACAGAGAATGGGGCCCACATGTTGCAGCGAATCGGCAGCTTCGGAATCGAAGTTGTAGATCTCCCGGACCTTAATCGAAACGTGGCGACATATCATTGGTTAAAAACAGTTGTTCGCGAGAATTTAAAAATAAGAATAAATAATTATCAGCTTCTTCTATTCTCGGCCAAAACGAAGATCCCAGGATGATCATCGTGCGTCATCACCTCTACTATTTTAATTTTTTTAATTTTTGGATAATTTATTAGTTAATCTTTTTTCGGAGACAATTTGTGAATTAAATTAAGAAATAAAAAAATAAAATATTTGAGTGATGCAAGAGGATAAGAAAGTTGATAACTATTAATCATAAAAGATTATTTATTTTTATTAATATTTTGAACGAAAAATTATAGATATCTACGTCAATGAGGTTTTAATTTGGGAACGTATTCTTTATGTACACGGATTCATTTAAAATACTTTATGATCCAAAAAAAAAAAAAAAAAAAAAAAAGATGGTTTCAATATTATAAAATATGGCATGCTTTTTTAAATACATAAATTTATCGATTCACGTTAATAATATCGATATAATATAAAATCATCTCATAAAAGTCAAGACGATGCAACATCTAAAAGTATCGTAAAATATCAACGTAGTTTCACATATTTTATAATCCAAACGACTATAAAGATACTCATAAATAGACGTATCTGACGACCATTTAATCGAATTTTATTATTCAACCGCTAATACGAAAAACCTACAAATGTTTCTAAACGTCAATTAATATTAACTACATATCAGAATGTGCTTTACAACAAAACACGCCACAATAGTCAACAACAAAAATACGAAAATGTTAATAAAACCCAGACTTGACAGAGATTTCGCGAAGAATTACCAAAAAATTATCCATCATTTCTAACAAATAAGAACATAAGAGAGAGAATAAAGGAAGGGTGGTTAGGGTTTCCAACAAAGCAAAATTAAAGATTTTTAATATGTTATGGGAGCTTATAATGTATAAATTTGATGGGAAATTAGGAGCACACACCATTACTTTTTTTCTTTGTTAATTATTGTAGTAAATAAACCATGAGGGCCGGTTTAGTTGGTTTGGCCTTGAGTTTGCTCAATGGTCTTGAGTTCGAGTCCCCTTCATTGCCATGAGTGATTTAATCGATCATTAATTTCTAGGTCTCATAAAATTAATTGAGATGCATGTAAATTGATAGAGACACCAGCAATTATAAAAAAAGAAAGAAATAATTCTAATAATTACTCAATATTTACTTTCCCCACAATTCTAAATTCCTAATCATATACCATTTTTCATTATTGTATTTTTTTAACTAGCCAAATTAATTAATATAATTTTTTTATCTAAAATATTAGTTAGGTTTATAAAATGGTGGATTATGATTAGACATTTTAGAAATTTTATTTCAAACAAAACAGCTCTTCAACTTTCAGTCATCCACGCGTACGGCTCAATTGCCAGTTGGTCCTATGTGTGTATAAATATATCCCAAACCACAAAATATTAGATATTTTATTTATAGATAATCTTTACTCAAAATTTTATTTAAAATCCTTCCCTTCTTCCCAAATCACTATTTTTTTTTTTAATATTATTGAAATATAATTCTATTAAAACGAAAAACAAAAAACATAGTACCATTTAACACTTCTTTTATTTTTATATTAAATTATAAATTCATTATTACACTAAATTGACATTTTTTTTAAGTATACATTTCAACTGAAACTCAACTCCCATTCATCTTTATAGATTGAGTTAGGTCTTATTGACCTAAATTAATATTTTAATAAAACATGTTCTTCTTCTATCATATATATATATATATATATATATATATATATATATATATATATATATATATTTTTTTTGAACTTATATTTTCAAAAGATCGGTTCACTGGTCCATTATATATAACTAAAGTGGTAAAAGTTTATTGTTTCAAACAAGTATAAAGAAAAGGGTTTGAGGTTAGAGTCCTAATAGAGATAATTTACCATCTTGAAATTAAAGTGTATTGAAAAAGAAATATCCATTCAGTTTTTCTTTATACTAACTGATATAATAAAAAAGGAAGGGTTTTAGATTCAGGTCATAATAAAGATAATTTATTATATTATAACAAAATATTTAATTATTAAAAAATGACTAATTGTAACAAAAACGGTTAACCAAAAGGTTGAAACGACATGGCATTCTGATTCAATAAAAAACAAAATAATATAATGCAACCAGTAAAAAGGTGGGAAAGGGTTACCAAAAATTTCAGATTCCAATTATAAGAACAAAGTAATACAGTGCAATGTAAAAAGTGAATAAAAGTAAAAAAAGAAAAAAAAAAAACCCTCAAATTCCCCCTCCAAATTTCTATGAAACATTTTCCCTCATCACCAAATAATTGGGAAAAAAGAATTTAAATTTTCTCAGGAGCATCTAACACAAATACAAGAATAAAGAGAGTCAAATTTCAGTTTCCTGGGGCCCAAACATAAAGGATTTTTTAATTTTACAGCACCTTTGGACGATAATAATAAAAAAATAATCCAGAGCAATAGTAATATTATCATTTTAAAAAGTAAATAAGGAAGGAAGGAAGGGTGGGTCCCACGTTGGTAGGTACAAAATCTAAAGGATAGGTGCCACGTGTCAGAAGAAGAAAGTACCGGAGACACGATGGTAGGATCTGAGTACAAACACAGGAGTAATTCCTTTGTTCCCCTACTACTACTGAATGAATGAATGAGAAAATCAAAATAATAAAAGACAAAAGAAATAAAAACAGGTGGAAAATATATATTTTTAGACAAAGGAGGGTGTGTCGAAGCGTGACTGTCAAATCTACATATTCTCCCTCTCTCTGTTTCTCTCTCTACCAAAACTCCCTCTTTCTCTTTCTAAATTCCTCTCAATTCAGGCATTCTTCCGGATATTCGATTCACTCGCCGATCTTTTCTACTGTTTCTCGGAAACCCCCTTTTTCTCCTTCTCTTTTTCTCGGAAAATGTTCCCAGATTTTCAAGGTAAGAAACTTGTTTATTATTATTATTTTTTATGTCTGAAAACAGAAACCCAGTTGCAGTAACGAATTAAAGATGTTTTTTTAATTTTTTGTTTTGTTGATTTGGAGTTTTGTGGGTCGGTTGATTTTCTCTCCCAAACTGTTGATCTTTTTTTTGGAAATTCTGGGAATATTTAGAATTTATGCGATTTCGTTTTCTGTCTTAATGCTGGGTGCTACAGGGTTCGAGTTTTTTTTTTGGATGTTTGCGTGGGCATTATTGAATTTTGTGGGTTTATTTTGAGAAATTTGGTTTTTCCGGTTGAGGAATTTATTATGCTTCTGCAAGAGCAACCTTTTGTGTACAGTTTGAAACGTTTGAATTCCCAATTCTGTTTTTGTTTCTGGGTCTGTGTTTCCCCAGAATTTCAAAAGAAACAGGTTCAAATTATTAATGAGTTGTATTTTATTTTATTTTAAGTATTATTATTATTATTTTATTTTTGAAAATTTCAAAATCTTGAAACTTTTTGTTCTGGGGAGAACCAGATGGAGTCTGTGCAGTAGTACCCTTATGGCCATATCTTCTGTCTCATTGACTTGAAATTCCTCTTTGAGACTCCAAGCTTTAGATGGGTATTTCTGAGTATACAAAAAAGGTTCCCTTTTAGGAAATAGGATCTGCTTTTTCACATCTCATCATAAATACTAATAATAACAATGTGAAAATAATGTTATTATTAATAATAATAATAAGTTTATTATTGGTTGTAGTAGTAGTAGTAATAGTAATAATCCATGTTTCTCACTGTGTGGAAAATGGGGAAAAAAAAAAAAAGAAAAGAAAAGAAAAGAAAAAGGAGGAGCCCATGGAGGTCATGATTTCCAAGTTCAGAACTTGTCTCATATGCACAAATGCCTTAAACAATTCACAAACTGCTCATGTTTTGTCTGGGGTTTTTGTTACTATAAAGCATGTATGGATGGGAAGAAATGATGATGGGTATTCTTTTTTATTTATTTATTTTTATTTTGTAAAATAATCTAATAGTTATTGGGGACTGTCTCATCTTCTGGTTTATTCCCATCTTCTCCATCACTATTATCATTATCATTATTATTATTATCTTCTTCTTCTTCTTCTTCATGATCTTGTTCTTGATGCAGGACTGGTTCTGGTTTGATTAAATTCTGACCCAGGAAGGAAAAAGGGGAAAAAAAATGGAGGGGGACTTATTTTCAGGGCTAGGAAATGGTACTCAGATTGATGGGAAGGTGTTACAGACATTTCAGAAGAGCTTTGTTGAAGTTCAAAACGTTTTGGATCAGAACAGGCTGCTCATCAATGAGATTAACCAAAACCATGAATCCAAGATCCCTGACAATCTTAGCAGAAATGTGGGTCTGATTAAGGAGCTGAACAATAATATCAGAAGGGTTGTTGATCTCTATGCTGATCTTTCTACTTCCTTCTCCAAATCCATGGATGCTTCCTCTGAGGGAGATTCCAGTGGAGCTTTGAGATCATCAGATGGGAAGGCTGGCCATAAAAGAAGTAGGCCTGTGTAGCTGCTGCTGCTCCAACTCTGCAAATTCTAAGACTTCTTTAAATTCTTTTTCATGGTGGGGAAATGGAAGAAAACCAAGAAAGAAAAGAAAAGAAAAGAAAGAAAAGAAAGAAAAAGAAAGAAAATTTGCATTTGTGTTGAGCTAGTGCAACATGATTAGGTTCTGTAACTCTTTTGTATTAGTGAACCGTGTTTAGTTCTCAGCAACAAAATAATTCTCTGAAATCTTTCCCTCATTGTAACTGTGTAACTGTGGATCTAATTGAAGTTAGTCTTGTTTTGTTTCAATCCAGTCTCTATGATGGGTGATGATGTTGAATAATGCTTATTATATAATATACTGTTTGAAGCAAATCCCATTTGTTTTCATTGAAAAAGAGATCTCCCCACTTTTTCAGTTTGTCAAAAAAGGGTTTAAAATCTGATCTGTGTCTTTTTTAACATATTTCCTCCATGGATATCTTTTTATGGAGTATTCATCTACCTTTGATGGAAACTCCCCCAGAGGGTTTCCTTTATTCCCCTTTTTCAAAACCTCAGCCCAAGGGGGAAGATGTGGCAGATACTGTTTTCAGTCATCTCCCATGAAAATGAAAACAAAAAAACAAAAACCCTTTTAGATTTCTTTCACTTTTTGCTTAGAAATTACTGTTTGGGATTCTCTTGGTTGTGTGGAGAAGTAGAACTGAACATTACATGGGTTACCCTCTCTCTGCAAATATGCTCTGAAACAATTGGAAGAAAAGCAACTTTAGATAAATCTTTTTGGTTCCCAATCACACACCACCACAAGAACAGAATCTCAGATAAGAGATGATGAGCCTTTTGACCAATTTTTATATTTATTTTTTATAATATTTTGTTATGGCCAATAAGAATATCTCTGATGGTATAATATTGATAGGGGAAAAACAAAAACTAGATAAAGTTTTCAAATAGAAAGTTCAAAACAAAGCACAGTGGTTATAAGAGACAGAGATATATGTATAAACAGTGACACCCAACAACATGACAAAGGGCCCCAAAGGTTCCTTTTTGGGATGGAAACTCAGCTTCTCCATGCTTATCTCCTCTTTTCTCTTAGGTTCTTTTTTCTTTCTTACTTTTTCAAAATTTTCCCCCTTTTTTATTCTCTTTATGCAATTAATGTCCTTTATAGTCACCTTCAACTTGATGATTCCCTACATCTCTTTTATTCATGTCCCAAAATAATCTTGTAAAAAAAAAAAAAAAAATTTCTCAAATTAATTCATGTTTCAAAATAATATCTTTTTATCACATCAATAAAATCGTAATTAATGATATGTTTAAATTTTAAAAGTTTGATTATTTTTAATCAGAATTATGATTTGACTGCATTTAATAAAAAGACACTAATTTAGATATTATTTTAAAATACCAAATATTTTGAAAATTTTTTTTCTTAAAAGATTTTTTTGGGACATGACTAGAGCGCTCCCCATGATTGATTGATCAAGTGTCCTTCTTGGTGGTCTTAAATAATCGCCTACCACAACTTTAACAATAAGATTTAAAGTTATAGTTATCAATTACGATTTTAATGATATAACAAAAATATATATTAGATTAAATATTATTTTAAAATATGAATTATTTTATTTTGGGACACGACTCTGTGTCTCTCTCCCACCCTTAATTGATTGAGCAGGTGCCTTTCTTGGTGGACCCAGCATTTGGCAGCCTGATTTTTTTTTTTTAATCTTAGGAGAAAATAAAAAGGCCCACATGAGTGAATGCTGGAAATGACATTTTTCTGGTTCTGATAGTGAATTCTGATGGTGTTGTAGGCTTTACTCCATCTATCTACCATATACTGATATGGTTCATGTGGAGCTATTCAACTCATTCTTCACTTATCATATCTCTGCCACTCATGTGTTCCACCATTATTTGTCCATAATTTTTGGCCTTTTTCCCCCATCTATCCTGCAATCAGGGTTAGCTTGATTGTGGGGTCTATGCTTGTCATATAGTTTTTTTTCTTTTACCTTTTTAACTATGAATGCATGATGAAAAAAAAGTAGGAGTTATTTTTTTTTTAATGACTTTCACTTTGGGTAATTGGGTAGACGCTGTTCTTATAGGGACTCGAGCATGAAATCTGTAACTTTGGGCGCTGTTTTTATAGGGACTCGGCGTAGAAGCATATCTTAGCTTGCCCATTGGTAATTTACCACTTGGGTCTAGGGGTGTAGAGTTAAAACAAATGATTCGGCTCCGGCTACATTAAAAGCTCGAGTTGACTTTGTTAAACTTAATTTTAGATATTCGAAATTTGACTTGAAAAATAGTCGAACTGCTCAAACTCGATTTAACAAAACTTAAATCAATTAATAAATAATTATACTCGAACTCGACTCGAGTTCTAGGGTTCTTAGGGTTATTTATATAATGAGGGTATAAATGTAATTTAATAAATAACAAAATAGTAAAACTCTAATCTCACTAGCGGCTCGAGTCAGGTAATAATACTCGAACTTGACTCAACAAGTTACTCGAGTTTGACTCAATTAATTTCAAGTTGAATTCGAATATTATACTAGTTGAGCTCAAGTAGTTCACAAATAGTTGGACTCGTTTACTATCAAAAATAAAGTGTAGAAAAAACTAAAAGGGGTTATTGTTCTCTCAACCTTCCTCACTCAAGCATCATGCATCTTATAATATAATAATTACAGGATAACAATAACAATATCAATAATGATCCTTACATGTGAAAACTATAATATGATTTTCTCAAAACTAATCAGATTCTTGCCGGCTGTCAAATGCAGAATAAGAAAATTACATAAATTCCACCAATCAAACAATATGGATCATGGTAGGTAATTAACTTAATTAAAAAAAACCCTAATATTTAAACACTATTAGTTGTCATCAAAGGTAGAAGATGAGATTAATTAGTTAGGGTTTTTGTACTTTTAAAATAAAACCCACAAGCCAAGACAAACAAAACATGCCATAACAAAGCATGTGAAGTGGGAATCTCTCTTTTTAATTTTCTTTTTTTTTTTTTTAAATTTGTCCATCTTCTCAACTTTCCCTTTGTTCCTTGCATTTCCAGCAAATAGGTAGAAAAGGGATCAAAGTTGAGTTTGAAGCTTAAACCCTAATATAATAATGAATCTTTATAGGTACCTACATCATTAGTTGGATCCAATTACTCCCAGTGATTAATATAGAAAATATAGAGAGAGATAGGAGATACATAGTATAGTATATATATATATATATATATATATATATATATATATATATATATATATATAGTTTTTCAAACATGGGCCATGCTTAAAGGCCACTATGAACTAATAACAATATTATTATTAAGTAAATCCAATTCCTTTTAACATTTCTAAAATAGTATCCACTTACTTTGATTGAGTGTTTAACTACTTGAAAGGATCACTTAGTTTATATTTTTGTGGTTGTGCTTTTTTATAAAACTTTCAAATCCTAAGTGTTTCAAAAAAGCTTTTTTAGTGTTTTAGGAGGCGTTTGTTTTTTGGCTTTTTACTGAAAGCTAAATAGTTATCCACATTCTGCTTGTTTGTTTTTTTAAACTTTGTCATGATTTATTACTGAATTTTTGAAACTTTTTGCTTAATAGAAAAAACTAAATTATTTGATTTTTTTGGCTTTTTCTTATTGTTTTTTTGAATGTTTTTTCTATTAAAAAAAATACTATATGTTATATTATAAGAAAATTATATTTTTTATGATCTAATTGAAACTCTCATGATTCGTTTCATGCTAATTAAATAAAAACATACATATTTTTAAATTTTTATTTAAAAATATGTTGTTTCAAAATTTGGATAAAAATTAAAAGTTGATTTTTTTTTTAGAAAAAACAAAATACTAAATACTTAATCCTATTTAGTACTATTCAGAACAAGAATTTTATTTAATATTAAGTAAAAAAACAAATGTCACCTTAGTATTTCCCTATTAAAGTAGATGATGAGATGAAATGATAAATTTCCTTTTTCAAATAAAACTTAAGTTAGATACTTAGGTGATATTTGTTTTTTTTACTTAATGCTGAATATAACTTTTTTGGTAATCTTTGAGATAGAACTTTTTTTGAACTTAATCTTGAATAATGCGATGGAGTTTAAAAAATAAGCGCCTTGAGACCTACTCGTCGAGCCAAGAGGAAAAGGTAAAAGCGCAGTGAAGCATGAGCCCACGGCACTTAGGCCCAAAGCAGGAGTCAGGTTGTTGTGAGACCCGATAGCGTGGAACGATCGAAAATCAATGTCACAACAAATCAAATAAATCTCACAAGTAAAGGGAAGTAGATAATTCCCAATAACGACATCACACAGCCAAATCAAGCCCAGAATTTCACCAATGAGACGGGATAATTCTCGATATGACTTATCTGTAAATCAAGTGAATCTCCTGATGAGGGAAGTAGGATAATTACCGATATTATTTCGCCATTTATGCAATGTCTCAGATGACGATAAAGGCGGAAAATGCACATCGATGGGAAAGAATCCTTACCACCATCAAATTGGGAAGAAACATATGCTATAAATACTAGGCCCTTCCATCCCGGTGAAAGATCACGCGAGACTTATGCACCCGTCACCCCCGTTGTAAGCGGTTGATACTCTCTTCCACGGGAAAGAAGCGGCTTAAGCATCGGACGACAGCAGGCGAGCCCCATGATCCTCTTTCTTTCTTGTTTTAGAGGAGTCCAATGTCGGAGCGGTGGCCGGCCCGAGAGATTACGGCATTTCAGAGCCCAGGTTCCGGTTGAAAAGGCGTCGTCGGTTTCAGCGCAGAATGCATGGAAGCGATGGTTCACTTTACAAATAAAGGCGATCTCTCGATGGCGATGGTATCGGCTTCGGAACAGTAGGGCCACGCTAATCCTCAAGGATGCAAGACCCGGCCCGATGACGTGGGCAATTGACCTCCCAGGCCATTGGCGTTAGAGATGATCGCGACCCGAGCATAGGCGAGGTGGAGGCGCCGTCCTGACCCGGCGCGATAGGGAGTTAGGCGGCTCACCGAGCGGATGCAGCGCCGCGGAGCGCGACAAACCAGGAAGGCCATAACACAACCCCTCGGGAAAGCTGACCACCTCGGCCCTCCCAGGAGTCTTTGGCTGACGAATCAGTAGAGACCAAGGGACCGCAGACCACACCTAACCCACAGAGGAGGGCGAAGAAGCGGCAGCTCGGGAAAGCGTCGGAAATGATGAAATAACCCCCTCGGCAAGAAGTGGGAGGCGATCATGGGAGGCCGAGGTTCAGGGCCTCGAAGCGGGAGCTCGGCCCATGAAGGAGGTTGTAAGGGCCGAGCTCGACTCACATGGACACCTTGGTATGGGGCGAGTCCCGAGTTCAAAGCGGGGTATACACTTTCCCCACTTCGGTAAAGTTCAAAATGTCGCAAATAGAAGCGTTCGATGGTGCGAAGGATCAGTCGATCATCTTAACACTATAAGAATCGGAAATGGAGCTACGGATGTCGAGGACCTGTGCGGTGCGAGCTTTCGCTATCGCGCCTTCAAGTGACGTTGGCTTAGTTTGCTGGAGCTTCCACCGTCAATCTCCTTATTCGAACTCTCCATCAGTGTTCGTCTCCCTTCATTAGAGCGGAACCATCTGAAGCGAGTTATCACTGGCGATCCATAAGCGAGCTGTAGCTTTGAGGTCTTATGTCTTTAGGTTAAATCACCCAGGAGTCTTTGAAGGTGATATACAGAGACGAGAAGTTCGCTATCAACGTGCTGTCGTTGGGCTAGAATGTGATCAAAGATTTGATGTTTTTCTATCTCGAAGAATCTCAGGCAAGCATGGTAGAGGTCGCCATTAAAGCGGAGGGAATACGTGCGTGAAGTATTTCATGTCGAGAAAAGGAAGCTCTCGACCAGGAAGGAGAAGCGGGTGACGAACAAGCGTGGACGAAGCCACTAGCGACAAAGGGCGAGAGAGATCACGAGGAAGAGCGGGAGAAACGGTCCGAAGGGCGCGGAAGCGAAAATCATAGGCCAGCACAGGACCATCTCAGCGTGCGACAACGATATTCACCTGGCGGTTCACCCTGACGGCCGCCGTCATCGCGGGTCTTGCGCGAGTCTGACATGAACAATTCACGAGATGAGTCGTCCTAGATGAGGTTAGACCCTACGAAAGAGATAATAGCTAGGGTATTGTGAGTTCCACCAGGGACCCACGGGCATGAGCAGACGTACATACAACTCGGGAAGGAAGCTAGAGTATTTGATTTGAGCGAGCTATCTCGTCAAACCGTAGCCTCTGAAGGTCAGGATCAGACTTAGCAACCACCACCACCTCGGTAGATGACAACTCAGCACCAACAACCCTTAGGGGAAATCCATGTGATCTCGGGAGGATTTGTAGGAGGTGGAGAGACCAGCTCTACCCGAGGCATTTAGCGTATCGGTCGGGAGAGATAATGGAATCTGGCGATTGTCGGCGCACCGACTTCGACCACGATCATAACATTCTTGGATTGAACACGGAGGTCTTCGGCGCCCGGCGATCCTTTGGTGATACGGGCAGTTATGGCTAACAAAGCGATCCATCGGGTCCTGGTCGACAATGGGAGTTCAACTGACATCATCTTTGCGTCGGCCTTCGATAAGATGGGCATCGGAAGGGAGAAAGTTGGGTCGTCGGCACCCGTCTGCGGATTCTGCGGAGAAAATGCTACCTTTGGGCTCAATACAGTTAGTGCTCACTTTGGGAGACCCCCCGCGCCAGGCAACAACGGCAGTGAAATTTCTCATAGTAGATGCCCCATCTGCTTATAACATATTATTAGGCAGACCCTCTGGCGCCGTAAAGAGCCGTTTCTCCGACACCATATGATGATAAAGTTTCCTACCCTGGCCAATTGGGAATGGATCGAGGAAGACCCGTGCGTGGCAGTGTTACTCGGCATGCAGCGAAGCAAAGCGGTCGACAACATAAACTTGGATGAGCTCGACATGCGCGACGAGGTAAACACTTGACTGGCGACCCTCGGAAGGCCCGGAGCACATGCGATGGCGATAACCACGAACACCTGCGTACATGTTGGTTTCAAGCGCGGAAGACCTCAGAAGCCTCCTTACCCATTTCTTGAAATAGAGCGAGGATGTCTTACATAGACGGCGGATATGGGAGAATTGATCATGATAATCATTCCTGGTAAACATCAGTCCGTCACCAGGCGGTCGACAAAGAAGGAGCCGCTCTGAAGATAAGCGATTAGCGAGGAGGTTGGCAAGCTCCTCCCGGGCGAAGAGCGTCGAGGAGAGGGTGGAATACCTGAATGGTTGGCCAACGTCGTACTCGTCGAAAAGCGAGCGGCCCAGTGGCGACTCTGCGTCGACTTCGCGGACGTCGTCGAGCATGCCCGAATGGTTTCCTCGCCCGCGGATCGACCTCATAGTAGATACCACGACCATGAACTCCTCGGTTCATGGATGCTTTCTCCGGTACAACCGGATCGGCATGGATCCCGATGACGAAAAGACCTCATTCGTCCTAGGTAGGGACTGTTTACATCCAGTGATGCCACTTTTTGGGCGCTAAAAACGCAAGAGCTACCTACTAGAGGTTGGTGAACAAGATGTTCTAGAAACAAATAGGGGCATCCATGGAGGTGTATATAGATGACATGTTGGTGAAATCAACCACGGCCGAGCTCCACATAGCTCATGCAGTAGAAGCATTTCAGATCTGAGAGAGTCTGACATGAAGTTGAATCAGGCCCGATGCGCCTTTGGAGTCTCGATAGAAAATTCTTAGGTTTTATAGTCAACAATAGAAATTGAAACGAATCAGATAAGATAAAGGATGTGCTTTCGACATCTGTAGTCAAATATAAGAGGTCAGTCTAGCGGAAGAGTAATTAGTTAAAGCGGGTTTGTATCGAGCCAATGATAAATATCGACCGCCTTCGGGTTAAAAGCTTTCAAATAGATACACATTGCGGCGTTCTCGGCATTAAAACTTGCCCGGAGCTCTCCCCCGTTCTGGTAAGCCCCTCTGAAGGAGAACTCCTTACTTTGTACCTGGCAATTTCAGATTTCTCGACCGGTAGCGGAGTCCTTATCGAGAGGCAGACCACGTCTGACATCCGGTCTACTATTGCGTAGAGCTACGAGAGGAGCTTGAGAGGGAGAGTACTAAAGGATGGAGGCTTAATCCTGGCGTTAATGGCAAGCCCCGGCAGAAAGCTTCTCCTTACTTTGAGCTCATACCATTGAAGTCCCGATAGAATACCCAATGAAGCAAGTGCTACACAAACGAAGACCTCGGGAGGCGATGAAGTGGGCCATAGAGGATTCGAAGCGAGTTCGACATCGAGATATAAACCAAAGCGTAATAAAGGCGGGTCTTAGCGGATTTCGTCATGGAATTCACCTCGTGAGCCGTAGGGAGAAATACTGAATGGCGCGACCTCCCCATCGGAAATTTGTCGCGTGAAGCCCGGGCCTTGATGCTCCGAGGCGAGTGAGATAGTCGCGACCTCCTCGGAAGGAATAGATGCTCCAGTATGCACTTTCAGTTTGGGTTCCGAGCCTCAACCAGCGAGGGAAGTAGTGGGGCGAGTCATCATGAGATCGACCTTGCCCATTGATGGATGTCGACCGGCGAGGTGTGCGGCTGACTCCCGATTGGTAATAAAGCAAATAGAAGACACCTCAGGCCAAAAAGGTGAAAAATGATCCCCATACCTCAGGTATTGGAATTCTTGAAAAAGTTCGTGCTTCGTCAGGTCGAACACATACCGGGCGGAGAATTCCAGGAAGATACCACAACAAAGCTGGAAGGCGGCCTCCCGAAGATCGTGGTGGCGCTGGTGAGGCACCTTGTAGAGCCCTCCATAGATCTCAATGACGAGGAGGTCTCCCCTGTCATGTCAGAGTCGAGCTGGATGGACCCCATTTGGGACTACTTAATAGAAGCATTGCTACTGGACGACCCGAAAGAGGCTTCCAAGCTTAGGACGAGGTGGGCCAGGTTTATTGTTCATCGAGGAAGCCTTCTGGCGGGTTTTTCGTACCCATCCTGTGAATGGTAGGGGAAGGCGTCGGCTGTCTTGAGGGAGGTACATGAAGGTGTATGCGGAAATCACATCGGAGCTCGGGCGTTGGCGGGAGGAAAAACCTTAAGGCGAGGATATTCTTGGCCTGTTCTTTCGAGGCATGACATAACTAGTCGGGAAATGCAAAAATTTGAGGGCACGCGAAATCTCTCGCCTCCCATCAGGAGCCCGCGTGTGATCAGGCCCACGACCGCTTTTCGGCGGTGGGGGTTGGACATATTGGGACCTACGCCCGTTGGAGCGGGCGATGTAAATTTATCATAAATGTGATGGATTATTTCACCAAATGGCGAGAAGAACCTTTAGCTACTACGAAACGAAGAATCTGTGATTTGGTTTGAGCGTTATAATTCTGAGTTTGGTATCGAGGCCTTGGTGTCGATAATGGGAGTATTCAACAATCTAAGTTTAGGGATTTCGTGCTTAGAACTCGGGATCGAGAATTACTACTCGTCCCAGGCTCATCCACAATCTAATGGATGGTGAAGTCACCATCGAGAACTCTTAAGCGTGCTTAAAACGGATTGGAAGATTTAAAAGGTAAGTAAGTGATACCTACAGTGTTGTTGTGGGCATACGAGAACTAGCGCAGTGCAACTTAGGAAACCCCATTCGCTTTAGCTTTTGGCACCGAGGCGGTGGCCCTTGTCGAGATCGGATTAAAGTCCCCAAGGATCGAATTGGCAAGCGTGGAACATAACGAAGAGGCTCTCTGCCTAAACCTGGACCTCCTAGATGAAAAGCGTGATCAGGTCCTAAAACGTACAGAAAACTACCAAAGGAAGATGGCAAGGTACTACGACCAAAAAGTCAAACCCAGGAGTTACAAACTGTGAACTGAATCTTAAAAAGCTTTTACTGCGAGAAAAATCCGACACGCATGGAAAACTAGAATTTATTTGGGAAGTCCCCTATATCTCGTATCTCAGCGTCGTCAGGCCGAGATGATCTGAGCTCTAGACGGAAGAAAGGAAAGTTCTATCTCACTCTTGGGCGATTAAGGCACCTTGGCGTTTTTATCAGTAGACCTCATATTGTAATCGTTAATAAAATATCACCAGCTTTCAGATACGTATGTGTGTTTGTTGATTACTTTGTTTAATATCATCATAAATAAAAAAGCGGGGCATCTCGGTAAAAGAAAAACAGATAGCTCATCCAGGGAACGTACGAGAAAGTTACACACATCAGAATACACAAATCCATGCGCCAAAAAAAGAAAAATTTTATTTATTCCAATGAAGGTACAATTGATTACAATCAGCAATGTCATCCCTTACATCTCGGAAATAAAACAGTCCAAGCAATTCCCCAAAAAAAAAAAAAAAAAGGGAGAGGAAAGAGAGGAAGAGAGAGTAGAAAGAAGGAGGAAGGAGAAAGAAGGAGAAGGAAGAAAGAAGAAAGAAAGAAAGAAAGAGGAAAGAGAGAAGGAAAGAAAGAAGAGAAAATGGAGAAAGCGGTACTAAAGTACAGCTCTCTCAGGCATTCCTAGCGAGTGAGGGAATAACATAACTCTATAAAGAGAGCCCATGGAAAACCTGACTCCCACGGGGAAGGACCATCGAGCCAGGAACGCGGGACCCGAGAATCCTAGGCGGACCCCTGCGAAACGACCCGAAACCTTGACACTTCATCACGTCACGGATTCAGTTATTGCCACAAAAAGGGAAGAAGGACCAGTATGAGCTCATGCGCGAGATAAATTAAGCCATTTATAAGGAGATTCAAAAGCACTCGGAAATCCTGCGATCGTTTTCGATTCTCCATAAACCGATTAAGGCGCGCATCTTTCGAAGTGGAAGTCAAATCGGCCGCTGCACTCGGCTTGGTTTGAGCGGCTCTGAGCCCGCTTTCGACTAAGGCACAGTAGCCCGGGAAGCGGGGTTTAGCTTTCGAGCCCGAGTTTAGCCTCTGGGCATCAACAACTCAGTCTTGAAGAGCTCATTTGCTCAGCTAAGACTGGTAGCCCGAGAACAAGTTAGGCTCGAGGCCGGTTGGCCCACGGGCCTCAACGGCGGATTTTGAAGAGCTCGGCACAACCGAAGGCCATGCGGTAGCAGAACTTGATTCGGCTCGGGCGGTTAGCCAGCGGGCCTTAGCGGCTCGGTTTTGAAGAGCTCATTGCTTTCGAGAAAGGCCATATAGGCCGTAGAGCGGATCAGCTCGGAGTAGTTTAGCCCACGGGCCTCGACAGCTCGGTTTCGAAGGCCTGTTTGCTTAACTGGGCACAGTAGCCCGGGGAGCAAGTTCGGCTCGGGCGGTTTAGCCACAGGTCTCAACGGCTCGATTTGAAGGTTATTTGCTTAAGAAAGGCACTACGGTAGTGAAACCGATTTAGCTAAAACAGATCAGCGCATGAAGCCTCAGCGGCTCAGTTTAAAGAAACTTACTTGCTTTCGGCAAGGCCGTAAGCGCCCGAGCCATCGGCTCGAGGCCAGTTTGCTTGTGAGCCGCCAGGCTCGATTTTGAAGAACTCGGCGCGCCGAAAGGCCATATAGCCGCGAGCCCGGATCATTTCTGGCGGTTTAACTGCAGACCCGGCTGACTCGGTTACGAGCTTACTGGTGAGGCGCCAGCGTAGGCCCGATAGCGCCGGTTCGCGAGCTCAGCGGCTGAAAGGCCTCGGCCACAAGGCAAATAGCTTCGGTTGCAAAGCTCATATCTCGGGGAAGGCCTCGGCGCTGGAGCCCCGATAGCTTCGAGTTTTGAAGAGCTGTTGCCTAAACTTTCGAACTGGTAGCGAAGCTAGATTCATTTCACGGCGGATAAACCTGAAGCCTCATTAACGACTCAAAAGCGCCATTTGCCTTCGAACCAAATTAGCCCGGGAGCGGTTTAGCTCGGGCGGGATTAGCCGACCTCAGTGAGCTCGATTTTGAAGAGCTATTTGCTGGCTCAGGCAAATTAGCCTAGGAGCCAGTTCAGCTTAGGCAAGTTAGCCTACGAAGCCTCAACAACTCAATTTTGAAGAGCTAAACTGCTAAACTAAGGCCCGTATAGCTAGGTAGAGCCGAGTTCGGCTCAGGCAGTCAGCGTAAAGTCTCGACCAGTTTGAAGAGCTCGGCCCCCGCTCGAGATAAGGCCATGTAGCCCAAGAGCCAGCTCATCTCAGGCAGACTAGCCCACGGAGCCTCAGTAGCTCAGTTTCGAAGAGCCCAGCCGCTCAACTAAGGCGTCGTAACCTAAGAGCTAGGTCAGTTCAGGTAGAGCAGCACAAGGAACGCAATTAGAGGTAAAAGCGATGAGATAGAAAATGGGGTATTAATTGAGAACGACATTACATATATCCCGGGTTCGAAGCCCGACGTAAAAAAAAAAAAAAAAAACAAAGCTATATGAAGGAGTTCAGACGTCAGAAGAGGGAGCAGAAGGCGAAGAAGGGGTATGGGCCTCAGCCGGGGTGTTTGGCTCTCCAGAACAGTTCGCGGAAAAGGACTTTTTCGCCTCCTCGTCACTAGGGATATCAAAGTTGAGGTCGAGCCGGGTAGGCGTGCTGACCTTTCCTCACGAAAATGAAGCCATCTAGAAACCCACATTAGTGCGAGGCCTCGTCCATGGCTTCATTATAGCTCGTCCTTTGAACAACGAGTTTCTTGCCCCAGAAGGTCCCTCATGACCCTTGGCACTCCTCGGTCGGGTGTTGAAAAGAGTTTGCGACCTCGAGCTTAGCGATGGCCTCTCCGTCTAACGTATTTACGCTTTAATGCAGCGGCTTGTCTCACAGCGGCACGCGGCTCTTCCCACCCCAGATTGCCCTCGGATTGCGGGACGGTGCGGCTCGTCACGACTACACGAAGCTCGGTGCGGGCGACTGCGGCCAGATCCGCACGGCCTCTAGCGAGGTCATCTAGGCAGCTGCGACCGCCCTGACCTCCCAAAGCTGGACCTCGACCACTCTTAAGCTATCTCGGGCCTTTTCTTCCCTACCCTCAACCCGCGCTCGCGCCGTCATGGTATGCCTCAGATCGGACTTAAGCTTCACGGCCTCCTCGGAGTCATAATGCACTTTTAGATCTTGAAACAGCTGCTCATAAATAAAAGCGACCGCTACTCGCTTGTAGACTTTGGCGGCTTTGATGTGGCCCTCGTTCAGTCTGGCCCTTTTTGCCAAACTCTTCAGATGGGTAGCCACTGGGCGCAGCCACAAAATCAACACCTAACTCAGATAAAATCGGACGTGAACCGCGGGAACTATAAAGCTGATACTGGAGGATAGAGCGGGTTTCCTCCTTGAGCGGGAGCACTCGACCTCTTAAGATCAGAATCCCTGAGAATGGATGAAATCGCGGTATGGCTTCGACATTGAAAACGAGGAATCCTGTCTCAATCACGTCGAAGTGTCTCCTCCCCAAACTCTTCCCTCCCTCGAAGGAGGCTCGACACTACTGCGGGGACTCCAGCTGTTATAGGCATAACCTCGAAGCGGAGCTCGCGACCCTCACGGAATCGGCCTTTGCGTAAAACCGGGATGGAGCTGCGAACTTGGGAGAAGGCATCGTAGGAGGAGTAGCGACACTTGCCCCTGCACTCGGGCATGGGTAAAGGTGGCAGCGGGGCGTCCCGACCTCGGGACTTTACCACGGCGGGCGGCCCTTCTGAGTCGGGAGTTTTCCGGCTTCACACTTGAGGACACGAGGACGGCGTCTCCACCCAGAGCCGAAGCTCTCCTTAGTGGGCTTAGCGTGGGAGGCCGACGTGAAGAACTTCATAACGGAGGGTGAGCCTCGAAACGCGAGGCGGGACCTCAGACGAAGATACGGGAATATCGGAGCTGATAAGCTCGGAGTAAAGCGCGAAGACACTGGCTTGACTTCGGCTTTACGACCTCGTCTTCGGGTGAGTGAAGGCGAATACACGAATAACGCCTGACCCGATGCAAAATTAGGGACCTATAACTGAGAAAGCCGGACCGAGACTAAACCAAAGCCAGCTCACGCGATTCTCGGGAGTGGTCAGGGCAGTAGGATGCCGATGTGTCTTCCTTGATGAAATTCGTACTCCTGACTACGACCACTTAACAAAGTAACACACTTTCAAAATTATGGGAAGATGGGAGATCGGGGATGATCGGAAGCCCATTGGCTTGCCTTAGACGGATAAAAAGCCCTCGACTTCCTTCATATAAAGAGAGGTCGAGGACGGAGCTATCTTTGGGAACACCCAAGCCCTTGTCCACTGAAGAAGACTGACAACAATCGAAATACCGAGAAATTGGGTGAGAAAGTTGAGAGGCGAGACGTTGAAATATTCTGAAACCGCTTTTTATAAAGGGATGTAGAGGAAAACGGAGGCCATTGTCGAAGGCCACCTCGAAGAAGCACACCATCTTGGGTACTTGGACCACGTAGGAGGTTAAAATGTAGGGAGACCAGACCTGGACACCAAAAGGGGGCTGTAACGTATACAGTTTCCTATATAAGGCTTTCGACTCGGCTAGGTCCAGCGCGAGCATTACGCACGGTGACGAATATTAGTCCAAACGGGGTACTTAATCTCGTCAATTCTACCCTTGCCTTTATCTAAGGGGAAAGGTTCCCCGGGCGTCTCAGAAAAGCAACCCATTAAGCGATCACGAGGCACCACTTGTACGCCAGAATAGGATACAACAGAGAGTCACCTCCAATCTTGAGAAGAGGAGTGACCTGGGCAGATAGCAGTGTAAGAGCAAGACCCTAACCAATCAGCCTAACGCCTCTCTATATTACTATTAAAGACACAGAAGGAAGAAAGGCACGTCCCGAAACGAACGAAAAGGCTACCTTAAGCGGAGTATCGCAAAAGCGGCCCAGAAGGAACTACGCGGAAGGTCGAGCGAATGTTAAGGAAGGGGCAGAACTCGCGAGAGAAACAAAAATTTGTAAGATCGGAACCTGAGCGACGGTCGGAGGATGTTTTTAAAAGCGGAAGAACTAGAAGGAATGGCCCAGCCCAGAAAGTCATCATTATCACCGGGACATATGATGGCTGACAAAGCCTAACGAGCCATCACGAGCAAACACATGGAAGTCGCACCAGATTCGAAAGCGATACAGCCGCACATGCTTTCATTTGTACCCGAGGGTTGGGGAGCAGCTGATAGGGTTTAAAAAATGGCGCCGCGGGGCCCACTCATGGCTCGAGGGAAAGGTAAGATGCAGGAGCCCACGGCACCGGCCCCGAAAGCGGGAGCCCGGTCGTTCGCCACTACTTGGGGCGATAGCGTCAGACGATCGAAAAACCCGTAATCTATAAATAAAACTAAATCTCACCAGTAAGGGAAGTAGGATAATTCCCAATAACAGCTTATCCTGTAAATCAAATCGAATCTCACAAATGAGGGAAGCAGGAGATGATTCTGACCTTTTTTTGTGACTTATCTACATCAAATCAATAGGAATCTCACGATGAGGAATGCCAGTAATTCTCAATAACTACTCCCTCGTTATCCCTTATTGATAGATATGATAAGGCGGAAAATACCCGTCAAATGGGAAAGAATTCTTACCACCATCAGGTGGAGAAAAAACATATCTTTATAAATACCGGGCCACCCCATCGGTGAAGGTACGCGAGACTTATGCACCAATACTTCCTTGTCGCGGTTGATCTTTCTCTTCCCGCAGGAAAGAAGTGACTTAGGCATCGGGCGACAGCGAGTGACCCCGCCCGATCATCTTTCTTTCTTGTTTTGGAGAGTCCAACGTCCAGGCCGACGGGCCAGGCCATCGACCGAGTTCAATTAGGCCCGATTAGACACGCTCTGGCCCGGTCAGGTTGAAAAGGCATCATCAAGGATAATTCTCAATAATAGCTTATCCTGTAAATCAAACGGAATCTTACCAATGAGGGAAGTAGGATAATTCTCAATAACTACTCCCTCATTATCCCTTAATGTCGATAGCTATAAAGCGAAATACCCCGTCAGTGGGAAAGAATCCTTACGTCACATTGGGAAAAACATCTACTATAAATACTAGGCCACCTCATCGGTGAAAGGTACGCGGTACATCGCGCTGCGTCTTGTTCCACTGGCGATTGATACTCTTCCACGGGGAAAGAAGCCCAACCCAGGCATCGGGTGGCAGGCGAGCCCCGTAGATCCTCTTTCTTTCTTGTTTTGCGGAGGAGTCTAACATTGGAGTCGGTGGATAGGCCCGGCGGCAGTTCAATTAGGCCAGGTGATTGACGGCTCAGGCGATTCCCGGTTGAAAAAGGCGTCGTCGGTACTTAGCCATCATTAGTATTAAATTTATTTGTTTTTAACATTGGGTAGCGAGTAGGGATGACAACAAGACAGATTATTTCGGGTTCTCGCCCCGTCTTGCTCTTAATGGGATGAGTTTAGTTTAATTGTAATCGAGTTTTTAGCAGGTTTGAGTTTATTTTATCAAATCCGAGACGGGTTCGGGACGGGTTCAGGTATTGTTACTCACGCCCCCGCCTCGATTATATTTTAAAATAATTTTTATTATTTTATTTTATACTTTAATATAAATAATAATAATTAGAATGTTTTTAATAAAGAATTTATAAAAATTCATAATATTTTTATTTTTATGAAATATATTAATTTTAATATAATAAAGCAAATATAAAAAAAAAAAATAAAAAATAAAAACAAAAATCAAATGTAAACGGGGCGGGTTTGAGAATTTTCCTATCCTCTCCTCGTTTCGTTTAATTTTTTAAATGAGACAAGTTTTGGAATTTAAAAAAAATAAACGAGTCGGGTCGGGATGGTATCGTCGAAAACCTCGTTAATAAATTACTAGTATTGTATATTGCTAGCCATATAAGCATTGAATGACCGATGAAGTTTTTAACTTTGTTTTGAGTGGAAGCGAAACTTACGAGAAAAACTAAATATTTTAACTTTTTGTATTTAGAACTTTTTTAAAAAATTTCAACAATAAGTGGTGAAAATTTAAAAAAAAAAAACGACTTAATCTTGAAAAGTGAATGACTTTCGATATTAAGTCAAACAAACAACCCCTTATATTCATGTATAGGAAAAAAGACTTCTCTATGTCAACCTGATATTATTTGCAATATAATGGAGAAGGTGATTGACAAATTCTCTAAGACTATTTTGGTTCTAGAAAATTTGGAGGAAAGGAAAATAAACATATTGTTAGATATAACATATTATTACTATTTGGTACTTTAATTATTTTAATTCATCAAGATTAAATAATTTGAAATATATAATTTTTTAATTAATTTTATTTATATTTGATTTTCTTTTAGATTTTTTTATTAAAAAAACTAAACATAAAAAAATAAATAAGGAAAGGAAAGAATGTTGAGAAAAATGATTTTCTTATATTTGGTTATCTAATAAAAAATCTCAAAGGGAATCAAATATGCATAAAATTACTTAGAAACTTATAAGAATAAATAACTGTAATGTAATATTTTTTTTGGTCACACTATGAGGTGTTTTGAGTGAGCTCATATACACCGCGAAGCAGCTTAAATGTGCGATTAGTATCTGCCATCTGATCGGAAGGATGTGAACGATAAAGCTTTTCTGTGAGAACATAATTGAATTCCCATGACTCAAATTTGAGACCTTTGGTTAAGTTAAAAGAGACCTCTAGACTACAATGCAATATACAAAGTGAACAAATGGCAAAAAAAAAAAAAAAAAAAAAAAACGACTAGAATAACAATAGTTCAATTTTCTAAGCCCAAATTGACAAATGCAAGCCCAAATTATATAGAGGGCTATTACACGTAAGCTCATACCATAGAGGAGCAACCTTAATATGAACAAAACAAATTTGGTTGGGGGGAATCATGAAGCCTAATTACGTTTACAAAAACTACATCTAGTCATGGAAACATGGTACGTACAGAAGAAGAATATTATTAACAAACAAACATAGGATCTCATGCTGTGCCCAGCTTGGAATGGGATAAGTCTAATCCCATATAAGTTACATGAAGGAAGGAGCTCAACATATTGAGAGTACGGATAAAAGCACAGCGTAGGGGGCTCGAGCCCAACGCATCAGGCCCAACCCCTAACGCACCTACATCAGGCATCTGGGAAAGAACACTAGTGCTGCTTGATTGCCCATATCATCTCGGACATGCCACTCCTTAGGCTGAGGACCAAAACCAGATCGATGTAGGTCGAGTTGCAAAGACCCGATCTTCAACAAATAGACAAATTTGGTCAAAATGCTTGCACCGACCACCACGTGGATTACCACGAACTCCACTCCCATGAACCCCACTACCATGATGGATTAGAAGCCAACAATTGGACAACATGTGGCAAACTTCAATAGTATAAATTGCTTCGATTATAAACTTAACATATGTGTAATCTTTTTAGCAACATGAGAGAAATACAAATTCTTTAATAATTATTTCATTTCCACAGCTCATCTACAAACATTTTCTTAGTTTTTTTTTTGTAAACATACTCGTTTCATTTACCATCATGAAATATTTCCAAAGGGATTAATTATCATATAATTAGTGTATGATAGATCTTATTAACTCAATATTTAATATATATATATAATTATAGGGGTAATTGATAAGAATAATCCATAGTTTGACCGATTTTCTTTAATTGGTCCTTTCTGGGTTTAGCAGGAATAATCGTGTTTGGAGGGTTAAATATCCAGAATGGTCCAGCTTGGGACTGCGGCCCGAGCACAGTTGGTTAAAATGTCAGCGTCTTAGGCTCCCAAAATTTTTATTTAAAAAAAAAAATTCAGTTTCATCCTACTTCATCTACGGCAAATCTGCCGGCGTGTCATTATTTAATTGACCACCAAAATTTTAATTTTTAAAAAAAATTCAGTTTTTAAAAAACTTTTCTTCTTCTCCGTCATGGTTTATCTTGAGGTCGCCATTCTCATTTTTCGGCAACCATTTATACTTTCTCTTTTGGATTGATTTGATTTTTTTTTGGACTTTGATTCATTGTTAATGTGTTGTCTTTGTCGGACAACCATTTATGGTTTTGTTTCTGGTCGTCATCTTCTTTAGGTAAGATAATTTTTTTTTTTTTTTTAATTCTGGTGAAGAAAAGATGTGTGTCTACTTTTGCTTTTCAAAAGATGCGTTCGCTTTTGCATTGGATGATCATAATTTTCTAGGGCAAATTGTCTTTTCGCACAAACCCTATTTTTTTTCAAAACTCCAAGACTCGATCTTATTTGTGAGCTCTGGTAAGTTTCTTACTAGAATCATAAAATTGACCCTCTGTTTGGTTTCTCAGAAAATAATTGTATAGGGTTACTGTTGAATCAAATTGAAACAACCGAAGACGCAAAGCTGATATTTGTTTATTTATTTTATTTTCCTTCGTTTCTGCTTTGCGAGCTACAACCAAAATTCTGGATAAAAGCATATAAAATCTGAAAGATCAGATTTTGTGATTTGTTTTTGCTTTTTTAAGTTTATTTTCCGTGGTTTTCTCGACAATCCTTCTCCATCCTCTCAATATTGAGCAAATCCTTCTTATATTTTCTGCACATATGAGTTAATTTTAGTCAATTTTGGAATTTTAGATTGTTTTTTAAGAAGTTTGCTTGGTTACAGACCAGGGATCTACAAAAAGCGCGGCTGAAAGACTCTTATTAGGTTTAGTCGGGCCAAACTGGAGCTAAAAAAGCTTGACCAATGGCCTTGGCAGACTGGCTTAGTTTAAGAAGAAGTGGGCCGAGCTACGATTTTAGGCTCATTTGCTTTGATCTGGCATTTAGATTCATGGAGCTGTGAGGCCGGCAGAGCCCGGCCAAAAAAACCACGTCTATATGACCCGCCCTAAAAGCTCGACCCCTCCACTTAGGTAGTTAGGTTTTTATTTAAATTGTATTGAGTTAAATAAAAGAATATAAAAATAAGCAAAAGCAATTGAAATAAAAATAATTCATTTTAAAAATTTTATTCATCGAATATAATTACATTTGGAAATGTATGAAAAGTTCTGTCAGCTATAAAATAAGTCACATCTCAGTAGTTTACACACTTACTTATTTGTCGTCGTTTGTATAAGAAAATAAAAATACAATATACATTTAACGAAACATTTTAATCACTATTTTTTGGTGACGGTGAATTATCATGGATCCATTCATGTTTTGATAAATTTAGGATTCTACGTATCGATCCCATTTAGTGCGAACTACCGAGCGTTATCGTGCGATCTTTGTTCGTTAAGTGCGATATTGTAAACATCTTCTTGCGTGAGCAGCGTGACAAATTCTGTCGACTTTTTTGATAGCGAGCTGATTGCCTTTAAGCGACTTAGATCTGGTATGCTCACAGGACCGCGGTTAATACATCCGCGTGCGATAATAGATAACGCGAGAATTATTTTATTTGTTGTTTTTTCCACCATTCTAAATTTCAAAATCTTCATTATCTTCAAATGGAATTGTTTCTACACTAAGATATCTATTTATATTGGTTGTATTATTTGGAGAACTAGTTATTGCTTTTTTTCTACTTTAGAAAAGCATTTCTAAGGGCTTTTATAAAAGATGAGGGCTGTCGTGGATGATGATTTTATCATTAATATCGTTCCCAGTATTTTTTAACTATAAATATTATATAAAATATATAATAATGAATTTACTTCGTTTTTAATTTCTTCAATTTTTATTTGATCTTCATTGTAAATAACTTGCAACCATTCATCTAGAGCATCAAATTTTAATCTAGGGTCCACAATTAAACCAATATAATGAATCAAGGGTATTTTTCTGATATTTTTAATCTTTTATATCATTGCAAAAATTGTATCATTAAAAATTTCATAACTTAAATAATTTTGTAGTACTATATAAATACTAGTTATTTGCATAATGACCCGATGTGAAGTTGGATGTCTGATCTGAAATATTTGTTGAAACATCAAAAATTTAAAATATATCATAGAAGGTCATGATGTCTACGTCATGTCGTTTAATAAATCCAGCTTGTCTACGATTACTATTATTATTAGATAGTTCGTTTCGTATGAATTGTGCTACGTTTTATATTTTGTAATATTTTGTAAGGCATAGAGTAGAATTTCATCCCAATTGGTATATCTAAACTTATATTTTTTTCTTTTCATATTTGCAATTTTGCAACAATAAAAAAATAATTCATGTTTTGTAGGAGCAATTAATATTATGTGCAACCTCTCTAATTTTTTCTAATGTACTATCCAACTTGTTTTAATCCATCTTTTACAATTTAAAATAATATTGCACAACAACGTATGTAAAATAATTTGCATGATCCTCTTTTCTTTTCAAAATCTTTTTAATCTTTGTATTCTTTGCGTCATTATTAGAAGCATTATCCCAATATTGTGTAAATATTTTATCGAATACTAAATCATAATTTATCATTTATTAAAGTTGCTATATTTTTACCCTTTGTAAGTATTTATTGTTTTTTAAATAAAATTATTAACTTTTATTTAACATCGTAAATATCACATATAATAAACGATATCTACGTAAAAAGCTTTCTATGCATTAAAGATGTCAAAATATAAGATGTTAAACAAATTTTTATTCAAAATTTACCAAAATATTTTAAATTTTCTCTTTACGTTTGAAATTTTTTATATGCCTTTTAACAATTATTTTGGACCCGGCCTTTGAATTGAGGATTAATCGATGTTTGGTGTTTACGAATATTCATGAGTTTCCTTACGTATTAAGGTTGTTCATTTCTTACCTTATGCAATGATCGTTCTTCCGCGACACGAGGGCTCATCATAAGAATTTTTTTTTTAAATTTTCTACATTCATCTTTACCTAATTGCATATAATTTCTAATATCTACATTATGCCAACTTTACACTATTCATTATGTCTTTTAGATGACTTGTGCGAATTTGATCCATATTAAGTTTGCTACAAATTTTACATTTTGCTTTTATTTCTTTTTTATTATTTTCTAAAATTATTTCTATTATATCAAAAAAATTCCATATATTTGAACTATATTTTTAGCTTGATGATGCACATGGACTAGAAGAAGATGCACATGCACTATCCATATTAAAATTATTAATAAAATATTATACTAAAAAAAATGAATCAAAATACAATGTAACAAACAAATAGAAAAGCAAAGGTGGAGAAATATTACTCAATTGGAGGATCAGAGCGGAGTACTTACAAAGGTCGAATTATTAGGAGTCACTAATGCTTGATTTGCAATTTGCACCACCAATAATATAATGTAATATGAAGTGAAGAATAATATAAGGAAGAAAATGAAGTATGAAAGAATGTAGAAAATTGAGTGAACTTGTGAGTGAAATTAAAAAAATTAATTTGATGAAAAATGGTAAATAAAATGTATAGTATTTATAAGAAAAAAAAGTGAAAAAAATGGGGAAAGGTTAAATGATCGCTTTTGACCGTTAGGAAGAAGAAAATGGAGAATATTATCGTTAGAAAGGGGGTGGGGTGTTCCACCAATGGTCACATATGACCATTGGGGAAGGGAAGAGAGGGGTCGGTAGGGAAGGCACATTTGTTTGGGCTCAAATGGTAGAGCCATATGCCTTAAAAATTTCTTAAGCCCGGCCCGTTGATCGGTTAACCGGCCCAAAGGCGGAATTTTGAGCTGATTACCAAGGCCTTATTTCTTTAAGGTGGTGGGCCCGGCCTGGCCGTGATGGAGACCCACTAGTTCAGAATGCATTTGCGGTGTCACTCGTACCCATTTATGATGCCCCGAATCCGAGGGTCTTTTTTAGCCACGTACACAGGTTTATCGCTGACAGAGAAATCTTTATCACGATCAAATACCCCTATCGCTCCGTCTGCATAGTGTGTGCATCCCGATCATGGCGCATGCATCGTCTTGTGATGAAGCGCCTCATCCGCGCGGGGCTGTACCTTATCGTGACAAACGGCACGCTCACGTAGTGTCCATTCTGTTGTATTACGGATGAACTCGATCATTACATGGATCTTCTTACCATGGTGAACTGCGCATCGCGACCTAAAATTTTCGTGTTGTGACCTAGTTTCCATAGCCTACACATCTCTCTGTTGTGACAAAGAAAAGTCCTGTCGTGACATAGAATCTCCTTTCTTGGCACTAGCGCCCAGCGGGAATTCCTAGCATTCACTACAGCGCACCTGCGTATACGCTGGCACGGTTTTATCGCTGCGCATGGCCTCCTTTATGCGACCACGGCGCGGTGCGCCCGTATGTATCGTGCGTGCTAGCCTTCACCGCCCAACCACATGCGTGTGCGTGAGTTCTGTTATGTGACTCTGTTCACGACCTAAAAATCCTATGTCATGATAGAATTTCTCCCTACCTTGGCCAACTCTATCGCGACATAGAATTGCTCTGTTGCGACATAATTTCTCCTTGCCTTGGCCAACTCTGTAGCTACAAGAGACCCTTTGGTCTTGGCCAAACTCTGTCATGACAAAAAATACTCTGTCGCGACACAATAATTTTTTGTCGTGACCTTAAATCTTGGCTTAACGATCTCACATTTGCGACCCTAACCTCTACGTTGCTTGGCCAAATCTACAGTCGCGACAAAGGTATGTCGTAACATTGTCACTTCAGCAGAGAGCAACCCGCGACCGCAGTGGCTTCCCTACAAAGAAGACCCGAATCTGCCGTGACCTGAAGCCCATATCGCGGCGGAGAAAACCTCGCCCATGACCGCTATAGCAGGTAGTAGCCTTTTTGGAGGCCTTTTGCACCTCCAACTCTCACTTTAATTACGATGGGATTTCATACTCACTTTATACACATTCTACAGGCAGTATAAAATTTGGAAAACTATTAACATTACACTGAACAAGTCCAAAAATAAGTTTTTATTACAAAACTTCTCATTTACATATACAGAAACTGGGTTTTCTACATAGAATTTTACAAAACACAATAAAGCCAAAATCTGGCATTTTTCATAACTAACATCTTGGATGTGTTTCATTCCAAGTGTACCTCTAGTACCCAAAAATATTTTCTCACGATGGGGTGAGTAATGCCTAGCAGAGGAATTCTCCTACAAGGGCTACTTCTCACCTAAGTGCACATGCAATGACAAACATACACATTCAAGTAAAAATATTCAAGAACTCTCTCGAATGTTTATATTACTAATGCCACAATATGTGAGTTCTAGAGCTCCTTGCATGCACATTTTGTCATATATGAAAAAAGCATTTTCAAAGCAGATTTTTGTTTTGAAAACTCATTGGACAATCTCCGATATAATTTATTGGACAACCCTCCGATATAATTTATTAGACATACTCCGATAAGATTTGCTGGACAACCCTCTGATATAATTTATTGGACATCCTCCAATAAGATTTGTTCAAAAACCATGTCATGCACTCACACCCGTTCATGCGATGTCCACGTGCATATGAAATGCAGAATGCCATTTCATGCCAATTCATGTTACATGCATGATAGGTATTACATGCAACATTAATAAATCGTGGATAATTATGACTCTCACATATAATTCCATTCATAAATATCATAAAAATCGTACATCATATAAGCATATATTAACATGATTTTACACAATAACATGTGCTAATTTTTCCTGTGATGGCATAGCTTGATACACCGCAGTCCAATGCGGTCTCAAATTCAATCCCCGGATTGTAAACGATCAAAAGAATTTAATCTTTAAATCCAAAATTTTGGGGATTGAATTACCTGACCACTCCGACCGAACCAGTATTAGAATTAAATGACTCTTGGAAATGAGAATAGCAAAGTAGGAGAGAAGCCATCTTAGGTTGGCGAAAACCTCTGACCTTCTTATGCCTATACAAGCTCTCATCGCGTAGATGAACTTTGCCTCTTACTCCGACAAAGCGAAACAAATCTCGTAAATCTTAGAGAGAAGGTAGAACCGCTCCTCTTTCATCTTTTTCTTTTCTTTTGGCACTGCTTCTTTTCCGCTCCCGCAGCTTCTCTCCGCGAATATGATCGCCAGTTCAAAGTGGGAAATTTCTATCCCTTCCTCGCACCACATATCTCTTTCTCATTTTTTCTTTATTTTTGGTTTTCCTTTCTCTGCTTTCCATCCAGGCTTAGTTTCCTTTCTACAGGGGTATGACCACTGTGTGCATGAGTCGCACTCTTAGACTTTTGATTTATCTCTCCACATAACATATGTCTTAATGTGAGCCATGGGTATTTTCCTTTTTACTATTCATATGTCATATCTTGGATGCATGCGATAAGTGGCAATTGCAGCGCCACGTAGCTCTCGAAGCCATGTACCCCCTCGACTGCCATGTGGAAGCCCTCGTGGTATCTTGTGGCACCAACTCCTTATTATGCCGATACCTCGAAGAAAGCGAGAGTGCATTTGTCTAGGAATTTGATAAAATTCAACTGGGTAACTAGATTTCGCTAGATGTTTCCAACGGTGAAGTCCGTTTTGTCAACCAATATTTAGAAAAATTCAAGGTTTTCAACCTATACTATTGCAGCAATTACCGTTTTGTCATTTTTCAGAAAAATGGAATTTTCCCGAGTTTTACAACATTAGTATTCGAATCCTAATACTGGTTGAAGATTATCAGAATTTTCTAGCAATCCAAACAAAACTCCAGAAATTCCAAATTATCATAAAATGCAGATTTCTAGCAATTCTAATAAGGCTCTGATTTTAAAGAAACATCTGATCAAGACTCATCCTGTCACACAGCTCGTCTATTTCAAGACAAATGCCCATAGAAAGTATCACAGTAAAGAAAGGGACACGAAAAAAGAAACTATAATATAAAGAAATCACAAGAAAAAAAACATGAAATTGAGATGAACAAAATGAGAACAAAGAAATATGATCTTTGTTATCTTTTCGTAGCCGTCGAAGTGGCAACAGATATGCCCACGGAGTGAACGGTGGAGGCAATAGAGTTAGCATTTGTCGATTGTTTTAGTAATTGTTTGGATTTTCAGAAAATCAAAAAAAACTCCAGAAACTTTAGTTTTATTTTGCTTTCAGAAACTCCAGAAAATAAAGCCGAAAATTCGAAATAGAAAATTCTCTTTAGTGGAGGAAAAGGAGAGAAAGGACATGGACGGAGCATGAAGATGAATAGGAGGGGAGAGGGGTATGTGTGGGATAGGGGGATAAAATTGATTTTTTTTTTAAATAAAAATATTTGGGGCCAATTAAATAATGACACATGATGAGAGAAAAGAGAGGGAGGATTAAACTGATTTAAAAAAAAATAAAAATCATGGGATCAATTAGATAGTGACACATGGTCATGTAGAATTATTTTAACTTCCTTAGCCGATCACCAATGCCTCACGACCACTACAATACGGGACCCCCCAAACATGAGATTATTCTTTGTTAATCAGTAGGTGAGACTAATTAAAGAAGACCGACCAAACTATGGATTATTCCTGTCAATTACCCATATATTATATGAACTAACTAACCCAGAATGGACAATCTTATTGAAGATGGAAGATGCCATGAGGGTAGCCCCATTCAATACTAATGAAGAAAAAGCAAAGAATATTGTTAAAGTTGGGTGACTCGAATTTTGTTCAGTCCAACCTGAAAAATAAAATACTTACCATAACCTAAGCGATTGGGTCTGCACGTGATGGCATGTGAGCGTTCAACATGCACATATTTGAGCTTTGGGGAAAACTATTAATTAACACTACTACTCACTCACAGTATGCAATATTCCATAACATAGGGTTTGTTTGGTTCATTTTTTTTGGCTTGTTGTATTGAGACGGAGTTTTGAAAATCTAAAACATATTTTAGTGTTTTTTAGCTATTAACATTCTCTGTGAATTTAATGTTGTTTACACTAAAACAAATTTTATTTAAGGGTAGTAGGAGATGGAGTTGAATAGATATACCAAGCCCAAATCGTGTGAGTTCGACCCCAATCGAAAAAGCCCCGAACCATTGAGAATCGATGTGAGAAAAGTGGGGACATTTACGAATTTTTAAATAAGTTATCAAAGTACACTTGACAGAGAATAGAAAGACTTTTCAAGGGGAGAAGATGAAGGAGACTTTTCCTCCAAGTCATGACATGACAAAGCACGTGAGCAATTATTGGAAGTGGGGAAAGTTACTTAGGGAACAATACTTCTTAGTGGGGAAAGTGAGTAGTTATTAGAGAAAGTGGATTGGGGCAGTTACTCAAAATTCTTATAAAAGGAAATCAAAGCATCAGGCAGGTGGGCGCAACAAGGCACAGGAAAAATAGTAAGGTGATCAAAGTGTGGTTTAGGAAGCCTGAAAATTTTTCTAGATCTCGAGATGACAAAAGCAGACTTCACCATTGGATTAAATCTCGCAAAATCTAGTTACAGAAAATTTTCGCTTCAATTCCAGACAATTAGATTTTTCGCGATTTCGGGATGTGAGGCATCTAATGACTCAGGGGGCGATAATTTTATGAGAATCTCGGGAGTTAGGAAATAACTTAAATAAAGTTCATTTAAAATAAATTGAACTTGAACCGGGATGAGATAAATTATTTTGGGGCAGAAACGGACTCGAATGAGTAATGGACACATGGCACGATGTGGGCCATGTAAAAACTTAAGAATTAAGTTAGACAAAAAAAAGAAAAAAAGACAAAAAAAAGAAAATCAGTTGGGGCAGAAAATGAGCGATTTTCTTTGAAGAAGAAAAAGCTTAGTAAGTGAGAGAGAGAAAAGAAAAAAAAATCAAAACTTCTCTCTTCGATCCCACGAGGATTCTATCGATTGGAATTCTTAATTTAGAACAAAGTTTCATCCTACTAAACAAGAACTCACGTGTGAGTACCAGAAAACATGGATTTGTGAGATTCAGTGAGTTTGGAAATCAAAGGTTTCGAGGTTGCTAGGTGTCGCAGGACTTCCTAGAGTTTCTTCTACATTTCGAAAGTAGGGATTCTTCTTTACATTGACCATCCGTTACAGGGGCTGTTTGGTTGAGTTTAATGCCTTCGAGGCGGGTTGGCCGCGTTGCCCTAAGGGGCTGTTGGCAAAATAATGGGATTATGGAATGAGTGCCATGTTTTGACTCTATATGATGTCAAGTTTTTGGGGCTGATTATAGGTAGGGTAGTGTGAGCGGGTCGGGGCCAGAGCTTTGAACATTTCGAGCTGGAAGCATTGAATTTATAGACGAGGATTACGGGCGAGTAGGAAGCTTTGACAGGTAAAATCGAACAAGTTGGCTGAATTTAAAAAGAAGCTTGGCAGGCTCATTAGGCTCATTTTCCATATGAGCAGGCTCGAGCTTAACCTCGAGCTCAAGCCCGATCCAAGGCCTAGCATAAGGTTGTTGTAGTCGATCCTCGAGCTCGATCCGTATACTTTACCTTTGTAATCAATCGATAACGGAAATACATCAATTAAGGAAAAAAATTTCTATGGGATTTGTTTTACCTTAGTTGATTTATGGTGTTGCTAAAGCTATTAAAGCCACCTCCTTGACATTTGTTTCTCTTTGCGGATTCTGTAGAATTCCCTTGTGTTGCAACTTAAAAATTAACAATAGAATTGAAACAAGTGAAGTGCAGTGAAGAATAAGATGCAGAATCCATTGAATAGAAACATGATTGGTTTTAATCGATTTATATGATAAAGAAATAAATATATCAATAAAGATCACATCAAAACCGAGCTCATTAGTAACAGCGAAACTATTTGACAATATCTTTGCTGCATGGTTAAAGTTGCATTTACGCCCTCTGACTACGAACTCGCGCCGGTCTGTTTTCAGGAACCATGGCTTCACCTTGCGATTTGGAGATCGGAATGCCCACCATGTTGAGCCGGTCGTGAATTTCATACCCGATTGGTGATGGCACTCCAGAAGCATTACAATCTGATGCGCGATCCGGATCTTTGGCCTCCTTATTTTACTCTATGAAACCTACCCCCGATCACCCTTGATGCCTTTTATACCTCCTGAATACATTTCAGGTTAAGTCGATGCGATGTCAAAAGTTTAATACTGATTGAGATTGGATCGTGATAGTAGGCTAAATTGATAAGTATTAGTGGTCCGATGCATTTACGCCCTCAATGCTACTCAAGATCGACAGGCCTTGTCTAAGATCATGGCCACGACCTCATAGTTCCGCGGGAGCCCCCGATACCCTCATATTTGTAATCGGATTCTTGTACACGGGATCGACCGGTCGTACGATGGAGTCATACCCAACATCCATGTCCCTTCCCGGCGTCCCTTTGCGGCACCTTCTTCATAGTATCACTGGAACATGTCGCGCACCTTTGCTTCTCGTGGGTCTGGTACAGCTCACCAGGCATATCTGGAGATCAGAGTATAGTCCCACGTAGACGGCGTGGGGACCAGCTCAGAGCTCGGCCGTCTTAAATCGTCAAACGCCTCCTTAAGCGGCTTCGCGGGGATTCACGCATTTGCCATCCATGTCATTTGGATCTGGGGAAGCGAGGATCCATTACGCCGATATCAGGGACACATGACTTGGGCATTTCACTTCGGTGCGCTTGAGTCGGGATCGCACCGGTGAAGACCCGGATCACGCCGACCCCGGAGGCCGTGGCGGAAGCCTCGTTCCGGAGCGGATGTCTGGCCCGGCCCGAGGCGAGATCTCAGTTTATCAGAGCTGGGTGCAAGGCTCGGCTGGCTCGTTTAGGTCGCGCGAGGAATTTGGTCAGGCCAGAACTTTCAGTGGGGCTGGGGCGAGGCCCGGTGGCTTGACGTTGCCAGCCCTAAATTATGGGTTAGAAGGGAGGAATTTGGACTAGTGTCAGCTAGGAGTGTGGCCCTATCGAAGACTTGTTGTTTGGGCTTTTGAGATCACCCAGGTGGACATCCTATAGTGATTATAGTCCGTTTTTCAGAACACTTATAGGTTACTTACTATTTTGACGAGACTTACTATCCTAGATTTTTGAGACTGATTTTCGGCTAGGAAAAGTGAGGGTGGACTAGTATCTTTCAAGGGAACTTGTAGCTCTATCTTAAGGAGCTTGATGTTAGGCTTTTGGATCTCCCCAGATGGACCTCTATACTTTCGAGTTATGGTTCTTTTCCAGTACTATAGCTTGAACATTTTAATGATTTGTGTCCAGATTTTTGCCACAATTGGTATATGATTGTAGTATATCATTGCTTGAATTAAGTGATATACTTAGTTGAAATTGTGTTGAAGTCAAATTGTGTGTTCTAATGGTTTGGCTTGGGATGTGTTTGTGTATGAACAAGGCTATTGCATGGCTTAGTTGTAGGCTAATTGTGGACGTAATTATCACAATTTAAGTCACAGAGTATAAGGTAAAGTCATTGCTTGATTGGTGATGATATTGATGTCAATATATGCGTGTATATAATATGTTGGCTTATGTATTTATATAATATTTGGAAATTTTATGTTAATTGATATGATTATCAATTGCATACCATTAATATGCATGGTTTAAATATCCATATGACACTCATCATATATATGGCATGGTATAGGCATGGAATGACATAATTGCATTTAATATGCATGGGGACTCGCATTAATGGGTGTGTGTCATGAGTCATAATCATTCATCATTCTTGGTAGTGGGTGGTAGGCTCGGTGCTGGACTCGTCAATGAGTCTCAATTACCATTCATAGCTTTGAATAAAGGAGTACATTTATGGAGTTGTCAATGCTTTTGAATAAAGTGGTTTATGGTATCTAATGCTTTTGATTAAAAGGGTTTATCGGAGAATGTCAATGCTTTTGAATAAATGATTTATAGAAGATTGACCAATGCTTTTGAATAAAGTTGTTTATCGGAGATTATTCCAATGTTTTTGAATAAAAATTTGTTTATCGGAGGATTGTCAGTATCACTGAATAAAAGGCTTTTTATCGGGCGTATCCAATACTTTGAATAAAGCTGTTTATCGGAGATTATCCAATAATTTTGAATAAGGCTATTTATCAGAGATTGTCCAATGCTTTTGAATAAAGTTGTTTTATCGATTGTCGATGACTTTAAATAGCCAGTGTATAAGGGATATCCAGTAGTTTTAAAAACAAAAGCATTTTGGATAAAGTCATTGGTGAAGCCTATAATGACAAGTTTTTACACTTAGCATAAGCACATGTGAGAGTCGGTGAGGACTCATTATTAAGGCATGAGTGAGTGACCTTCATTCAAGGCATGTAGGCATTCGGAGTAGAGCTGCATTTTGCTTGAATGTTTGATTGTGTGAACATGGCATTGCATGTGCACTTAAGTGGGGAGTAGCCCGTAGGGTTACCCTCTTTGGGCATTGCTCCTCCTCCTGTTGCCGGACCCACTTTCAAGTGGGGGTATGCGGGTGGATGGCCTTCATCGGGGCCGCGGTTGTGAAGAAACGGATTATGGCTGGTAGTTGTTTTGACATGTATTTATATATTATGTATAAAATTATTGTAATAAACTCTTATGAGATATTGTGATATAGTTGTATACGTTAAATCATGGAGTCGGAAAGGGACACGTGGTACAATGTCGGGTTACCGACATCCAGTCTTTGCGGGTTGTGGGTTATCATGAGCCCCTCGGGTTTGGGACATCTGACTTGGTATCGGGGCTTAGGTATCCCCGAGTACTGGGGCTTAGTGGGCATGAGTTTAGGACATGCGGTTATAGTCTGAGCTTGGAGAGGTTATGAATGCAGGGCTAGATGTCGATAACGACGTCATAGCTTAGTATCAAAGTATTCATTGTGTATTTTATGTAAATCATTGTGGCGATGATTGTATTCACATGTCATGTGTTACATGTTATGTGGATTATATGTATGATAGGTTGTATATAGAAAACGAAGAACACTACGATTAGAGAACATAACCTTAGGGGTTCGGAAAATAAATGAGCATGCTATGTCGGGATTGTGAGTTAGAGATCTCTGGGATCCTACTCACTGTGGACCTAAGGGTCATGGACATGTCAGAGTTTGATGTCATCCTCGGGATGGACTAGTTGACGGCACAGAGTTGTCATTGAGGGGTGCATGATTTTAGGAGGTCAGCTCACGTAACGATGTTTGTATTGTGTTTCAAGGAGATAAGCACTGTTTTTACTCCCGAGCCGTGTATGACAATTAGGTTGCACGGCAAGCGCGATTGATGGGTTGGTCGCAAGCCTACTCAGCATGAGGTGAGACAAGAGTTGAGTCTCGCCTCGGGGGTGGTTTATGAGTATGAGGATAATTTTTCCCAAAAGAGCTACCGGATTACTCCCTCGCATAGAGCATGGGTCGAGGTCCCAGATGTGGCTCACAAAGCCAATTTCGTGACCCGGCATTCCATGCCATTACACCTTAGACTGAGCCGATAGATAAGTCGATTATTTAGGGTATGTTTCTACTCTCACGCCTATGGGCAAGAGTATTGTTCGATTCTATAGCATATGCATGTGATTGTGTGTGTTAGTGTGTGTGAATTTTGGGAACAAAATTCTGTTAAGGGGGGAAGAATGTAAAACCAGTGAAAAATTTAATTTTTCTGAAAAATGGTAAAAACAAGAATATGCCGAAATGGTTCGTGAAGCCTCGAAAAATTTTATGTGATCTCGAATTTTAATTTAAACTGATTTCACTGCTGGATTCGCTCGGAATCTAGCGGACCTTAAAATTTTCGCCGACCCGACAATCAGATTTATTTTTCATGATTTTCGGGGTAACGGGCATCTAGTTACTCCCATGGACGAGATTTTTATGAGAATATCGGGAGTTAGAAAATTACTCAAGTAAAGTTCATTTAAAATAAATTGAACTTGAAGCGGGACGAAATAAATTATTTGGGGGCAGAAACGGACGTGAATGAGTAATGGACATATGATGCGATGTGGGCTATGTCTTCAAACTTAAGAATTAAGTTAGACCAAAAAAAAAAAAAAAAAAAAAAAGAAAATAAGTTAGGGCAGAAAATGAGCAGATTTTCTGTTGGGAAGAGAAAAAAAAAACCCATAGAGTGAGAGAGAGGGAGAGAAAAGAAAAATAAAAAAAATCAAAACTTCTCTCTTCGATCCACGGAGTTCCGTTGGTCAGAATTTGTCGGGCTAAGAACGAAAGTTCATCTACTCGACGAGGGCTACGTGTGGGTACCGAAAACACGGGATTTCACCAAGGATTCAAGTGAGGAATTCAGGAAATCAAAGGTTTTGAGTTTAGGAAGTGTTCACGGGACTTCCTAGAGTTTCTTCTACGCTCCAAGAGGTAAGGATTCTTCCTACTTTGGTTATTTTCCATTCTAGGGGCTGTTTGGTTGAGTTTTAATGCCCTAAAGGGGATGTTTGGCCCTTTTTGCCCTAAGGGGCTGTTTGGCAAAATAATGGGTTATGGGAATAATGCCCTGTTTTGTATATGATGTCCAGTTTTTGGTGCTGATTTTTGGTTTAAGAAAGGGAGAATTTGGACTGGTATCCTTCAAGGAAATTGTAGCCCTATCTGAGAACTTGTTGTTAGGCTTTTGAATCACCCAAATTGAACATCTATAACCCAAGTTATGGTCTATTTCTGGGACTGCTACAGGCTACCCTAATTTGGCCGAACCTACTATCCAGATTTTTTGGACTGATTTTAGACTAGAAAAAGGTGAGAATTTGGACTAGTATCCTTCAAGGAACTTGTAGCTCTATCTGAGAACTTGATGTTAGGATTTTGAATCTCTCAAATTGGACCTCTATAACTCAAGTTATGGTCTATTTTCCGGGACTGCTACATCTTAGGCTGTTTAATGATTTGTGTCCAGATTTTTGCCACAATCGGTATATGATTATAATATATCATTGCTTGAATTGAGTGATATACTTTGGTTGAAATTGTGTTGAAGTCAAATTGTGTGTTCTAATGGCTTGGCTTGTGATGTGTTTGTGTATGAATAAGGCCATTACATGGCTTGGTTGTAGGCTAATTGTGGACATGGTGTCACAATTAAGCCTAGAGAATTAAGTAAGTCATTGCTTGATTGGTGATGACTTATAGATGTCAATATATGTGTGTATAATATGTTGACATGTATTGTGTGGTCTATTTGGAAATTGTATGTTAATTGATATGATTGTCCAAATGATGCATGGGTATTATGCATAATTTAAAATGTCCATATGACACTCATCATATATATGGCATGTTATAGGCATGGAATGACATAATTACATTTCATATGCACGGGGACATCGCATTAAATGAGTACTTGTGCATGGTCATAATCATTCATCATTCTTGGTGAGTGGGTGGTGAGCTCGTGATTGATTACGCTTCTTAACTGAGTCTCATTGGTGCATTTCATAGTTTCAATAAAGTCGTTTATTCTGAGACTGTCCAATGCTTTTGAATAACGCGGTTTATCGGAGACTGTCCAATGCTTTTGATTAAAGCGGTTTATCGGAGACTATCCAATGCTTTTGAATAAAGCTGTTTATCGAAGATTGTCTAATGCTTTTGAATAAAGTTGTTTATCGGAGACTGTTTAATGCTTTTGAATAAAGTTGTTTATCGTAGATCATTCAATGCTTTCGAATAAAGTCGTTTATTGAGATCGGTCCAATGGCTTTAATGTAAAGCCGCTATCGAGATTATCCAATGCTTTGAATAAAGCCATGACGGATATCATTCAATGACTTTGAATAAAGCCGGTTTATCAGTGATTAACTAATGGAAGCTTTAAAAATAAAAAGCTGTTTTGTAGATAAAGGGTCATCAAGTGAAACAATTACAAGTTTTTACACTTGGCATAAGCATGTGCGAGGGAGCCTGAGGACTCGTGTTAAAGGCATGGTGTTCATTCATGCTGAGATATGTAGCATTCCAGTAGAACCTGTGATTTACTTGAATGTTTGATTGTGCAGTCATTATATTGCATGTGCACTAGCGGAGTAGCCCCTGTAGAAGTTTACCCTACTGGGCATTGCTCACCCCATTGTGGGACCCCCTTTCAAGTACAAGGAGTATGCAGGTGGAAGACGCTCACACAAGGCCGTAGTGGTGAAGAAAGCTGGATTGTGGATTTGGTAGTTGTCTTGACATCTATCTATATGTTATGTATAAGAGTATTGTAATAAACTCTTATGGACTATTGTGATATAGTTGTATCGTTAAATCATGGGTCCCGGAAAAGGGGACACAATGGTGTGGTGTCGGGTTACTCGACATCCACGATTCTTCCATTGGTTGACGGATTGTCAACGGGTCCCCGGGTTTTGGGGCATCATAGGTCGATGATCAACCAAAAAATTCAAAACCAATGCAAGAGCATTTCATCGTTTATCTTATTTTTCTATAAGTTCAATAACTGTCTTTTTCAGATTCCTAGCTTAGTTTTAGATTTTCTAAACAAGCCTTTGTTACTTTAAAGATTTCCTACTTTAACATTTGAATTTCAGTCCAATTCCATAATGAAATATGTTATTTTTCAAGCTAGTTCATTAAGTTTTCTCTTAACTTTCAATCTAGTCCATGCAATCTAATTTTGAAGGCATTTTTTCACTTAGATTCTTGGGAACTGTCAAGGGAACTAGGGAATCCATTTTTCGCTCGAAAGGGTAGATTTCATTACGCTTTCAGTTTGGAAATACTATACTTCTTAGCACGCCAGACATTCACCAATTCTCGTGCTTTTGTATGTTCTGTGTGTAGCGACCCCGAGTCTCGACTCCGACTTACTGGGCGGATCCCCAATCGAAACCCGACGCCCGTACCAAGCCTTTTATCAAATCCATTTATCAAATAACTCAAATCTTTGCGGAAGCGATTTCCATTTAGGGCGAGCCCATAAACATTTACAATTTCAATGCAATTCTTTTACAAAATATGCATTTAACGAAAAATGACATTTTATGCCGTTTACAACATAATATCCAAAATCGTAATCAAATATGAGTACAAAAATGATTTCGGAGTTGAACTCCTTACAAAACAATGTCATGTTCAAAATGGTGAGGATGCATGTAACGGAACATGTATTCGCGAACCCTCTCCTCAATGACTCTTTAGCCCCTCGACCTTGTGTCCCGCTTTCAAACACCGTCTATCACTTCCTGACCGCGCATCGATTAAAAACACGCTAAGCATTTTCATGCTTAGTGGTTCGTATACGCTCTCTTAATCCAATCTCGCTCAATATAAATCATGCATTTGTCAAAAATAATGCCTTTATATTAATGTCTGTAATGTAAAAAGATACTTATACAAATACACTTTTTAATATCATTTTGCTGCTTCGGCTTTTCAATTTCACATATGGCCATAGAAAGTCAACATTCACGATATTTAGCCGGGTGAATCCCGCCCCGCTTTTTCATTATTTAGTAGCAATGTGATCTCACATTCAATATTGCAATCTCACATGTGGCTATAGAGGTCGACATTCACGACAGATTCACAGGAATCCCGCCCCGCTTTATTATTCAAGAGCAATGTGATTTCACATTCAATATTGCAATCTCACATGGGCTATAGAAGTAGACATTCACGACATATTCAGTTGGTGAATCCTATCCTGTTTGTCATTCAGTAGCAATGTGATTTCGCATGGAACAAATACGGTTACCCTCATGACGAATTCAGTTGGTGAATCCCGTCATGTCAATGGTCCATCAATACATTTCAAATCAATTTACTTTCACGTAGTAAATTCACTTTTATGGTTCAAATTCACACTCATGCAAGATAGCTTCACAAACATTTCAAAATTAATAATTCAACTCCATATATATATATATTATATGATATATATATATATATATATATATATATATATATATATATATATATATATATATATATATATATATATATATATAGAACTTAAATTGAAATTGAAGTCACGAAGAAACAATCGACGAGAACAGAACATGTAATGTAAACAGAGAATAAAGAATGAATAGAGAACAAACCAATTATCGATTCCTTTTCTCTTTCGATATCAGTCCTAGGTCAGGTTGTTGTCTTCACTCGCACCTAGTCAAATAAAAATTCTTCACTCTTAGTGGTTAAACAAATAATCATACTAAACGAATACAAAGCTTATTTGAACCCCCATTAATCGTTTCTTAAGGTCCCTAAACAATCTAGTGATACTCCATCATACAAAGCTGGAATCTGCGGCAAAATATGCAAAAAAACAGTGGTTGCCGGAAGTCAGGTACCAAAGATTCACTTCGACCGGTACCTACTACCCCTTATCGCACGGGCACTGCGACAATTTCTGCAATTCCACTGGACACGTATTTTTGGACTGAAATGTTGGATTTTGGCATTTTCACCATTTTTCTTCAATAAACCTTCTCCACCATTCCATATCAAAAATCCACCATGGAATCCACCCAAACAACCCAAAGGTGGTTTAGAATCAATGAAAACCCTTTTTCTTAAGTTGCATTTTCCCCAAAAATCAAGATCATAGCAGTTAGTTTGATTTTCTTACCTTATCTCTTTAAATCTCCTCTTGCAAGTTGCTTGATCCCTTAAAAGGAAGAAATGAGAAGCAAACCCAACCAAAACCACTCCTTCTTGCAAACCCTAGCCTTTCTCCCCATTTTCTCCTCTCCTTCTCTCAAAAACGGGTTTGCTCATAAAATGAGCTCCCAAAGGCCACTTTTGGTCTTTTAAAATCTTCATTTCTAAGTGTAAGGCCATGTTTGGCCTTCCACCCCATTCTCATTTCTTACTTTCTCCTTTTGGTTTTCAATTCTTTATTTCCATAAGGCCTTGTTCGGGCCTTTAACCCAATTTTCATCTAAGTCTCCTATTATTCCACTTCGCCATTCATTTATCATAAAAAATTCACTTTAGACATTTATTCTTATACGCCTGACCCTTAGGTCCTTATTTACAAATTTCCACATTTGCCCTTTTCACTGGGATATTTTCTAGTTCATTCACTTTCAATTTAGTATATAGTATTCAATCATATGCTCACACTCAATTTATATTTTACAATTTATCAATTTATCAATTCTTCCCTTAAACCCAAGTTTGAATTCAATTCATAAATTTAATATATAATAAAATTATTATAAAAATTTTAGGGTATTTTTGGGGCGTTACATTGTGAATTCCACTAGAAATTTCACTGAAACATATTTTTGGCACGCTCGGTGGGACATATCTTTGTGAAAATCCACACATATTTTTGTTTTGTTTTATTGAGTTGTGCATATTCTACAATAGGACTCGATTTTTGCTAAAGAATGCCACCAAAATTGAGGAATAAGACAACTATAGAGTCTCTGAACTTAGGATTTGATGTTGTAGAAGCAACAGGAGAAGGAAGAGTTCTAGCCTTGGTGGAATAGATAGAGAACCTGATGAAATCTCCAGTATGATAGCAGGGGATCCATCAAACAACCCAATTGAACAAGTGGAAGGAAGAGGCACATGTAATGTGGATGTGCCTATTATTTTCTCTAATAATTCTAATGAATTTTAGGCCCTCTTGCAAGAAATAAAGAGTCAGCGAGTAATCATGACCATCATCATGGAAGAAATGAAGCAGCAATTTCAATCCATCCTGGAGAACTTTAGAGAAAAAGGGCAACTAAGCCTGAAAGACAATTTTCTAATGAACTAGAGGGGCAACACTCTAAGAACCTACGAGAAGCCGGTGAATTTCACTGCTCACCTATGTAGGCAAAGGTTAGATACCTTCCTCCCCATAGGAGAGAGGGTGGTACTTTGGAGAACGCAGTAGAGGAAAGACCTAATGTAGCCAAAGCCATAACCCCTCAGAGGATTTTTACTCAGACTAATCCTCGGCCACGACACCAAAAACTTGTTGCCAAATTTCTGACACAGCTACCAAAGACTCTAGTTAAGTCCTCAGTAGCTGCATAAAAAACATGATTGAATCCAAGTTGTTACTCTTCTTATTTTAAACTATTTAACTACAATTTGGTTTGCTTATTGCAAGTGCACAAGTCAACAAGTAATAAAATAGATTTAAAGTCCAGATATCGTACCCACAAGGATCGATAAAGAATTTCAAAGATTAAGTACTCAAACTACTTAAGCATATCACTATTTAAACTCAGCTTTCTAAGTGGTGAACTGACTATTTTACAGATTAAAGATATTTAAATGCTAAAATGAGATTATCCAGATTTTAACAACTAGTAGTTTCTCTGTTTTGAGTAAACATTGGAAAGGAATTAATAATGTGACTATTAGCTTACACTTTGTTCATACGAACAAGTTTGTTATGGGTTGAATCCTGAACTTATCCAAGGGCATGTTAGTACAATCTTGACTAAAACCTTCAAACACCATACATTTCACAATTTAGACTATCATGTTTCAAAACCAGGACAACATGTGTCTAAAATGCTACTTTTAGGATATGATTCCCTTTAAGAATTGGATGACTTCCAAAACTAGGACTCTTCAACCACTCCAGATCAAGTTAACTTGCTCTCAAACCAGGTAATACAAGCTCTAAATATAATCAAATCAACACTCTACATATTAATTCACACTCATTTCTATCATTAAATGACATATTTTGATTAAAATGAGACAAGCTCTTAAATATTAGTTTCATGTACCAAGGGATCACTATTCCTAGCCTCAGGAATACACCTTAGCTGTCACTAGAGGGTATCCTAAATATCAGGTGTTGGAACAGATCCTGTGGTTTGGTTCATGGAATTATTATATCAAGCACAAGAAAATAAACATCTAAAATAATTATATTAATTCGAACTTCAACACCACAACCCACATTAAAGCTTTGCAAACATAGCAATCACATCATCAATCCCCTCCCAGAAGCGATTTAGCCTGCCATCACTGGATTATACATAACAATGACAAGTTGTTTAAACAAGTCCATTATAATCATTATCAAGAAAATGAGGAAGAAGAATTCAAACAATGTTTTATGATTCACTACAAGTTTAGACAATGAATGTAGCTTGATTTCTATAATCTTTCCTCCAAAACTCAGTTCAGATCAACTACTCTAATGAAAAATGAAAAATAATCGAAAAAGAAAATAAAAAAAAATAAGAAAACTATTTACAAAACTATATACTTTACTTTTCTACTTCTAGCTTGCTCTCTACTCTAACTTGCTTCTGCCTGCCTTGCATATATTTATGTGCACTATCTCTTTCTATTTATAGACCAATTGGTACCGCTATCAGACCAAGGCAGAATTTCCAGGGACTTCAATGCAAGCCCATGGATGATTTGTCATAACAAAAGTTAAAATATCATGACAATATTGCACCTCATATGTGTCTTAAATATTGTCGTGAGGTTGTCGCGGCACTCCATTGATGCTTTGCCTTTGAAACTGAATTTAAATTGTCGCGACATTATGTTGATTGTCACGACATTGTCTTATGATCTCGTGTCTTCAATATCTATCGCGACAATATCTTCTTGATATGCGCTTGTTGACCTCTGAAATGATTGTCGCGACATAATTAAATTTTTCGTGACACTATGAGTTACTAGGTGACGTCTTCAAAGTTGTCGCGGACATTTCGCTTGACATTCCTTTTGGATAGATGTAGCGACAAGAATTTGAATGTCACGACAATTTTCTCTTGTTTTTCCAGTGACTCTTCTTTTTTGTTGTCGCCACATAAATAACAATGTCGCAACATATTTGTTGTCTACCTTCAGTTATGTCGCGACATGTGTTGAGATGTAGTGACATTATTTGTTTCCTGCTTAAGTCTTTTCAACATATTTTGATAGTAATTCCTGCAAAACAATAATTTGGTGAAGATTCCATAATTTTGCAATAAAACAAAGCATTAAAGCCTCAAATATGCATGTAAAAATGGACTTAAAGCTCTATGAGTTTCACACTCATCAAACACCCCCAAACTTAAAGTTTTGCTTGTCCCCAAGCAAAGAAAAGAATCCTTACTTGTCCTCAAGCAATTTAGCTAGACTTTAAGGTCATTTTTCTTTCAATCATCCTTTTCTCATAAATCAACATTTGAATTCAATGAAATTTCAGTTGTGATATGAATTCTAAACAAACCTCATTTCCAGACTAAAGAAGATTTTCAATTAAGTTCACTTAACAAACATATAATTCATGAAGTGTAAACAGTTCAATTCTTGATCCCTGATTTGTGAGTGTGTGTTGGCCTTCCCTTTTTTAACAGATTTTCTAGTTAGTTATTTAATCTTTTGAGATACTATGTAGAAGAATGGAAGTCAGATTGACTTAGGTCTTATAGGCTTGTTGGTCATATTATTTTCCACTAATGTAGGAATAATACTACCTTTAGGATCAAATAGGTCTTTTAGGCTTGTTGGTCATATTATTTTCCACTAATGTAGGAATAATGATTACCTTCTCGTGATCAAATAGGTCTTTTAGGCTTGTAATGTATGGCTTAGGTATTGGGTAGATAATTGGACATTTAAGGTTCAACTTTACCCAGAATGCATGTACAACTCAACATTTTACACTCACTCTTCTCATCCTCCATTTTTCTACTAAAAACAACTTTCAAGCACCCCTAAACTTGTTTTGGTGCATCAATTTGCATATTCTCCATTCTGGCATTCCTTTTAACCACTTTCAGACTATGAATTTAGTTCCTGATACTAGAAGTTCTTCTCTTTTCATTTTTTGTTCAAGGTTTTGGAAATGGTGCAATGTTTTGCTTTTTTAAGCTTTCTACCACCCTTAGAGAGCTTTGGGTTAGTAACTCCCATACTAGTTGACATTAGGGTACTAGGTGTTGAAACACCCCTCAGAACTTAATGGCTCAATGGAGGAAGGCTATAAGACAAAACACATTCCCCCATGATACTTTTGTAATTTTACAGCTACTTATTTTCCTATTGTGCACTTCTATTGGTGCAATCTTTATTTAACTTCTTCATCCCAATTGATCATATTCTTTCACATCCCCTAATCTCATCATTCTTCACCTTACAAATTGTACTCCACCAAACTTGTCCTATTGTCTATTTCTTATCCAATCATTTTGCAATTTGGGTAAACTAAGGGTTCTTTACTGAAGGATTACATTTAAGGGAGGCTTAAGGTTTTTCACTTGGCTTTTGATGATAGAATTGACATTTAGCTCAAACAAGGAACTAGGGTATATGCATATGCATATTACTGAGGTAGGCTTGAAAGACACAAACTTTCCAAGGAGGGTTTAAATCATTTATCGTTGGTTATTTTGCCAATAATTTTGCCTTGAATCATTATCTAACAAGTTCTAGGACCTTTGGAGACTAGAACTATGATGGATTTCATCAGATGTTCCTAACCCAAGCATAATCAGTTATAAAGGTACTAGTGACCATGTGCATGTTTTTGGGGCTCATTAGAACTGAAATGTTCAAACAAAATAGAATTATAAGCCTTATCAGCTCTATTATTTGTTTAAATCTTTCTGAGTCTAGAACTTCAACCTATTTATTATTGACATCACAATTGTTCAATTCCCTTGGTCTCAATCTGCCCCTATCATCTACCAAGATTTTTTCTTTTGTGCCATTTAGATTGTTTGGTCTTTTTACAAGATACTTGCCATATGGTCAATCAAACATCACTATTATAAGCATGTTTACTCAAATGTAGGAATATGCAGAAAAAAACACAATAAACACAATTTCAGCAAAGGTATTTCATTTATATTTAGGGAAGATTTTACAGAAGAGAAATTTTCAAATATGATGGGAGACACTCAAGAGGGACTCATTTGCTCTTCTTCTCATAGGGTTCTATGGGTTCTAAAGGCATTGATTTCTCTATGTCAGTTTGAGCACAATCTATAGCTTTGAATTTTCCATTGAAGGAATCAAGACTCCTTAACTAAAATTTGTCTCCTCGGGAGACCAATGTAATACACGTCTCGTTCCTTCCTTCCAACAACATTCGCTAAATCATCATCCCTCTTGCACTGGCCCTGCTAGTAGGCCTCATCTCTCTTTTGGAGCTCATTCTTCCACATTTCATCATTTCTCTCCAATTCTTCCTTCCATTCCAAATCCCTCTACCTGATTGCTTCATCCTTGTATTGATCTCTTCTTCTGATTTCTGCCTCAAAGTACTGGTCCCTTTCTTTTAGTTGGGCCTTTAGTTGGACATCTCTTTCTTTCATTCTTTGTTCCATTTTTCTCAACATCTCTAAAAGCTTTGAATTGTTGCCTTGCTACCTTGGACTTTCAACTTGATCATTTTGACAAGCTTAAGCTTTTGGAGACATTATCAGCTGGCATTCCTTGCCTTTCATCATTTCTTCTTTCACCGCGCCACCACCACACGCCCGATTATTGGGTTCACTAATGTCCAATTCAACTATTTTGTTTCTCCCTTCCTCCTCAATCTCTTTCAATTCTTTCTTTCCCTTGTTTAATTGAGGTTTGGTAATAGTAGTGAGGGTGAGAGAAGGGACTGCAAGGCATTTCTCCTCTTCATTTTTGTCAAAGGTCACTCTTCCTTTTAAGTACAGATGGGTTACGATCGATGAATGGGTTATATGACCCCAAAATTTGATGCTTTGTTAGCCTAAGATTAAATTTTCTATTATCTACCACAAATTGATATTATAACCCTTCGTAATAGCATAGAGAGATTGCTTCTTCCCGCTCATAGGGCACACATGCTTTGAAGGCATCAACACTAAACTGAGGAAGTAAAACCAAACCTTGGCTTCATCAGTCAGGTATCCTCTGGCTATGGAGGCATTAGGACTCTTTATACTTGCTTTCCACTCCCCCTTTCCACCAGTTAGTACTTCTAGAATCTTTTGGTAATCAGGGTTCTTCTTTAGTCTAATCCACAATGATGATTTATGGTGTGCCTATCAAAGGAGACCCATTTTTATCTCACATAGCACTGAAACTCCTTCCTGTCCCTTAGATTTGCATAAAACTCTCTCACCATTGCAGCAAGCCCTACTGGAAGATGCGAGCAGATAGGAGTCCAATTTCTCTTTTCAATGACTTCCTTAAAGGGTGGGATTATCTCCTTGAATCCCCTTTCCCCTATGAATCCTTTCTTAATTAATGTCTTTTGCACAAGTTCAAATGCCTCATTTGAGAGGAAGTCCTCATCCTCTCTTCCACTGCTTTCTTCTTCCTTTTCATTCTCCCTTTTCTTCATTTTTCTTTCCTTTCCAACGTCTACCTCCTCTTCGCCACCAATTTTCTTTTGAGATTCCTCCATAGGAAGCTTCTCGACACTCTCAGCTACTGCTTCCTATGTTTCTTCCCTATACTCTGCCATGATTTCATTTAAGTTTGGCACTAACATCTGTCATTCGCATTTTGATGAAGGAGATATGAGGGATTGAGAGAAAGGAAAGGCTCTAGGGTTCTCTAACGGATAGGAGAAGGATGAATTTCAAATTTTGACTTCCAAATGTTTTAAATTTTCTTTTAAAGACAGAGAAATTATGTTGTTACATTAATATTGTCGTGACATTTAAATTGTGTCACGACACTTAATTAGGCTCTCAAGGCTTAAAGACTGTCGCAACATAATTTTTATGTCACGACACATGATGTTTAATCATGCAAGATAAGCCAGAGCATTGAAATGTCACAACATTTAAAATTTGTGTCGCGACAAAGTATTGGTTTCTCAATGCTAAAAGAATGACGTGGCATAAATTTTTGTGTCGCGATAAATAATCTTTACAATTCTCATGCTAGAATGCTAAAATGTCATGACATTTTTAAAATATGTCACGACATAATTTATGTTCCCATGAACTCTAACAATTCAATATGCTCAACAATTCTCATCAAACTTTAAAAACAAGGCAACATGCATCATTTCAAATCAAACAACTCAATAAAATCATGCTATGAACACAAATTGATTATGATTTAAACAATCCAATTCAAGCATGGTCATTTAAGATTAGTATTTTCAACACAACAAAATTTAACTATTGTACAGTAAAGAAACTAAAACACACCAAAAGAAATAAAGGAAAAAAAGAAAGAAAACACTAAAAGCATGATAATTTAAGCTGTTGGACCAATTTGAAATAGAAGAAAAACTCCCCCAAACTTAAAACATGAATTACCCTCAATTTATGAGATATATGAGTTAAGAACTGAGGACTCCCCTAGATGATCAATTCTGATCATTGAGTTTGGGTTGAGGTGGTTCTTGATGAAGTCCTACGTATAAGATTCGGCTTCAATGTCCTAAAAAACAAACAAAAACTAACATACACATAAAAATAGTAAAAACCAAAATGCTAAATTAACTTAACTAAAAAAAAAAAAACTAAAATAATAAAAAGATAAAATCCTTATTTTGCTCATCGCTCCCACTAAGTCGCTTCTATTTAGTGTCCCAGTTGACATAGCCGTTTAGCTGCTTTTCAACCAACTCTTCTCAGAAAGTTATTTGGTTATCTGACTGCTCTTCATTCAATGCTCCTCCCATGTAGTGCTTCAGTCTTTGACCATTCACCTTGAATTCATTCCCTAAATTTGCCCTTAATGTGATTGCTCTAAATGATGTGACTGAGATGATAGTTTAATAACCACACCATCTTGATTTCAATTTTCCTGGGAAGAGTTTGAGTCTTGGGTTGTAAAGCAGATCGATTATCCGCCTAAACCCTTTCAAAATTTTCTAATCATGCCATCTTTTAGTTTTGCCTTTGTAAATTCTGTCATTGTCGTAAGCTTCATTCCTTAACTCTTCTAACTCATTCAACTGGAGTAGTCTTTCTTCTTTTGCAACTTGGCAATCAAGGTTTAGTTTCTTAATTGCCCACATAACTTTGTGCTCCAATTCAACAGGTAAATTAAAAGCTTTTCCAAAAACAATCCTATATGGTGACATACCAATGATCCTTTGTATGCGCTTCAGAAGCTTCCATACGCATCATCTACCGCGACCAATCCTTCCTGCTTGTATTCACTGTCTTCTCTAATATGTTCTTTATCTCTCTATTGGCCACTTAAGCTTGTCCATTTGTTTGAGGATGATAAGCCAAACACATAGCATGTCTCACCCCATATCTGCTCATGAGCTTTGAAAATAGCTTGTTGGCAAAATGATTTCCCTTATCACTGATAATTGTTCTTGGGCCTCCATATCTGTTCAATATGTTTCTTTGGACAAACCCCACAACTGTAATTGCATCATTCCTTAGACAGGAAATAACTTTTACCCATTTGGATACATAATCCACAGCAAGGAGAATGTATAAGTTCCCAAAAGATGGTGGAAATGGCCCCATAAAATCTATTCCCCAAACATAAAAAATTGCACAACCAAGATTGCTTGAAGAGGAATTTCATTTATTTTGTTGATATTGCTAATTCTTTGAAATTTCTCACACAACTTGACTAATTCAAAACCGACTCGACAAAGTTAGCCAAGAGGAAACCAGATTGGAGGATTTTATGAGTTGTCCTTTGTCCTGCAAAATGACGTCCATACTATGCTGAGTGACATTTTTCCAAAATTTCTCAACTTGTTCATTTTCAGGTACACATCTCCTGATAATTTGATTTGCACCTCTCCTGAATAGAAGTGGGTCATCTCATATGTAAAATCTAGCTTCATGCCTCAACTTTTTTTTTTTTTGATAAGTGAATTCTTGTGGTACCATACCATAAGCTAGATAATTAACCAAGTCAGCATACCAAGGTAGCTGGATTTGTACTTGAAATAATTGCTCATAAGAAAAACTATCTTTAATGTCAAGCTCCTTCTTATCATCAGTTGTTCCTTCCATTCTAGATAATGGTCTGCAATCACATTGTCACTTTCCTTCTTATCTTTAATTTCTTTGTCAAATTCTTGTAGCAACAAAACCCATCTGATCATTCTTGGCTTAACATCTTTCTTTTCCATTAAATATCTAATTGTTGCATGATCTGTTGTCGACCAAATTTTCATATAGACCAGTTTAACCAAGTAATTGACACAACTACCAAAGACTAACTAAAGTCCCCAAGCACGAAGCCAAAAACTTGTCTGATTAATTTTTGTGTAGAATATGTGTTTGTTCTTTTTGTAAAATGAATTCATTAAAAATTGAGTTTGGTCTAAATCACTGCAAGTGCACAGGTTATACAAGTAATAAAAGTGGATTTTTAAGTTCAGATATCGTTCCCATGAGGATTGATGATAAATCAAAAGACTAACTACCAAAACTACTTAAGATCCCAATATTAACCCAATGTCAAATGATTTGCAGCATTCAACAAAATAATTCTAAAGTAATTTCATTAGTATACATAAAAAATTTAAGGCAAAGTGGATTTGAGAATCATCTGCGCACAAGAGGGGTGTATTGAATCTAACAAAATTTATATCCTAGTGCCCCACCATTTAGCAAAACTACTTCCAAATATAGCGTCTAGGTCGAACACGTGATGAGTTTTCTTCATACAAATGATTTGCAAGTGATTAAAAATGGTGTGAATTCAATTTGGATTTTTAAGGTTTGATGAAAACAAAGGATTTTGGTAAAAAACAAGGAGCTTGATGGTGTGCAAATTAAAAATTAAAATCGAAGAAAAATAAGAAAAAGAACTCCTGAAGCATCTACTGGTTTTAGGTCCTAAGGCAAATGAGAGGCCCTCGGTTCATTTCTTCACATTGGGAGGATGACATATAGTCATCTCCCGACCTGATCTTCATTTAACTTAAAACTAAACCCTCATAATTTTCTTGTGATAGAAAGCATTTATTTTGTACTTATGGTTCCTACAAAGGAAAACATTTCTCAAAAAAACCTACCCTTCAAGAACTAATAGGAGACAACTAACTAGGCATCAATGAATATAGTGAAAGTATCCATTGAATCCAAAAAGCTTGCCAAATACATATTAGGGAGAGCATGCTTAAGAGATTTTAACCTAAAAAGTTGAAATCCAACCCTTAACCTGCACCCTCCGGCTCAAAGGGCAACTATCGGATATCGTTATCTAAAGCCAAGAATACCGAACCCTAAAAAGCTTGCCAAGTATCGCTAAAGAAAGTACATAAAAAGCTTTAAACTAGAGTTGCAAATTTGGTGGGAACCAAAATGCCAAACCTCGCGCTTTGAAAAATAGGGGAACCAAGTGAGTTTACCTTAAGATCGTTGTTCCCGCAGCCTTCCTCTTCAAGGAGTGAAGAGGTTTTAGCCACTCATCCTCCAAGTTGTCATCCTCGGGAGCAGGTTCGGGCAACCAAGAAAGGGAGAGAAAATGAGAGAAAAGAAGAAAAACGGGAGAACTGAGCCCTAATTTTATTCACAGCAAAAACCGTCCCTCTCAACAGTGTATACAAATGGATTATATAGCCTTACAAACCAAGTGAAATAACATACAATCCAAATATAAGTGATTACAACAAGGGTAGAAAGGAGAAAAACCAAAAATTGTAGCAAAAACAACAAGTGCGTGAAATGCAGGAGAACAAAGATCGGAGGAACAAGCAGCAGATGCACAAAGGCACAGATGCACGCGTTCGCAGGAGAAGCTTTCCTGCATTGGTGTTTTTCTTCACTTTTTGCTCTTCTTCCTTTCTCAGATCCATCCCAACGATGAGTTCAACTCGGGTTCTTCATGTTTGAATCTGACTCGATAAATTTGGCATAATTAGCTAGCAAAACTCCAAAATTTGCCACAAATGCGATCAAATAGTAGGATCTTTAATATGCAAATCGGGTTAATTAGGATAGTACACAAAAGCACTCAAAACCCATATAATAAATGTGGTTCAAAATAAAGACTTGGGCACTAATCACACCCCCAACCTACACATTGCTAGTCTCTGAGTAATGAAAGAAAGAAAGAAAGAGAGAGCATACAAAATGATAACAAAATTATGTTACAAAAAGGTTGCAGTTCAAAAAGGTTGTGAAGAAGTAATGCCTAACCCTAAGTAAGAATCATCAAAACCTAGCCCAATAACCATCTCGAGAGAGAGAATGGCATGCAAAATTGAGTATCAAAAGAGCCTCCTTCTTGGTGACTCAACCAAGAACTTCCACCAAAATCTAAGTGTTTTTAGGTGATCAATTTGCACCAATAAGCTGCAAAGCTACTTTCCCCCCCAACCAAACTACTGCCAAATACCTTAGACTGTTGACCAACCTAAATAGATTCAATTCCACACCCTATTTCTCACTTCAATCAGACAGCATAGTAATGTCGAAAAACCCGACTTCACCAAAGTCTCCGTGTAACGGATTCACCGATGACTTAAGTCCATCCAAATAGGCAACCGCAGTCAAAAGATCCTTCAACCAGCATCCCACAAGTCACCCCATTTAATATCCCCACCAGCACCTTACAACTCGAAGTAAACTCCAATTTTATCCACTCCATGTAGCGAGCACTAAGTTAGTGACTCCCAACCAAATGTTTAAAAGGTCCAGTGTTTAAAGGTTATCGCCCATATGCCCCCTGACCGTGCTCTGCTTCAAGGCAAAGCCAAGAATCCTTACTTTATCACTTTTCTTTTCTTTTGTCTTTTTTTTTCCTTTCGAAGACACATTGGCCTTCATTCGGGGAACTATAACCCATGGCTGTCAACAAAGCTAAGGTTGGTTTGAAAGTATGAGGTAATTATGCAAATCCTGACTTAATGATGAAAACTGATGTGCACTGTGTGTGGTTAGCTAAAGGTGGAAGAAAAAGGTTAAATACAACAAGAATTTAACTAATCATCCACTTAACTAGGTATGGCATCACTTTAACATCAATAGGATTAGACAAAGTTTCAAATTTCCAATGACAGGTTAGGCAAAAACCACAAAAAGTGTGTGCAATTTGTGAAAAATTAACATTGTGGACAACCAGTGCCACTGAAAGACATTACCAAACGGGCTTGCTTTAAAAATAAAAACAAAAATAAATGCCACTTCCTTCGCTAACTTTCCCCCCAACCAAATGTCACATTATCCACAATGGGTCTTGGATTGGAAAGTTAGAGAAGGAAGTGTTACCTCCTTGATGATATGTGCTCGTTTTTGGATAGGAGACTTCATAAGCTTTCCATCGACACCTTATTCACTCCATTTGGGCTTCATATAAACAAGTTAGGAGAAGAAAAGAGAGAAAAAAAGTGACCAGTTGGAGCATTTTGAAAATTACACCTTTATAATAATTTTAAAAGTGTTCTTTATAGCCATATTTGGATTCTAGACTCTCTAAGCTTTCCAACGGTACCAAAAACACCTAAAACGGAGTTCGGATGAAAAAGTTATGAAGGAAACAAAATGAGGGTGCAAAACAGGGGCATGTTGCGAAAATTCGCACACTGCGAATTTTTTTTTTTTTTTTTTGAAAAGTAAAATAAAAAATAAAATAAAATAAAAACATTTTTTATAAATAATATATATATATATATATAGAGTAAGAAGATATATATAGCAGTATATATATATATATATATATATATATATATATATATATATATATATATATATATATATATATATATATATATATATATATATCACTAAAAGACGAAATAGCGAACAAGAGACATCAGAGCACTGTGATAAAGGGAGTAAATTTCTCGCATCCCGCCCCAGAAATAAGTAAATTTTGGTGCCCGCCTCCCACTCGGCATCGTAATTTTTGATAAAATCGCAAAATAAATAATAAGAAAAAATTAAGAAAATTTGCAGAAAAAATGAAAATTCATATAAAAACAAAGATTAACTAAAAATTAACGAAAATCTAAGAAGAAAAATTAAAGAAATCAAAATAAAATCAAACTAAAATAAGGCATGTGAAATGAAAACAAAAAGGTGGGGGTGAATGAGCCTCGCCAAACCGCTTTTCAACCCAGGCCGTGAACCTGTAGCTGTAAATGCCGAGGTTCGGGTATTCCATGTCCGAACCCGCACTCGAACCATCCACTATGCCAAGCAACACCGCCCGCCATCTTCTGAGTAAAGGGCAAAGTTCGGGATCAGGCCACACTAGCTTCTTAAGGCTCTCAGGCGTGCAATGACGTAGTGGCCCTTTATGTGGGTGGGTGCTTTAGGTTTCGAAAGTGTGTCACGGTGTAATCAGCCGCAGCAAGTATACACCGGGTTTCGGGAGGAGGCTGGGCCTGGCGTGGGCTGTCTGGGTCAAGTAAATGGCACTTAGGATCCAAATTTATGGTGGACTGACGGCGGTAAGCCTCGTGCTCTTCCTCGCTCCCTCCGCTCCCGCCCCACCGGGTATCAAATTCTATTCGTTCCCTCGCATTAATTCCTCCCGAACTCCTGCCGGCAGATGTCACAATTCTCTCCTTATCAATTTCTCTCGAACTCATCCAATTCCTTGTCTCGTGAGCTCTCCACTATGTCAATTTCCTTATCGCCTAGACATCCACTATCCTCTGCTCCTCTGGCGAAGTTATCCACTAATTTGCTCAAATCTCAGGATGGCTTGTTCAACAGGATGAGGTCGGGTGGTTGCCGTGGCTTGAGGAGTTGAGGCAAAATGGAGAAGCAAGAGGTGCAAGGCCGAGGGAACACTATACGGGTGCACTCCATCCATTGGTCTCTATAGTCCCCTCATGCATCTATTCTTCGCTTGGATTTCTCCCCAATGGTTGCTGATTTTGCCATGGAAGGCTCCTATAGTCCCTCATTGACATGTATGCCCTAGGGTTTCTCTCCTGACTGTATTGCTCTTCATGTGGGGGTTCCATTTGCTCACAATTCAAACCCACTGGAACAAGGATTCTTGGCAAAGAAAAAATGTATAAAGACAAGACAAATACCAAAAAACATCCTGTTAAATTTCTTTTTTTTTTTTTTAGTGAAATGAAATAAAAAAAAAAAAACGATTGTAATATAAAAGAAATTCACCAATACTTGTGATGAGGATCACAAGTGTTTCACAGCCTTTCCCTACTGGTATCTACAAGACCATCCAAGAATCTACAGCCATTTGATTCTGCGCTACGCAGGTGTATTCCAATCAACAAAATTTATATCCTAAGCTCCTACCGCCGTAGCAAAACTACTGCAGTATAGCGGCTCTAGGGTCGAACACATGGATGAGTTTTCTTCATACAAATGATTTGCAGTGATTTAAAAATGCATGGAATTCACTTGATTTTTAAGGTTCATGAAACAAGGGATTTCGTGAAAACAAAGGAGCTGACGGTGTGCAAATTAAAAATTAAAATGAAGAAAATAAGAAAAAGAACTCCTTGAAGCATCGCTGGTTTTAGGTCCTAAGGCAAATGAGAGGTCCCCGGGTTCATTTCCTCACGTTGGGGAGGATGACATATAGTCATCTCCCGAACCGGATCTTCATTTAACTTTAAAAACTAAACCCTCATAATTTTCCTTGTGATAGAAAGCATTTATTTAGCATTTATGGTTCCTACAGTGAAAACATGTCTCAAAAACCTACCCTTCAGTAACTAATAGGAGACAACTAACTAGGCATCAATGAATCTAGTGAAAGTATCCATTGAACCCAAAAAGCTTGCCAAATACATATTAGGGAGAGCATGCTTAAGAGATTTTAACCTAAAAAGTTGAAATCCAAATTTCAACTCCACCCTCCAAAGTGGCTCGTAAAGGGCAACTATAGGATATCATTGCATCTAAAGCTAAGAATACACCGAACCCTAAAAGCTTGCTAAGTATTGGCCAACAAAGTACATCACTAAAAAGCTTTAAACCTGGGAGTTGCAAATTAAACCAAATGCCAAAACTCACAAGTGAAAACAGGGGGAACCATTAGTTTACCTTTAAGATCAAGGTCTCAAGAGCGCCTTCCTTCAAGGAGGAAGAGGTTTTAGCTTCACTCATCCTCCAAGTTGTCATCCTTGGAGGGTAAGCCAACCAAGAAAGGAGAGAAAATGAGAGAAAAGAAGAAAACTGGGAGAATCCGAGCCCCAATTTTATTCACAAGAAAAACCGTCCTCTCACCACTGCAGGGAAGGCAAATGGCTTATATAAATTCTTACAAACCCGCGAAATACCATACAATCCAAATATAAGTGATTACAACAAGGGTAGAAAGGAGAAAAACCAAAAATTGTAGCAAAAACAACAAGTGCGTGAAATGCAGGAGAACAGGCTACTGGAGGAACAATGCGCAGATGCACAAAGGCTTCAGAGAAGCTTTCCGCAAAGCATGCTTTTCTTCACTTCGCTTCTTCTTTCCTTCTGTGATCCGAATCTCGCAACGATGAGTTCAACTTGGGTTCTTCATGTTTGAATTGACTAGATAAATTTGGCATAATTAGCTAGCAAAAACTGCAAAATTTGCCACAAAATGCGATCAGTAGAATAGTAGCGACCTTAATATGCAAATCGGGTTAGTTAGAATGATTAGTACACAAAAAGCACTCAAAACCTATAATAAATAAGGCTCAAAATATCACTTTTTGGGCACTAATCAAGAATTCATAGAGTGAGATCACAATGGGAAATAGACTGATGAATGATTGTCAGTTTCTGCATCATTTTAAGTCATAGCTAAGCCATTAGTTGGAAAGCTAAATTTGTCAAAGATGCATTGTGGTATAATTTGGATTTCTCCCATAACCATACCTTTCACTAATTGTGAGATCTCATGTTCATTTCTAACTCCTGTATCTAATTAGTTACTGTAAGATAAAATCTTCTTTCTAAGGATCTATTATTTTTCCTTTTCAAGCATTTCATACCAAAAATCTTAGGATTGAAGAATTCTCATCTCTATAGATAGAATAATTTATTGCAAGCCTTCTCCAATTTTAAATGGCACCTCATCCTTCAATGTTACAAATCTCTCCACGTCCTTGATTAGATCTATGCTAACATGAGATCATAATCATTTCATTAGAAATAGGAGAAACCTTTGAGCCATTAAACTGATATTTCCTCCAACTAACCTCACACAATGAGTAAGTTAGTGATTTATCTGAGTAATCTTTCAGAGTTCATTAGTTTCGAAGTATTAGTCTACCATACCCGTAAGGAACTCCGCTTCTCCATACCCGTGATTCTCCTTCCATCTGTGTCATGCAGAAAATTTCTAGAAATCAGAGTAAGATACAATTCTTTGTTTTTGGGTACACGATACTAGTACTTGGAACAGTTAAGTTCAAGAATAATACCAATCAAATAAATTCAAGATTTCTAACTAAGGCATTCTTCCACTTTGTGCAGAAAAATAACAATCACCATCACCCATTCCCAAAGGGAGCTCAATCTTCCAAAACTAGTTCACACATATCAGTGATTAACTGATAAGGAAAATTCACTAAAATTGTAAACGAGCTGAAATAAATGAATTCTAGAAATTTTCCAAGATCCATTTAAAACATAACAAAAAGAGTGAAAGAAAATTTTACAGATCCCACTTAAACTCCGCACATGTCTATTACTCAACTCCAAAAATTAAATAGAGAAAACTAACTAAAAATTAAGCTAAAAAATTACGCTAAAAAAAGATCTACTAAAAATGAAATAAAAGATAAAAGAAAAATATTATACAAAGAGTCTTCAGTTACCCAAAAATCCTGGAATTGCGAAAGCTGCGCATAATTCTCTAGATGCGTTTATTTATAGATTTTCAATGACAGGCTGCACTTCAAGGCAAAAATTGAGGATCCTAGAACTTCTGGCCTAAAATGGTAACTTTGTCGCGACAAAGAAAGTGCTGTCGTGACATGGTTCTTATCTTTGTCGCCCCAAATCTTTTCGGGCTTGCGCTCGCTGGGCGTACATATTTTTCATGCTATCTTTCTTGATTCTATCAATACATAAATTTGACTTTTTTCGTGACGTAGTTTTGTTGACGTTGTTTGTTTTATGTCGCAACATGGTTGTCTTTGCCGCGATAGAGTTTCTCCCAAAGAGCATGGATTTGTTGTCTCGACAGATCTTTTTGCTTTTGTCTAAATGCAGTTGTGTTGCCTTGTATTACCGAGACTAAACTCTGTGTTGCGACATTATTTTTGTAATTTTCTCAACTTCTGTCATGATAATATTTGTCTTTGTCGCGACAGAATTCACCTCAGCCTCATGTTGTGTTTGTTGCAATATAAAACTTCTCTGTTGCGACAAAGGCTTCTTGTCTCCCATTCCTGGCTTTGAATGTTGCGTTGCGACATAAAATTTGCCTTGGTCTTGACATACGCTGAAATGTCTGTCGCGACAACTTTGTCTTGACTTGTCTCATTGTTCTACTATTTTCTATTGCGATAGAGTTGTCTTTTGTCGCGATAGAGTTTATCTGATATCTTCATTTCTTTCTATCGTGATTAAAGATTCGCAATGTCGTGACATAATTCCATTACCATTTGCTTGATCAATGTAGCGACATAGTTTGGAATATCGTGACATTCTTCTTCATTAATTTCTCCAGCTATGTCACGACATAAAAATCCATTGTCGCAATAGAAATTAGTTAGTCTATCTCCCAAATCAGGTCTCTCGACACCCCCATTTACGGTTTATGCCTCGCCTTGATCCTTGCGACATACGTCCGTCGGTTATATTGAATTATGTCGTGACATTCTCGATACTATGTCGTGACATAGTTTGTCGCTCGACCAAATTTTTTTGCTTTTCACTGAATTCTCTCTTTTTCATATAAAACTCAGAAACAAAAAAGTTGGTGAGTATTCCATAATTTACATTAAAATGAATCATAAACTTCTAGAATGATGCTTTAAAAATGGATTAAAAATAGATGAGTTTAGGACTCATCAAATTCCCTCAAACTTAAAGTTTTGCTTGTCCCCAAGCAAAGAAAAGAAAACTTTGATTGTCCTCAAACAATTTAGCTTTAATTTTTAAGGACATTTTTCTGTTGAATCCTCAATATGACAGGAAACACAAGTTAGTTGTAAATTTATCTCTAAATATAAAGTTTCCACCCAAAATCAGAAGATTTCACTGCTAACTAAACAACCAAATAATTCATATAAGGTGTAAACAATTAAATCATTCAACCCCGATTGCGGAGTGTGCGATGGCTTTTTTCCTTAGCAAATTAGTTAATCTTTGGGATGTTACTCGTATAGCAATTTTCTCCTTATTCTTTAAAGTCCCATAAGCTTGTTTTGTCATATAAATTCCACTAATGTAAGCATATACCACCATCGAATCAATTAGGTCTTTTAGTTTATAATGAGGCTTAGGTAAACGAGGCAGATAATCTGATAATTGGGCTCACTTTGTTCGTATTTCACTTTCCACTTGACATTTTTCCCTTCATATGCATTCTTGACCTTTTTCATTCATGTCATCTATCTATCCTCCCATTTGGTTTAGTGCATTCTTCTGCATACTTTCGTGTCGTACTTTTTCGCCACATCTCGTATCGCAAATTTTCATTCCTATCTCGCTTTTTCACATTTCATTTTCCATCAAGGTTTTAGGAATAGTTCAATGTTTTGTCTTTTTAAGCTTTCTACCACCCTTAACGTAACTTTCAGTCAAGAATCTAATACCAGCTGACATTGTGGTACTAGATGTTGAACACCCCAAGGACTTAATTGTTCCAGGAGGAAGGCTACAAGACAAAAACTTGGTTCCACCTTGACACTTTCGCTTTCACATCTCATTTTTCAATTTGAAATAATCTTCCCCCAAACTTGTCCTCTTCTATTATTATTATATTTTTCATGTGGTCTGGGCAAATCAAGGTTCTTTACTGTAGGATTATATTCAAGGGAGGAATTAGGCTTTTCATTTGCTAGTTGATGAAGAAATTGACTATTGGCTCAAATGAGGAACTAATGTGTATGCTTATGCATATTATAAGGGTAGGCTTTGAAAGGCTCAAACTTCCAAGAATGGCCTATATCATTTCCTGTTAGTGATATTGCTTAGGATTTTGCCTTGACTAATAATCTAACAAGTTCTAGGACATTTGGAGATTTAACTATGATAGATCCTAGAAGATGTCCCAAATCTTTAGCACAATTTGTTTAAGAGATACTTTTAACTATATGCAAGAAGCTATCGTGATTCATAATAACTAAACTGTTTACAAAAATAGAATCACAAGTCTTATTTGTTCTATCAATTTGTTACAATCTTCCTTATCCTTGAAGTTCAACATATTAATCAATCACCTTACAGCTTTCCTTTTCATTTATTCCTACCCCAATTCATCTATCTAATTCTTGTTTGGTTCTTGGATATGTTGTTATGCTATTTTTATAAGTTAACATCTCATTCAAATTAACCATTCAATTCAGATGAAGTTAACACAACAACATTTCAATTCCATAGTCTATTCAATTCTACCAAACAATGCACAACAATCAAGTATTTCAACCCAAGAAATTTAGTCTCTCCATTATTTAACAAAACCATTCATTGACAGTCATCAAATTTCAATTATTTAAAGTAAAAGAAAGAAAATAAAAATAAGACACACAAGAAATGCAAAATAAAAGTGAACACCAATTTCTACAAAGGGAATTTTTTTTTTAATTCAAATTTTCAAGTATGAGAGATTAGGTACAAAGAGGGAAAATGGGAAGGAAGAGCTGTATAAATGGTTTTTATTCTCTTCAATGAGAGAATATTCATCCAAGTTCCAGGCCTAATCAATATAAGAAAACAAGAAGTATATCTCTGTGGTCGTCAAGATCCGTCGCCTTCTTCACTTCCGCTGAACGTGCATCACCATGAGATAAGAAATGGTCATTTCATTAGATTCATAGAACGATACTGGCTCCCGCCCGTCAGAAAGCCCATGTCCTCGCACCACCCCCGGGCGTAGTACATATAATGTGTCATTGCTGGATCGTTATTCAAGCTTTCATTCCAACACTTTTCCCTATAGTTTATGGTGCCCTCCAATTCCTTGTCCATTTTTTCTATCAGAAGTCTTATTTCCTTATGATGTTCCTTATACAGATACCCAAAGGAATATGCCTTATGTAACAGGTTCTTCTCCATGGCATCCTCCCTTTCCTTTATGATTTTTATTAGCTCACTATACCTCCTGAGTTGATCTGAGATGAAGGCATCTTCTCTTGCCTTGAGCTCTTCTCTTAGTTCCTACTCTCTTATTTCCATTATGCTCTTCCATTCTTCATCTCTCAGTCTTAGTGCTTCCTCTAGATTCGATATCTTCTTTCACCCAAGATCCATGTATTCATCCCGGAACTGAAGCTGGACTTTAGCCGGTCATTCCTCCTCCCGCATCTCGCCTTATTTCCCTTAACATTTCCATTAATTCAAAGATTGTTGCTATGATGCCTCGAGCTTCCAGCTTGCTCCCACGAGCTTCGGTCTCCTCACATCTAAGGAGAGGGTTAGAATTGGGCTTGCACTGTTCAACTAATGTTCTTGCTCTGGAGCTTCACTTTTAAGTTGTATTTGATTAATTTCAATGTTCTCTTCCTCCTATCTTGCAACTTTTGTCTCTCTTTCCCTACCTCTCGTTCTAGGCCCCCTTAGTGATTCCCGGGCGCTGTCAAGTGCCAAATCTCGGGGAAATTTTCTTCTTCCGTATTAGTTTCCACACTACCCAGATGCAAGCCCAGTGATAAGGTCGGGTGTGGAATCGCCCTTTGTAGCTCCTCCTAGTCAACTCAGAATCAGCAGTTTTCACCAATTTTTCCACGTCGAACTTGTAGCCCTTTATACATACAACAACATCATTTCCCTTATCCCCGACCGTACACAAGTGCTGAAGGTAAAATGACTCAACACAAGAAATAACCACACTCTTTCTTTGCTCGCCAATGCTCCTCTAGCGAAGGACTCGTGTGGGGTTTTCCCGGTGGCATTCCACTTTCCTCGCTATAAGTCAAGTCTACAATCTTCTCTCGAAGTCGGGTTCTTCACCGCTCTTGAACTTTTTGACCCATTCTTCCTCTCATGAACATTGTATGTTTGGTCTATCTACTATCTGTTGAAGGAAATCCATTTGCCCCTAACATAGACTGTCTTATCTTTCAGTCCCACCATGTTAGCATAGAACTCCTTCACCACATCTACGAATCCAGAGCCAGGCTCACGTATCAAATGTCATCCCCTTCTCTAATGACTTCTCGAAGGAGAAATCAACTTGTTGAAGCCTCTCTCTCCTATGAAGTCTATGTGTTGTAATTTATCCTCTAAAACGACATGTTTGCCTCGAGACCCGCCACTCGCTTTCTCCACCGCTCTACTCGCTGATCCTCGATCTCGATTACCGCCGTGCTCTTCTCTCTTATTTAAGCTCTTCTTCTTTCTTGCCCCGTTTATGCTTGAGTCTTCGAATCGTTCTTCCTCCCTCTCCGTATACTCTTCCATGATTTCGCTTTAGGTTCGGGAACCGTGTTCGCCGCCGCACATCGTCGTAAAGGGCCTGGGGATTTGTGTGGTTTTCGAAAGGAGCGAAGAGATTCGGGAGCGCAGGAGAGTTAGTGGCTCGATGTTTTAATGAGGCAAGTGGCTTTTTCAAGTTTCCAAACATGATCTATTTATAGGCTTACTATTGGTCAGTATCTTCATTAAATATTTCCAACAAGAACTAGCCTAGTGGTTTAACTTTAATTCTATGTCGCGACATAAAATGGTATTGTCGCGACATAAAATGGTAGAAATTAATTATAACTAGGTTAGTCCTTTGTTGAGACAGAGAAAAAAATTGTCGCTACATCAAATTTGATGTTCAAGTTTACTTGTGTCGCGACATTGAGAAATATTGTCACGACAGAAACCTTCCTCAGAAGTATCCGCCAAAGCTCGATCATGTTAAGGACGTAGAGAAAGTATGTCGCGACACAAAAAATTTGATGCTTAAGTAAACCTATGTCGCAACATACAAAAATATTGTCGCGATACTGTTTTTCTCTTCTAGAAACATAGGTTACTTAAAATCGTGTTAAAATATAGATAAATCGCGGTTAAATGCACTTTTCGCGACTTCTTCAAAAGGGGATGAATAAATTCTGTCGCGACATAAAGAAACAATGTTGCGACAAAGAAAAAGTCCACCGTGACATAAATTGAGAATAACAACAAAAAGAATGTCGCAACATAGCAGAGACTGTTGCAACAAAGTTGAAGAGCTGGAGGAGGAAATTTCTGTCGCGACAAATGACAACCATGTTGCGACATAAAATAGACAACATCAACAGAACTATGTCACGACAAATTCAAATTATGTCGCGACAGAATCAAAGAAGATAACATGAAAATATGTCGTGATAGGAAACTGTAGTCCACGATAAGAGCTGGGCGACAAAGATAAGAACCATGTCACGACAGAACTTTCTTTGTCACGACAAAGTGACCATTTTAGGCTATAAATTTTTGGGATCCACAATTTATGCCTTGAAGTGCGGCTTATCATTTAAAGCTCTATAAATAGATGCATCTAGGGCACTGTGTGAAACTTCCGCAAATCCAAGACTTCTGGGTGGCTGGAGACTCTTTGTATATTATTTTTCTTTTATTTTTTTTCTTTTAATTCCTTTTTATTAGATTTTGTTTTAGTTAGTTTTCTTTTGATTTTCTAGAGTCGAGTAATGAATCGATGTAGCTAGAGTTGGGATATAAGCCAGAAAATTTCTTTTTTCACTACTGCTTCTATTTTAAATGGATTTTGGAAAATTTCTGTGAGTTCATTTATTTCAGCCGCTTACAATTTCGTGAATTTTCCTTTATTAGTTAGTACCGATATGTGTGAACCAAGCTTTTGAAGATTTAGCTCCCTCTCGGGAAAGGGTCGACATGATGATTGTTATTTTTCTGCACAAAGTGGAAGAACGCCTTAGTTAGAAATCTTGAATTTATTTGATCGGGTATTATTCTTGAAACTTAATCTGCGAAATACTAGTATCATGTACCCAAAACAAAGAACTCGTATCTTGCTTAATTTCCGTAAGGCCTTCTACGTGACATGATGGAGAATCTCGAGGGTATGGAGCAGCTCCTTTGTGGGTATGGTAGGCTACTTTGGTTAATGAACTATGAAAGATTACTGTGATAGATCACTAACTTACTCATTGTGTGCGCTTAGTCAGATGAAGTATCGCTTAATTGCTTGGGAGGTTTCTCCTCTTGATGAAATGATTATGATCTCATGTTAGCATAGTTCGAATCAAGGATATGGAGAATTTCATCAGCATTGAAGGATGAGGTGCCATTTAATTAGAGAAGGCTTGCAATATCCTGTCTATGAGGGTAAGAATTCTTCAGTCCTAAGACTTGGGTGTGAAGTATTGAAAGGGAAAAATACCCAGATCTTAGAAAGAGGATTATACCTTACAAGTAACTGATTAGATCCATGAGTTCGAAGGAACATGAATCTCTCTAATTAGTGGTGTTGGTATGGTTAAGGGAGAAATCCAAATTATACCACAATGCATCTTTGACAAATTCAGCTTTCCAACTACGATTCTTAGCTATTACTCAAAATGATGTAGAAAATGACAATCATTCATTAATCTATTTCTCAGTGTGATCTCACTCAGTGAATTCTCAAATCCACTTTTATTAAATTCTTTACGTATACTAGTGAAATTATTTTAGTATTACTTTATTAGTTCTCCCATCATTTTAACATTGGAGTTCAAATAGTAAGGATCTTGAGTAGTTGGTGTACTTAATCTTTTGATTTATCATCAATTATGGTGGGAACGATATCAGGACTTAAAAATCCACTTTTATTACTTGTATGACCCGTGCACTTGCAGTGATTTAGACAAAACTCAATTTTTAATGAATTCATTTTACATAAAGGACAAACACATATTTTAAACAAAAATCAGTCAACAAGTTTTTGGCGTCATTGTCGGGGACTTTAGTTAGTCTTGAGCAAAGAATGCTAAGTACATGGTGTTTGGTCTATACAAAAACTAGTCAACAAGTTTTTGGCACGTCGGGGATTGATTGGACTGAATTTAAAGATCAATATTCTTAACCCGAAGAGAAAATTACTAATTTGGACATTTTTCTTTTTATTTTATCGTATAAAATAATAAATAAAAATCACAAAAAATAGTTTAACAGCAGTAGTCAAGTGTTACCGAAAATATTTAATGAGCTTAACAAATATAACTATTTCCCACATATTTACCTGATCTCGTTGTGTTTCTATTTGAAGATTTTAAACGTACGTAAAATAAGAAGGGAAAGATCCGTTGCCTTGATGCAAATTGAGATAACACCGAGGAATATGACGAAAGCTATGCGTTGAATCTAAGTATGACAATTTAAAAGAGAAAGATTACCACTCTATTCCAAGAAGCGTAAAATGTGATAACTCAAAGGAAAATGACAATAGGACTTGACGCCTGGCATTCAAGATGAGTACTCTATCAGGAGACGTACCGCCATAGAAGCCAACAATTTTGGAACTCAATCGAGCTCGATCGTAATGGTATTAACAACACGGGCCTCACTAGGCATCCCAGCGGAGACTCTAATTGAACACATGGAAGATTTCTAGAGAATTGCCAACATAGTCAAGTTGAATTCGGGGAGATCAAGTGATTGTGCTCCATTTCTTTCCCTTTACCAGAGATGGCAAAGAACTTGGTTTCTGAGTCACTACTATTGATCAAAGATTAAACAAAAGAATTGGTGGAGGCCTATATGAGCAGATTTTTCCCTCTAGCTCTGACTTCTGAAAGGAGAGGTGAAATCATATTCTTCAAACAGGGAGAGGATGAAAGTCTCTACAATGCAAGTGAGAGATACAAGAGACTATTAAAAAGATGCCCAATGCATGGAATAGATCTAACCACTGGGTGATGATTACTTTCACTTATCTGGCTGAATTATGCCTCAAAGGGTACACCTCGATGCAACCCAACGTGGGGCTTTCAAAAGGAAAAGTGCTGAGGAGGCAAGACAGCTGATTGAAGACCTTACCAAATGCAACTACAAAGCTCCATCTGAAGCTTCAAGGAGCAGCAACAGACTTAAAGGGAGTGGCGTAATTGAGCTTTTGACCTGATGATTACAGCTGCAAAGTTGGCTTTACTAATGAACAAGTTTGGAAACAATGAGAGAAGAATGCACACCGCACTTCAAGTGGGATAGTAGACAAGGAGAGAAAAGAAATAGCCGATGAGGGACTAACTCCATGAGTGGTTCCTACCAAGTCAGGAGACACAAGCACCTACCAATATGCGCTATACTTTTAAGCCCAACCTCAACTTACCTACTCACTACACACTAGTACTCAGGAACCATGAGAATTTCTCATATGGAGGAGGAGCACAACAAGTTCAAAGACTTGGATAGAATTTGTAGCAATATCATGCCTCACCTAGGTTCCAACAACAACAAAAGAATAACAAAGAAGCGTATTTATATTTTTGAACCCAAAAGAGGTGAGATTCACTTTTATGAACCAAATGCTGTTTTTGTCTGGGGAAAATAAGAGGCTGCTAAATATACATGAGCAGAAGTTTGCTGAGCTAGTAGCATTCCAGGCAAACACAATTGTGTTTCAAGCCAATACCAACGCTTCTTTGAAGAATCTAGAGACTTAGGTAGGGCAGTTGGCCCTAGCCATGCAAAATCAATCCAAGGATGCATTCCCAAGTGACACAAGGAAGAATCCAAAGGATTGCATGACAGTAACTTTAAGAAGTGGCAGAGAACTAGAAGAGAGAAGAAATGAGAAGAAGGAAATTGAGGAAGAGAAACATGCAGAAGTTGGAGAAGAACAAGACAGCTTAAGTTGGAGTGAAGAAGATAGAATGAACAAATGCAAATAAGAGTTAAGCAAGTTGAAAAAGAAATCTAAGGAGGAACAAAGAGTAGTGTTAAGCACACACCCTCAAGTTCCATTCCCTTTAGAGGTCGTAGAAGGCAAAAGCTTGAAGAGCAATTCTCTAGATTCTTGAACATGTTTAAGAAGATAGAGATCAACATCCCTTTTCTAAGGCATTGACTCAAATGCCTCACTATGCAAAATTCATGAAGGATATATTGAGCAGAAAGAGAAAAATTGCTAAAGAAGGGGTAGTGAGCCTGACAACAACCTGCAGTGTAGTTATCTAAAAGTCTTTAGCAGAGAAAATGCAGGATCCGGTGCGCTTCACTCATACCTGCAAAATTAGGGAATTCCGATATAGGAAACACTATGCGATTTTGAGCTAGCATCAACTTGATTCCCTTTATCTGTGGTTAAAAGATTCCGGGCCAGGGGGAGCTTACCCCTATAATCATGACCTCTCGCATACCTGCAGATAGAACCTCGCCCAACCCGAGGGCATTCTCAAGATGTGCCGACTAAAGTGGGAGTTCATTTTCCCAATGGACTTTAGAAGTTAGTCGATATAGAAAGACAAACAAGTCCCATTGTCGTTAGGAAGGCCTTTCTAACAACATGAGCAAACTTGATTGATGTGAAGAAAAAGGAGAACTGACTTTAGGGTTGGAAATGAGGCGTTGCACTTCAATTCTTAATCATAGTTTCAAAATACCATAACTTATTAATGCCGAAAGTATGAGATTGTAGAAACAAAAATTCCCATTAGTTCTTAAACTAATAAATGATTGTAATTTCTTGAGTTCATCGAATGAGAATGAGATGAATTTCCAAAGATTCGAGCATCTCAAGTTGAATTTCTGAACTCCAATTTTAAATTAAAAGAGGCAAGACTTAAGGTTGAAGTTAAATTTTATGAATTTCCAAGAGACTGGGTTGGAAATGAGGCAAAGGTACTTCCAATCTTAATCATAGTTTGAAACAAATGCCATAACTTATTACACGTCAGGTAAGATTGTAGAAACAAAATTCTATCGCTTCTAAACCGATAAATGATTGTAATTTTTGAGTTCAATGAATGAGAATGAGATGAATTTCCGTGATTCGGCATCTTAAAAGCCGGAATTTATGAACCCAATTTTAAATTAAAGAGCTAGCATCAAGCAAGAAATTAGTACAGAAAAATCTAGCAGTTATGAAGAGAAAGCTATTAAAGTAAACATAAGCTCAGAGGGTTTGATTCTAAAAGAATTGCCTGAACATTTGAAGTATGCCTTGCAACTCGTAAAAGCAAGCCAAGCCATCATTTCCAATTGGTTTGATGTGAGCCAGCAAACAAAACTAAGCCGAGATTCTTAGAAAATACAAGAGAGCAATAGCTTGGTCTATAGATTATCTGAAAGGAATTAGTCCTTCTATCTGTATGCACAAGATCCTTTTAGAGGAGAATGCTAAAACATCTATAGAACATTAAAGAAGGTTGAATCCAGTAATGAAAGAAGTAGCCAAAAAAGAAGTATTGAAATGGTTGAATGCGTGTTTATATATGCAATTTACAACCTCAGCGAGTAGCTCAGGGTTCCCAAGAAAGGTGGATTCACCGGGCTAGAAATGAGAAGAATGAATTGATTCCTATAAGAACTCGCGTGGATAGGTCGGGAGAGGTGTATAAACCATGCAAAAACTAAACATCAAGCAATAGAAAGGACCATTATCCTCTATCTTTCATTAACCAAATGTTGGACAGGTTAGTAGGGCACTCCCATTATTGTTTTCTTGATGGATATTCTGGTTATAACCAGATTGCTATAGCCCGAGAGGATTAGGAAAAAACTACATTTACATGTCCTTATGGCACCTTTGCTTTTAGAAGGATGCCTTTTGGATTATGTAATGCTACTGCCACCTTTCAAAGGTGTATGATGTCTATGTTTTCTGATTTGGTGGAGGAGGTTATGGAAATCTTCATGGATGAATTCTCAGTTTATGGATCCAATTTTGAGAATTGTTTGGAAAATTTGGAAACAATACTTCAAAGGTGTCAAGACAAGAAGCTAACTTTAAATTGGGAAAAATTCCATTTCATGGTAACAGAGGGTATTGTCTTGAGACACAAGATTTCTTTAGTTGGATTGGAAGTAGACCAAGAAAAAGTTGCCATCATAAAAACTCTCTTGCCACTTACAACAGTCAAGGGGATAAGAAGTTTCCTAGGACATGCTGGTTTTTATAGAAGGTTCATAAAAGACTTCTAAAAAATTCTCCAGACTTTTATGTAGACTGTTGGAAAAAGATGCAAATTTTGATTTTGATAAATTATACAAAGCTGCATTTGGTGAAATTAAATCCAGATTAGTTACAACACCTATCCTGGTGATACCTGACTCGAACAATGAATTTGAAATTATGTGTGATACCAATGATTTTGCAATGGGAGCTGTATTGGGACAAAGAACTAAAAAGATATTCAAGGCCATATACTATGCCAACAAAACCTTCAATGAGGCATAAGAGAACTACTCTACCACGTAAAAGAGATGTCAAGTAATAGTGTTTTCTCAGAAAATTCTAGGCCTTAGTATTATTAGGGTCCTAGAGGTTATAATACACACTAATCATGCCGCAATGGGGATATCTTATGTCAAAGAAAGATGCTGCCAAGATTGATCGATGCGGTATTATTACCCAAGGAGTTGATACGGAGGATCAAAGCACAAGAAAGGTAGTGACAATGTAATAGCTTCGATCACTTGTCTAGATTGGAAAAGATCGTTGAAAAGCAAACTAAACAGCGTAAAATCCTTTGATGAGCGCTGTTTTTGTTATTAGTCCAAACACCCCGGGTATCGGGATATTGTGAATTACTTAGCTCAGGAGTTTGGTGTCACCCGGAAGTTCACACAAGAGATAAGAAAATTGAGAACTGATAGAAGATTTTATATTTGGGATGACCCACTACTTTTTAGAAGAGGAGCAGATATGATCATAAGGAGATGTGTTCTAGAAACATAACAAGGTGGTATTATGAAGAAATGTCATGCATCACCATATGGAGGACACTTTGCAGCCCAGAAAATTCTCTAATCAGGTTTTTATTGGCCTACCCTATTCAAAGACTGTTTTGAATGGGTAAAACATTGTGATAATTGTTAGAGAATGGGCAATATAAGTAGAAGAAATGAAATGCCCCTACAAGGAATCCTGGTGGTGCAGATTTTTGATGTATGGGGGATAGACTTCATGAGACCTTTCCCATCATCATTTGAAAATCTATACATTCTCCTTGTATTTGATTTATATTCCAAACTGAGGGAAGCAATAGTTTGTCCCATAAACATGCCAAATGATAGTGATTGGGTTTATACAAAGAAATATTTTTAGTAGGTTTAGAGCACCCAGAACAATCATTAGTGATGAGGGAAACCATTTTTCAAATAAAGTTTTTGCAAAACTCATGAATGATATGGAATCAAACATATGATGGATTGGCTTTTATCACCCTCGCTAATGGGCAAGTCGGGAATTTCCAATAGGGAGATAAAGAAAATTATGGAGAAAATCGCGGAATAAAAGCAAAAGACTGGTTTATAAAGCCACGATGACGCGTTTATGTAACCCAGCTATTAAACTCCTATCGGGAATGTCCCCCATACTGCACGATATTTGGAAACCTGTATCTCCTCTGAACGCTAGAATACTATAAGCCATCAAGAAATTGAATTGTGACTTCCAAGCCGTAAAAGAAGAAAGATTACTCTAATTGAATGAACTAAAAGAGTTGAGGAATAAAGCTTATGATAATGCCAGAATCTACAAAGATTAGACAAAGAAGTGGTATGATCAAAGGATTTTGAGGAAGGAATTCAAAGTAGGGGAACAAGTCCTATTATATAATTCCAGGCTCAAGCTGTTTCCAAGAAAACTAAAGTCAAGATGGAGTGGTCCTTACACGCAGGGTAAGCATGTCTTGAAAGGTGAATAATTCAAAACTCCACTTATGACGTAAATCACCAGCCAATTGGTCAAAGATCAGCATTGTTTCTGGGAGGAACATAAACAAGAGTGAACTGATTTGAAAGAGAGGAAATTAATTCCTGCCGAATCAAGACATTATATAGCAAATGTCTAGCTAGAGACATTAAACTAAGCAGCTTCTTGCGAGGCAACCCAATAAAATTTTAATTTTCATAGTTAATGGCTTGTTAATCAAAGTGTTGATGTCAGTTTCCACTTCCAAGCAAAACTTTCAAGGTTGTTTTTGCTGATTCTTAAAGATTTCGAAGTCGAATTAGAAATGGATGTTATTAGGAAGCACACTTCCTCAAACTGAAATATGTAGAAAATTGCAACAAGGGGGAGTATTTCCATTTCTCTCACTTTGTCTTTAATGATAATGCATAGTTGAAGTTTGGGAGAATGTAATTTGATTTAGAGAAGAAAATGAATAGTAGCTTTGTTGTTTTCATTTTTTTAGATATTCTGAATATCATTTTGTGAATTATATTGAGTGAAGACAATGAAATGTGATTGTTCATACTTGAATTGAGGTTCTTAGATGATTAGATGTGTTTTCACAAGTATGTTCTGATTGGTATGAGTGAATGCACCTAGCTTTGAATGTTGCTTGATTAAAAAAATTGTGAATTGTGCAATTTTGAGAAAATTTGTTTTTCATTGTCACGACATGCTTTTCTTTGTTGCGACATTATTTCCAAACTCTGTTGCAACAAGTTTTCTCTTTGTCGCGACAAAGACTGCTTTAGTCTTTTAAAAGCTAGAGGAAACTATGTCGCGACACAATTTTTCTATGTCACGACAACATGAAATCGAAGAAGTACAAACTGTGTCGATACAATGTTTTTCTTGTTATGGTAATACACGGATTTGACTCGAACAAACTCTGTTGCAAATTTTTTTCTCTCTATCGCAACCAAGTTGGCCTTAGACTATGATATTACAAAGAGGGTAAGTCTGGTCACGACATGTTTTTTCATCCCAACAAAATCACTTGAACATCACATTTTTATGTCACGACATTTTTTCTCTATCGCAACAACGGACTGACTAAGTTTTAATTGATTTCAAAAATATATCTCGCGACACAATTTTTCTATGTCGCGATAAAATTAAAAGGGAATCAACCTTTAGGTTAGTTTTGTCGCTACATTTAATGAAGGCACAAACAAACTTTTAGCCTTTTTAGATAGAATATTTGAAAGCCTGCGCCACCTTCCCCGTATAAAACCAATGACCCACTTCATCAAGCCTTCACCAAATCTCTTCTCCTTTCAAAACCTTAGGATCCCGTGAGCGCCTCTTTCCGACAATGTTTGAGTTGATGAACTCCGTTCCAAACTTAAACAAAATCATGGAAGAGTATACAGAGAGGGAGGAAGAAACAGTTCAAGCAACTCAAGCAGAAATAGGGCAAGAAGAAGAAAGAGCTGAAGTAAGAGCAGAGCCTGAGTAGCCAATAGAAGAATCAAGAAATAGGAAGAGAGGAGCTGAAGAAGCGAGAGTAGAGAGCAGTGGAGAAAAAGCAAGAGACTGGGTTTCAGAGCAGGCTTATGTCAACTGGAGGGATAAATTGCAGCACAGAGACTTCATAGGAAAAAGAGGCTTCAACAAGTGGATTTCCCCCTTCCAAGAAATCATTGAGAGTAAGGGATGGCGTTCATTCTCGTGAAAGCACAAGCAGCCCGGGTTCGTAGATGGTGAAGGAGTCATGGTTTAATATGGTGGAACGAAAGATAAGACAATCTATGTTAGAGGGAAATGGATATGCTTAAGTAGGAGTAGATGTAAATGCAAACTCCACAACTGAAAAGAGAAAGAAATGGGTCGAAATTCAAAGAAACCTGAAGGAACCTAACTTCTAGAGACGTAGACTTGCCGACCGATGGCAAGGTAGTGAAACACTCACCAAGAAAAACCCACACGCAGTCCATAGCAAGAGGAGCATCGACTAAACAAGCAAAGGTCTGCCCTACTTTGTAAAGTAGATGTCGCTTTCTACCAAGAACTCGTTTAACATCGTTAGGAAAAAAAGGCAAGAATGTTGTATGCCATCCTGAAGGGTTATAAATCAGTGTGGGAAAAATCATAGAAAACTCACTCTGGTTATTATGAGAGGAGGCTACAAGGGACTAGTGCTTCACTCAGCACTGATCAGCGCACTATGCATACCGGGTGGTGTGGAAGGAGACTAGAGGAGTTGAGGCTGAAAATTGCCCCAGGACTTCACCCATGACATTGACAGGAATCACAAAGGGGCCTAAAAACAAGGGTAGAAAAAGAGAAGCTGAAGCTGCAGGAAAAGAAGAGGAGAATATAGAAACCAATCAGATACAGATTGATACTATAACCCAAGAGCAAGAACATGGGCTGAATAGTGCAAGCCCAATTTTGACAATGTCCCTAGAGGTGAGACAAGTCCATCAGGAGCAAGCTGGAAGCTCAAACCCTTAAGGTAACAATATTGAATTGATGGAAATGTTAAGGGCAATGAGGCAAGAGATGCAGGAGAGGGATAGCCAGCTGAAAGTCCAACTTCAACTCAGGGATGAGTACATGGATGCTGAGTTGAAAAGAAGAAATCAAAATCTGGAGGAAGCACTCAGACTGAGAGATGAAGAATGGAAGAGCATATGGGAAATAAGAGAGTAGAAACTAAGTGCAGAGCTCAAGGCAAGAGAAGATGCCTTTCTTTCTGATTAGTTAAGAAAGGATAGTAAGCTACTAAAGATTATGAAGGAGAGAGAGGATGCTACTGGAGTTTAACTTCAGAAGTATGCCTTTGGGTACCTTTATAAGAAGCATCATAAAGAAACAAGGCTCCTCATAGAGAAAATGACAAGGAAATGGAAGCCACCCTAAATTATAAGGAGAAATGTTGGACAAAAAGTTTATATATGATCAACAACAACTTGCTAAAGATGTACTCTGCCCAAGGCGAGTTTGAGGGAAGCTTGAACTCTATTGGGCAGAGACAAAGTGATTTTATCAAACAAATGGCTATGTCAATGGAGTGGGCTTCATTTACCAAAGGTGAAGAAGGCAACGGGCCTAAGCAACCACAAGTCCAGATTCCTGAGTTCTCACCTTTTGCAGTTGGGAACAAGTTTGAACCAGTCAACCTACACCATTCCCATAGGCATGAAAGAGGAAGAAAATAGCTCACTCTGCTCTTCCTTCCCATTTTCCCTCTTTGTACCTAATCTCTCATACTTGAAAATTTTAATAAAAAATCCCTTTGAAGAAATTGGTGTTCACTCTTATTTTGCGTTTCTGGTGTGTCTTATTTGTATTTTCTTTCTTTTACTTTAAATAATTGAAATTTGATGACTTTCAGTGAATGGTTTGTTAAAATAACCAGAGACCAAATTCCCGGGTTGGAAATACTTGATCAAGCCAGGCATTGTTCGTAGAATCAATAGATTATGGAACTGAAATGTTGTTGTTTTTAACTTCATCCGAATTGAATGGTTGATTTGAATGAGCCGTTAACTTATAAAATAGCATAGCAACATATCCAGAACCAAACAGAATTGGATAGATGAATTAGGGGTAGGGAATAAATGAAAGGTAAAGTTGTAAGGTTATTGATGAACATGTCAACTTTAAGAATAAGGAAAATTGTAACAAATCGATGGAACAAATAAGACTTGTACTCGTTTTTTGTAAACAATAGTTATTATGAACTCGACAAACACTCGTACATGGTCAAAAGTATCTCCTAAAAAACAAATTATGCTAAAGACTAGACATCTTCGGGATCTATCAGAGTTAAATCTCCAAATTTCCTAGAACTTGTTAGATTATTAGTCAAGGTCTAAATCCTAAGCAATATCACTAACAGGAAATGATATAGGTCATTCTTGAAAGTTTGAGCCTTTCAAAGCCTACCCTTATAATATGCATAAGCATACATAGTAGTTCCTCATTTGAGCCAATAGCCAATTTCGTTATCAACAAGTAAATGAAAAGCCTTGTTCGTCCCTTGAATATAATCCTACAGTAAAGAACCCTGATTTGCCCAGATTACATTACTAATACAACAATAATAGAAAAGGACAAGTTTGGGGGAATATTATTTCAAATTGTTAAAAAAAAAAGGATAAGAAGGGTTGAGAAAGGAAAATCAACTGTGATTAGGAAAGATGAAAAAAAAATTGAGGAAAATGAGCTGTGAAAAGAAAAGTATCAAGGTGGAATAAGTTTGGTCTTGTAGCCTTCCTCCTTGGAACGATTAAGTCCTTAGGGGTGTTCAACACCTAGTACCCTAATGCCAACTAGTATGAGAGTTATTGACCCAAAGTTTGTTAAGGGTGGTAGAAAGTTTAAAAAGACAAAACATTGTACTATTCCATGAACCTTGATGGAGAAGGAAAAGTGAAAAAGCTTCAAAGATAAAGAGGAGAATTTATAGTCTGATTATGGTCAAGAAAAATACCACAATTGAAAGTATGCAGAAAATCAAATGGGGGGTTAGAGAATTGACATAAATGGAAAAAGTCAAGAATGCATATGAAGGCAAAAATGTCAAGTGGAAAGTGAAATCTGGGTAAAAAAATGAGCCTAAATTGTCTTGTTATCTACCCAATTACCTAAGCCTCACATTATAATCCTAAAAGACCAAATTGATTTTGAAGATGATATAAGCTTACATTAGTGGAGATTAACATGACAAACAAGCATATGAGAATTTAAAGAATAAAGGAGAAGTTTGCTGTCTGAGTAATATCCCAGAAGATTAACTAATCTGCCAAGGAAGAAGAGAGAAGACCATCACGCACTCACAAATAAGGGTCAAATAATTGAATTGTTTACATTATAGGAATTATTTGGCTTTTTAGTGAACTTAATTGAAAATCTTCTTGATTCTAGACTGGAAACATATTTAGGGATAATTTTACAACTAACTTATGTTTCCTGTAAAATTGAGGATTGAACATAAAAATGTCCTTAAAAATTAAATCTAAATTGTTTGAGGACAAACAAAATTTTATTTTCTTTGCTTAGGGACAAGCAAAACTTTAAGTTTGAAGAAATTTGATGAATCCTAAACTCATATATTTTTAATCCATTTTTCTGGCATAATTCTAGAAGTTTATGATTCATTTTAATGTTGAATTATGGAATATTCACTAACTTTTTGTTTTGTAGGTTTTATATGACAAATAGATAATTCAAGCGAGAAAAGTAAAAATTCGGCCAAGGTTGAATTCTTGTCATGACATAGTCGTAATGTCGCGACAAAAATCCCAACAAAACCAAGAGTAGCAATATCACAAGCGCCAGCCTTTGTCGCAACAAAGTCAAGCTAAGCGCAGCCGTGGTCGAAGACCGCCGTGACACAATTCGAGATACACTAACTAATTTTACGCGGGCTATCGGATTTTTTTTTGTCACGACATAGTTGGAGAAGCTCATGAGAAGAACGGTCGACATTCCTTACTCTGGTCGTGACATTGATCAAGCAAATGGCATCGAACCTTGTCGCAACATATTACAATTCTATCACAACATAAGGAACAAAGACATTAGATGAACTCTGTTGTGACAAAAGGCAACTTTGTCGCGATAGAAAATGACAAAACAATGAGACAATGTGCCTACGACAAAGTTTTCTATGTTGCGACAAACATTTCAACTAAGGACAAGACCAAGGCAGATTTTATGTCGCGACACAACATTCAGAGTCAACAATGAAAGATACGCAGACTTTGTCACGACATAAAGAATTTCTCTGTTGTGACAAAGAAAACTTGAGGTTGAGGTGAATGTTGTCGCGACAAAGACGACTATTGTCGCGACAGAAGTTGAGAAGAATGACAAGAAGATTGTTGCGACATAAATGGATGTTACGACATAATAATGAATTGAAGGCAGACATCTCTGTCGTGATAAAGGAAAATTATGTCACGACAATAAAAGCTATAGAGTTAAGAGATTTCTGTAGCGACAAAGAAGTTTTATGTCGTGACAGAAAATGGAAGAGAAGTGAGATGTGCCAAGGCACGTTTTTCGCGACAAGGGATTCAATGTTGCAACAAAAGTTCAACCCAATGACAAAGGATTAAAGAAGATTATGTTGCGACATGGAAAGAGTCTGTCGCGACATAGAGTACAGTCTCAACAATACAAGACAACACAACTCTATCGCGACAAAGAAAAAGTCTGTCGCGACAACAAATCCATGCTACTGGGAGAAACTCTATCATGACAAAGAAAAAGTCTGCCGCGACATAAATTGAGAATAACAACAAAAAGAATGTCGCAACATAGTAGAGATCGTTGCAACAAAGTTGAAGAGCTGGAGGAGGAAATTTATATTGCTACAAAAAACAACCATGTCGTGACATAAAATAGACAACATCAACAGAATTATGTCGCGACAAAGTCAAATTATGTTGTGAAATAATCAAAGAATATAGCATGAAAATATGTCGCGACAAGAAACTACAGGCCATGACAAGAGCTGGGCGACAAAGATAAGAACCATGTTGTGACAGAACTTTCTTTATCGCGACAAAGCGACCATTTTGGGCTAGAAATTTTTGGGATCCATAATTTGTGCCTTGAAGTGTGGCCCATCATTTAAAGCTTTATAAATGTGACACATCTAGTGACTGCAACAGCCTTCCGCAAATCCGTGACTTTGGGTAAATTGAGACTTTTCAATATTATTTTCTTTAATTCCTTTATTAGATTTTGTTTTAGTGTAGTTTTGTTTTAGTCAGTTTTCTGTTGATTTTTTGGAGTTGAGTAATGAATTGATGTGCAGCTTGGAGTTGGGATCTGTTGTAAAATTTTCTCTTTCGCTACTATTATGTTTTCAATGGATTTTGGAAAATGTATGAAGTTCATTTATTTCAATTCGTTTACAATTTCAATGAATTTTCCTTATTAGTTAGTCACTGATATGTGTGAACTAGTTTTGGAAGATTGAGCTCCCTCTAGGAATGGGTCGATGGTGATTGTTATTTTTCTGCACAAAGTGGAAGAACGCCTTAGTTAGAAATCTTGAATTTATTCTCGACTGGGTATTATTCTCAACTCGACTGCTCCAAGTACTAGTATTTGCATCTAAACAAAGGATTGTATCTTGCTCTGATTTTCAGAAGGCCCTCTGCATGACACAAAGATGGAGAATCTTGAGGGTATGGAGCAGTTCCTTATGGATATGGTAGACTAATACTTAACTAATGAATTTGAAAGATCACTTAGATAGACTACTAACTTACCTATCAGGTACTCGCTAGTCGGGATGAAGTATCGCCTTAATTGCTCGAGGTTTCTTCTATTTCGATGAAATGATTATGATCTCATGTTAGCATAGATCTAATCAAGGATATGGAGAATTTCACGCACAAAAGATGAAACGCCATTTAAATTGGAGAAAGCTTGCAATATCCTGTCTATGGGGGCAAGAATTCTTCAGTCATAAGATTTAGGTGTAAAGTACTGAAAATGAAAAATACCTAGATCTTAGAAAGAGGATTATATCTTATAAGTAACTGATTAGATCCATGAGTCCGAAAGGAACATGAATCTCTAATTAGTGAAAGGTATGGTTAAGGGAGAAATCTAAACTATACCATAATGCATCTTTGACAAATTCAGCTTTTTAACTAATGGCTTAGCTATGACTCAAAATGATGCAGAAATTGACAATCATTCATTAGTCTAATTCTCAGTGTGATCTCACTCAGTGAATTCTCAAATCCACATTTATTAAATTCTTTATGTATACTAGTGAAATTATTTTAGTATTACTTTATTAGTTCTTCATCATTTTAACACAGTTTAAAATAGTAAGGATCTCGAAAGAGTTGGTGTAGTTAATCTTTGATTTATCATCAATCCTTGTGCGAACGATATATTTGGACTTCCACTTTTATTACTTGTATGGCCTGTGTACTTGAAGTGATTTAGACAAAACTCAATTTTTAATGAATTCATTTTACAAAAAGGACAAACACATATTTTAAACAAAAACCAATCAACAAGTTTTTGGCGCCGTTGCTGGGGACTTTAGTTAGTCTTGAGCAGCAGTGCTAAGTACATGGTAAAAGTTTTGTCTATACAAAAATCAACTCCCCACCTAAGTGCATATGCAATGTTCACTTTTGACAATTCATATTCACATCAACAATTCGAAGTAAGAATATGCAATCCTGGGTTAGAATTCTACATGTCATGCCATGAAATGAGATGAGACTCACTCATGCACGATACCCTAGTCTTTACTGACTCCCACCACATAGTGCAATGGCAATGTGTGATAAAATCCGTCTTTGTTGGATTACATCCAATGATTCTTTTGAAATAAAAGTAATGTGTTTATAAATCAAAAGCTTTATGGGTGTTACATCTCGACGATCATTTCATATTCAAACCATGTGTCTTTTCGGGGCAACCGGATTTTTGAGTCTCACTGTAGGCTCGGTATTGACCTTCTACACTTTTGACTTTCACTATCGATGTGGTAAAACCAAGAAATCCTGCCTTAACTTTAGGGAATGTCTAACCCTTCTTGCTATTACCCGACACAAGTTTTTCCATATCATGCAACCGTGTGACTCTGTTAGACTTCATCCAACGGTTCTGAGCCCACTTATCAAACACCAAATGAGGTGTTTGATTTCAACCATGCACTCACACCTATGAAATGCGATGTTCCCGTGCATATACAATGTGATGCACCATTACATGTCAATGTCATGTCACATATGTGATGAATGCCGTATGGACAATTCTAGTGAACTCATACATTTTACTGTGTATCATCATGGATTAATTATATTGTATGCATATAATCTCCAAATAGACACTCGTTTCAATGTCAATACATAAACACACATATATCAGCATTCATCAAACAACAATAACCAAACATGTATTACAAAATCAAATAATAACACTCTTAACCCTCAAGGTCAAATATGACATATATAATGCCCACAAAAGAGCCCACACAACGGCCCCAAACAGGCCCTTAAACTGGCCATAAAACCTACCAAACAAGCCTTTAAACTGGCCACAAAACCTGCCAAACAAGCCCTTAACAGTCCGAATTTTTCTTTTTAATCCAAACAGTCCCTAAAACAATTCTTAGGACATAATATAAACAACCATAAATCAATTCACAAATCTGGCTACAAATGGGCCATAAACAGCTATTAAAGTCAGCCCAAATAGCTAAACAACTCATTAGGGCATAAATACAAACAACCTCCCTTAAAATAGCCTGGTGGAATAAACCAAAGTAGGGAAGAATCCCTACCTCGAGCATAGTAGAACGGGAGGAGCTCTTGGAGAACACCTCCTAAACCCGAAAAACTTTGAGTTCTCTAAATCTCCTCATTTGGATCTTCAGTGAAATCTCTTCTTTTTGGTACTTACGTGTAGCCCTGGGCCGAGGATGAACTTAATTCCTTTGTACCAATCCGGATACGATCGACTAACTCCAAGAATCACGGTAAGCCTTTTCTTTCTCCCTTTTTCTCTCAATGCTCCAAAGAGAAAATAACCTTATTACTCTTTGTCCAACCTCTGATTTTTAACCCCATTTATTGTTTAAAGACTTGGATCATGTCGCTCCACATGTCCACGACTTGTTCGGATCCGTTTTTTACCCTGAGAAGATTAATTTCGTCCCGGTTTAAGTTCAAATTATTTTATATGAGCTTTATTTCAATTATTTTCTAACTTTTTCACCTTTAAAATTCTGCTGGGTCACTGACACCGTCACCTTGAAACGTAAAAATTCGACTACTCGAATTAAACGAAATTGCCCCTGGTAACTAGATTTCGCGAGATGAATCCAATGGTAAGATTTACCATTATCTCGAGATCTGTGAAAATTCCCTGTGTTTGTAGCCTGTATTAGAAGACAATTTTCCATTTTGCCATTTTTCGAAAAAAAGCTCAAATTTACCCAGGTTTTACATTCTTCCCCATTGAAATAATTTCGTCCCCGAAATTCATACATACAAACCCACACAATCACATGCCATAAAACTTGTTTGCCTTTGATTATATAGACTAAAACCCCTCAAAATTGACATAGTTACAAGAACCTTTGTGTTCAGGATTCGAAATTTTGGGTATAGTCTATGACACTCAAGTGCACAGTTATACAGAAAATTCCTGATGTAAGTCCGTATATCATTCCCACAGAGATTGACAAGAATTGAAATCAACTACCCAAACGACTCTAAGGTCTTTAATATTTTGAACTCTTAAAAATGACATGAGAGTTTAATCTAGAAACTAATAATCATAGACTGTAAACAATTATATAAAATGAAGTAAATGATAACGATTAAAAATAAGAACAAAATTACTGGACTGAATCAGTTTCCTATGAGAAATGAACACTATCAAAGAAATACCGGCGGAACAGCTCAATCCCGGCAGATTAAAAACGCATTACTGGTTTCACCGATGGGCTCGATTTGTCCAAGATTGCCTAACAATGTACCGGATTTCTCCATGTTCACCGGGTTAGGACTTCAAGCCAAAGACAAAGGATTTAACCAACTACTAGATTAGCTTCGCAAGATCCGGTATTTTTATTTCTCAATACTTCACACCCATTTCCTGAGATTGCAGATCTTTTGCTTCCCTTCTCAGTGTCACTGCAAAACTTCTACCATCTAATTGATGACTCATCCTTTAAATCTAATGGTTCTTCCCTTCCCTTTATCAGATCTTAGCTAATACGAGGTTGGGAACTCCCCTTTAGATTAAGGTGAAATCTCTGATGATTCGACTAGATAAATACCCCATCCACTCATCAATTATGAGTGAAAAGGAAATTTATCGAAAATGAACCTTTCGCAGCTTAGTAGTTCATCAATGGTAGTCTAACGATACACATGTAAGAATGATCCTAAACTCGAAGAATCTCCAACCTATGTCACGTAGAGGGCCTCTCCCTTTGGAAATCTGAGGCAAGAAATACTCCTTAAATCGGGTATTCGGGTACTACCATCGGGAACTCGACGGCTCAAGAACAACATCAATCAAATAAACCTCCAATCTGGGTTACTTGAGATTGTTGCGAAAAGATCAGAATTGACCTGCAGAAATCCAATCTAGCTACTGTTCTAACACGTATTACAACCCACAATAGATCATCACTCAGTGCATCCACCGTAATTGTGGCTGCATCGAGAAAAACGACCCAAAAAGTTGCTCAGACCACTCGTGCAGCATTTGTATAAAAGAAAATAAGAAATTAAATCCAACTTCCAAAGATTTCTACATGGTCACTGTTCGATCCAAAAGAAAAGAAAAATAAAAAGAAAATCTACTCTAAAATATACAATGAGTCCTTCTCCTCTCCTGCCCAGAAAATAAGATCGGGCTACTTTACTATTCTCAAAAAAGTCTATTTATAACTCAAAAAGAAAATGGGCCTAATTCAAAAAACTCCGTGGATTTCAATGCTAAAGAAAAGCCCGCCATCTGGCTCCCCATGTCGCGACTCTCAAACTTAATGTCACGACTGATTTCTTTCATTTGCACTGCTCGCTACACCGACAACTCTCTTCGCAGACTTGGTTCCTTGCAGCTGCTTTGATTAGTGGTCGCGATAATCACCATATAGTCGACCTGTCGACCCCGCTGTTTTCAAAAATTGATGTTGCGACCATACTCCAGCTGTCGCAACCTCGCTCCTTCCTTTTGACTGACCCGCACACAATCGCGCCCGTTTATGCATTTGACTCAGTCTGAAGTTAGGATCTTGTTCGATTTCGCGACACCGCGATCACGGTCGGCGTCCCGACCCGGACCCGGTCACTTTCCCGGCCGCACCCGGATTTCCTCTCAGAAATCGTCCACCGAATAATTAACGCGATCTCGGCACTTTGACTACGCGGTCAACTCATCACGCGGATCACGCCGATCGCACATGCCGCGTCTCGCACATCGATCTGTCCCCTCGGAACTCACGGCTAACCAAACCCGCGTCTCTCATCCAGGCACTGAAGATGCACTCCCATATCTCAAGTTGAGTCCTTCATTTGAGAACTAGTTGCAACTTCAAATTTTCTTGTAGAGACCTTATTTGTGGCTTCATCAACGGATCAACGTCGCAACCCTCGATTGGCGCGTCACGACCTCGCCGTCTTTCAATCGCGCCGCGAATTCCAGCGTAGTGTCGCAACCTACATTCTACCTTGAATATCGCTTCCTCGCCCACTATTTCTGGTCGCAACTTCTATTATTATTGTCGCCTTAGTACTTCTGCCAAAGCCCTCAATTTCCAGTCACGACTAGTTTGATAAAGCCTTCTATTTCTCAAGACTAGTCTTGGTGATGTCGTGACTGGATATAAACTGAACTCGACTTCAGCTTCGTCATGACTCCAATTTTTAAGTTACACTCATTTCGCTTGAGGATCGTTCTTCCTCGGGTTTCATAAATCTTCGATTATGTCGTAATTTTATGCAAAATTGAATTTTAGTAGCATATCCATGTTTTTGCATATGAATCAATACTATCTTGCAAAATACTTTAAAATGGGATTAAAAAATCAAATGAGTTTCGACTCATCTATTCTCCCAAACTTGTTTCTTTCTTTTCACAAACCTTTTGTTCAGAAACTGGATAATTGGGGTTTTTTACTTGAGGATTACTTCAAGGAGGGACTCAAAGTTTCTAATTGTCGCACTGAAGAAATAAGGCTTCTTTTTTTTAGTTCAAATCGTGGACTAGGAGTGTATGCCTTAGTTATTACAAGGAGGGTAGGCTTGGAAAGGCTCCTCAAACTTCCAAAGATGGCCTCTATCACTCTTTATCACCAAGCTTACCCAGGATTTCGCCCTCAACCAATAATCTCACAAGTTCTAGGACCCTATATCCTTAATTGTGAATCCCCCAGAAGATGTTACGGCAACCCTTTTCAAGGTTTCAAGAATTTTACGAATTCTCATGCATCGTTTCAAGACTTGTATTGACTCACTGTTTATATACACAACTTCAATCATTTTATTTGTTCCTTCAGTAATATACCTCTTCCTATTTCTATAGTTTAAACTTGATTTCAATTAATGCTGCAACTCCTAAATTCATTTTACTGATGTCTCTGGGCCTTCTTTATTTTTCTTTCTTTCATTATTATTCTTGGGATAAAACAAAATTGGTCATTTGATCATTGTACATACAAGGCTTGCATATTTTGCATACAAATAAGTAATGAAACAAACAACACAATTCATCCAGTCATTTCCATCTATCAAGAAACAACCAATTATTCACAAATCTATTTATAATTCAGCAATTCACACACAAAAATGGCAAGGAAACCAATTATCAAATGAAAATGTTATAACTCAGGACAATCTAAAAGAGACACAATGGAATTCTATTAATAATGGAGAGAATATACAAGATTGGGAGTTGCAAGGAGAATTTTTCACTCTCGTTCTTCTTTATATGCTTTGGGAGGTATGACATTGGGAGGGCCTATATCAAAGCTAGCTATATGAGGGTCAAACTTTGGAGAAGCCATCTCTGATATTTGTTTCTCATAAGCAGGGGGTATTTCCTTTCCTTTTACATATATATCGCTTGTCAACTGTACTGCATTGATCAGCATGTTTTGCCTTTTTCCCACCTGATTTACTGCCCCTTCCAATTCTGAGATGCACTATAGCAGCTTTGACAGATTCTGGTTGATCAAATCTAAGCTTTCCAACCAGATCTTTCTTCGGTATACATCGTTATCTTCTAGTTGTTGATCCCTCTCCTTCATCAGCCTCTCAAACTCTTTGAACTACTCTTTATACAGATATTTAAAGGCTTCAATTTTCTTCATCATATTGCCCTCCATCTTTGCTTCTCTTTTTCTGAGAATATTTAGCAGTTCTGCATCCCGTTTGAACTGATTATTATAGAATGCTTCCAAATTTGCTTTCATTTTTTCCATCATTTTTTCTTCTTTTCTTTTCAGCTACTTTTTCCATTCTTCTTCTCTTTGTCTCCGCCTTCCGCTCCCACATCTGTTTCTTTCTTTCTAGCCTTCGCCTTCCAAAATTTTTCTTTCCTAATATGTTGTTGTCGCTCCCATTTCCGATCTCTTTCTTTCTTCCATGTCCTTTTCACGATCCGAGCATCTCTATGATCTCGTATTCTCTTCTCCTCCTATACCCTTCGCTACTGTGCAAGTGCTCTTGTACCTCCGGGTAGGAATGACTCGCCGGCTCATCCCAAATGTGCTTCCTCCGCCACCGGATGGATATCTTCCGGTATCGCCCAATCTCTCTCGGCCTCATTCTCCCTCAACCAGCACCGCTTCTCTCGCTTCGCATCCACCTCCACTCCAGTTCTTTCGCCTTTTCCTTTGGGCCCCTTTGTCACCCCAATTAGGTCGAGGGGGAGACCCGAGGGCATTTCTTTCTTCACCCCCGCCAAGAGACAAAGTCTCGGTGACGGTGGTGGGCGAGGATCGCCTTCTCAGAATCGTGGTGGTACCGATGGACCCTTCCAATTAGGATGCTCTATGTTCATTGAGTCCCTTCAAAAGGGCATATAAAATGATGGCCTCCTGTTCCCTGATCGAGCAAAGATGCTTAGTCGGAATCACTACAGAGCAAAGGAAATGTAACCGCACTCCGTCTTCAAATGGTGGGCTCCCCCTGATCACAGGCGGGGGTTCTTCGGGCCTCCCATTTTCCCTTTCCCGCAAATTAACAGTGCACATCTTTTCATAGTCGGGATTTTCTACCATCTTCTCTTATACTCGCACCAAGTGTTTGAGCTCCTCAATTTAAAACATTTCATTGATCCGTCTATGCCCGAAAGGCACCCAAACACCTATCACGTAGGACTCGAATCCTCCTTCATGCCCACCATATTTTTGCATAAAACTCCCCGCAAGAGCGTGTAATCCGGCGCCTTGTGTTCACAAGGTAAGAATCCCCAACAAGGATATCCACCAATTTCAGTTCCGGAAGAATGCCAGCATACAGCTAGCGAGAAAAACATGAATGACTATCGTGGTCGAGAATAAACCAATTTCTTTAAAGATCAAATGTCAGAAGTTCATGGGGACAACAAGAGGCTACTACACCTCCATGAACAAAAATTATCTGATTTAGAAGTTTTAAATCTGATACTCAGATTTTTTTAGAAGAATATAAGTGCCTCACTGAAGAACCTAGAAACACAAGTACGGTAGTTGGCCCTGAATATGCAGACCCAGAACAAGGGTGCATTCCCAAGTGACACCCAAAAGAACCCAAAGGACTGCATGGCAGTTCAGTTGAGAAGTGGGAAAGAAGTGGGGAACAACAGCAGAAAAGAAAGGAAGGAAGGGACTGAGGAAGAACAAGAAGAAACTGGAAAGGAAGAAGAGAAGAACATGCCAGAGAAGATTACGTAAGTGCGAAACAAGCACATACCGAATAGCCGAGAAGATGGAGCGTAAATGCAAGAGAAAGCATGCTTACACACTCGCAGCGCCATTTCCTCAAAGGCTTCGTAAAGGCGTGAGGGAAGAGCGCTTTCTAAATTCGACATCTTATCCTCTTTACGTAGTCAATCAATCAAATGCTAAATTATGCAAATTTCAAGCGAGATACCGAAAGCAAGAAAAGGAAGATTTGGCCGAGGAAGGAATTCATGACCGACCGCCACCCGCAGCGTTATCCAACAAAAGCTCCCAGAAAAAATGAAGGACCCAAGCAGCTTCACCATTCCCTGCTCTATAGGGAAATATGAATTCAAGAAGGCCTTATGTGATTCTGGTGCTAGTATAAATTTGATGCCTCTATAGTGGTGCAGAGATTGAGTTTGGGGGAACTCACCCCAACAGCAATCACATTGAAGATGGCTAACAAATCCATGGCACAACCAGAAGGTGTTCTAGAAGATGTGCTTGTCAAAGTGGGAAATTTATCTTTCCTATGGATTTTGTGATCATGAAGATGGAAGAGGATACCCAAGTTCCTTTGCTTCTAGGAATACCCTTCTTAGCAACTGGAGCTGCCTTGATAGATGTGCAAAAGGGTGAACTGACCTTAAGGGTAGGGGAGGAAGCAGTGCACTTTAACCTTAACAAGGGTTTGGAACAACCTGATGTTGATGCAAGAAGTTGTATGGCTGTAGAAAACAGTAGTCATATCAGTGTTGAATTGAATTATGATTGTAATCTTCAACATTCTATCAATGAAATTGAGATGAATTTCCAGTATCTTGAGAGTATTGATTATGAATTGTTGCCTTCCAGTTTGCAAAACAAAGAAACAGTCTTGAGCTTGAATGAAAATAGTCAAGAGCATGTATGCAAAGAAGGGAACGTAAAGCCATCGAACAAGAGACTAAGCGTAATGGTTATTGAAGGAAGGCCTACCAATCAAATATGCTTAGAACCGTAAAAGAAAACCAGTAATCATATCAGCTGCATTGACTGAAATTGAAGAACAAAAGTTGCTGAAAATTATGAGGAAGTACAAGGAAGCTATTTCTTGGTCAATTGAGGATCTTAAGGGTATCAGTCCCTCCATTTGCATGCATAAGATATTGCCAACGACGATGCAAGAATCCTCATCAACACCAAAGGAGGTCAATCCTCGTGATGAAAGATGTTGTCAAAGAAGAGGTGCTAAAATGGTTGAATGCAGGTTTTATATATACTGTCGTGATAGCTCTGGTGAGCCTACCCATGTGGTTCCTAAGAAGGGGTGGATCTGATCAGATCGAAAATGAAAAAGAATGACCGATTCTCTACAAGAACTCGCGGATTGTAGATGGAGGGCGTGGCTGTGACGCTGTGAAATCGAACACCGCAACTTAAAGGATCATTTTCCTTTGCCTTCATCGATCAGATGTTGGATAGGTTAGCGTGACACCTCACTTCTGTTTTCTTGATGACATTTTGGATACAACCAAATTGCCATTGCACTTGAGGACCAGGAGAAAACCACTTTACATGCCCATTTGGTACTTTTGCATTTAGAAGAATGCCATTTGGTTTGTGTAATGCTCCTGCTACATTCCAAAGGTGTACGATGTCCCCGGCAACGACGTCATAAACTTGTAAAGACCAAATGATGTATATGCAGTAATACAAGGAGTGAATGTGGTGAATACTCAAAACCGGGATGAAACAAAAGTAAGTGTACTAAAAACTCGAAATAAAAAGTATTACTAACACTAACCCCTTTCCAAGTGCACGGTCATACAAGTAATAAAGTGGACTCTAGGAGTCCCGATATCGCAACACTCCACGGTGATCGGGAGGTTCTCTGGTGGAATTTGATCACCCCGATTACAAGGGGTTTCACTATTTAGGCGATCAGATGAATAAAAATCAATTTAATTTTGAAACAAAACTGAATTAAAACTAATCCTAAAATCTACCAAATAAACAACCTTAATTCTAAAAGCTATGAAGAGAGTCACTAGATGAGGATAATTATTCACAAAACATTTGCATTTCCTCGAAGCAACAATTGTGTTGAATGCTAAATTTGTCTAAGAGCAAATAAGAGTATAGCTTAGATTTCTCCGACACTATAAATTTCACTATCTAACACACCATATTCCTTTCGTGACAATGGGTCTAAATAGCTACTTGTAAAACCCCGACTCTCTTTTAAGATTTGATTACTTTTCTTTTTTCAATACTTCACAACCATTTCTTAGGACTAAGAATTCCTCGGCTTCCCCATAGACGTAAAAATGCAAGTCTTCCAATGTAATTGTATCTTGGTCTCTTCAAATCTAATAAATTTTATATCTCCTGATTAGATCTTTGCTAACACCTGATTCAAGATCCTTTCATTATACTAAGGAGAAACCTTCCATAAACTAAATTGATACATCATCTAATTAATCCTCACACCTCATGAGTAAATTAGTGATCTATTAAAGTAATTTTTCAGTTCATAGTTCCAAGATATTAGTCTAACATACCCCTAGTTACCGCTCTTACTCTCGTGTGAATCTCCATCTCTCGTGGTCACTCGTGAGGGCCTCCCGAAATTCTGCAGCAAAGATACAACCCTTTCTAGGTATAAGCTACTAATATTTCGAATAGTTCATTATATGAATAATACCAATTATATAAATTCAATTTTCAAACCCACAAAATAACTGAAAAATTGCAAATCTGAATGTTCAACAATTAATCCCCACCTCTAGAGGGTGTTTAATGTTCCATTATTGGATTCCAATCATCATCAATCAAACAAAAAGTAAGTAAATGAAGAAAGAAATCAAGAGACAAGGAGTGAGAGAAAAAAGTCCAGATTTTAGCTTCAATCCTTGTCTAAACAAGAACACCCAAATCTCTATTATACAAGACCAAATCTTTCAATAAAATAAAATCGCCTAAAACTACTCTAAGATCTATTAAAATAAAAATATGCAGCAAAACTACAAAATGGGCAACAGAGAGAAAATCCATGAGAGAGAAAAACTGCATTTTAACTTTCCAATCTTATCTGTCATTAGTGAAATTTGAATTGCTTATATAGCAATCGAAATCTCTTTTAATACAAAGAAAATCGCTTAAAAAATTACTCTAAGATCTACAAAAATCGAATCAGAAAACCCGGAAAATGGGCAGCTTTAGAGAGAAACCCCATGAGAGAGGTTCTCCATCGCACCTCTGGCACCCTTTACCTAAAAACGAAAAGTGTATACACATGGTCCTGTCAAATGGGTTTGAAAAATAGGCTAAAATATCACCTCGACATTTTTTAGTTTTCTCCAAATTTTCGTCATGACATACAGTTGGTCGCGACACAATTCTTTTTTTGGTCTTGGTCGCGACACTGCTTTTTGTTGCGAATTTCAAGTTTCCTCGGGTCGTGAAATTGGTTGGTCTCGACAAATTCGGACAACTTTGTTTTTTCTTCTCCAAATTGCGAGCTCAAGTCATAACTTTCTCGCTTTAACTCGGAATTTAAAGCGGTGAGTACTCGTTGGAAATATCTTTGAATTTAGAATGAAACCATGAGGAAATTTGAACCATTTGATGTTCTAGATGGTACAGAAAATTTTATCTTCCCAGTGGCGCGTTGTGAGACTCCCGGTTGACTCTTCTTTTGGAAATATATTGCTGGCTTCGCTAAATCACTGCTTTTCATCAATAATCCTACAAAACCAAGTTTAGAGGAAATTTTATGAGTTTTACATGAATATGGATACAAAATGCACAAAATAGCATGTGAAATAAACTCAAAACATAGATGAGTTTTACACTCATCAATATGCAACAATCATTTAATATCAAATGACTAAAAACATACCTTTATCCTCAAATAGGATAGGATAATTGGTACTTATAGTGTCTTCGCGTTCCTATGTTGCCTCCTCCACTCCTCGGTGCTGCCATAACACCTTTACTAGCATCACCTGCCTTGCCTTGCAAACCCAAGGTTTCGCCATCCCTGATACATACCGGTCCCTCCTCGAAGGTTCCATCCTCATTAACAACAAGGTTGCCCTAATCCACCACATGAGTTAGATCTGGAGTGTACTTCTGGAGCATGGAGACATGGAATACCACATGAACACCCGATAAGTTTGGCGATAATGCCAGCTGGTAAGTGATGAGTGTAAAACTCATCTATGTTTTGAGTTCATCATGCTATTTTGAGTATTTTATATCCATGTTCATGTAAAACTCATGTACTTCCTTTCTAATTCGTTTGATTTTTGATGGAAAGCAAGTGATTTAGTAAGAAAAGATTCAAAATGTTTCCAAAAAGAGAGTTAATCGGATGTCTCACAGTGCGTCATTGATAAGATCAATTTTTTTGTATCACCTGGAGCATCAAATGGTTCAAATCTACTTAGGGTTACATTCTAATTTCAAAGATCTTTCCAACGACACCTCACACGCGCAAATCCGAGTTAAAACAAAGAAGCTATGGCCCCAACAAGATGGACAAAGAAAACTCTATCGCGATAGAAAAAACTGATGTCGCGATAAAAACGCTGGAAAAAACCAAAAAAGGCCGAAAATGGATATTTTGGCTTGTTTTCAAGCCCATTTAACCCTATGATTATAAATACTCATTTTTTTTAGGTTTTTAGGGCAACGGGGAGGTGGTAGAACACCTCTCATGGGGTTTCTCTCTCTAAACCCGCATTTTTCTAGTTTTCCTCAGAGATTTTGATTTTTAATAGATCTTATAGTGGTTTTTAGAGCAAATTTTTATTTCTATTGAAGATATTTCGATATTGTATAATAGAGATTCAGATTTCATTACTGTTCAGACAAATATTGAAATAAAATCAGGATTTTTCTCTCACTCTTTGTCTCTTGATTTCTTTCTTCATGTTCTTTCTTTTTGTTTGATTGGTGATGATTGAAATCCAGTAATGAAACATTAAACACCCTCTAGGGGTGGTGATTAATTGTTGAACATTCAAATTTGCAGATTCTTAGTTATTTTGTGGGTTTGAAAATTGAATTTGTATAATTGGTACTGTTCATATAATTAGTTGTTCGGAATATTAGTAGCTTATACCCAAAAAAGAGTTGTATCTTTGCTCTGATTTTCAGGAGGCCCTCTGAAAGATAATGCAGATGGAGATTCCTGAGAGTAAAGAGTAGTAACTTGGGAGTATGTTAGACTAATATTATGGAACTAATGAACTCTAAAAGATTACTTTGATAGATCACTAATTTACTCATGGTGTGAGGATTAGATGATGTATCAGTTTGATGTTTAGAGGTCTCACCTCAAATTGATAGAATGATCTTGATCCCCTGTTAGCAATAATCTAATCAAGGAGATAGAAAATTTTATTAGATTTAAAGGACAAGATACCAATTAGATCGAGAAGGCTCGCATAACTGTTTATAGGGTAAGAATTCTTCATCCTAAGAAATGGTTATGAAGTATTGGAAAAGAAAAACAATCAAATCTTAAAGAGGGTAAGATTTTACAAGTAACTAATTAGACTCATGTCTCTGAAAGAAACATGGATATCTAATTAGTGAAATGTATGGTGTATGAAGAAATCTAAGCTATACTACATTGCTCTTGGACAAATCCAACATTCAACTCACAAATGTTGTGCTTTCAAGGAAATGCAAACTGTTTTGTAAATAATTATCCCCATCCCTAGTGCCTCTCTTCATACCTTTTAGAATTAAGTAGGTTTTTATTTGCATTTTAGGATTATATTTATATCGCTTTATTTCAATTAAATTGATTTTATTCCACATCCTATTTGGTCGCTAAATAGTGAAGAGCCCTTGTAATCGGGTGATCAAATTCCACCAGAGAGAACCTCTAATCCGCGGTGCGATATCCGCACTTTTAGAGTCCACTTTATTACTGTGATGACTCATTCACTTATGAAGGCCGAGCGTTAGTACTTTTCATTTCGCTTGAGCACTTACTTTGTTTCTAATCGGGCCAGTATTTACCATTATCTACTCCCTTGGCCATATTTTCATAAATACATCATTTGGTCTCAACAAGTTTTTGGCGTTGTTGCTAAGGACTTTAGTTTAGTCTTTGGTAGCCGTCTATATGAAAATTGGTCAACAATAAGCAACTCCACTCCACCCTCTCGAGCACTTCAAATAGCCCTCGATAAATCCCCTGGGCGATACCTTCCCCGCCACCGAACCCGGACCACTTCTCTCTTAGGCATCACCAAGAACATGATTCCCCACCTCAAACTCTAGGGGTTGCCATCATCTATTGGATTAGCTCTTCTGCTAGCTTTAAGCCATGAGAAGACACTTCCGTATCAAATCCACCTTCTCAGAGGTGTCCCTAACCAAATCCAGACCCGTAGAGGGTCTCTCTCCCATCTCTGTCCAACAAACCGGAGATCGACAAGGCCTCACATATAGTGCCTCATAGGGTGCCATCTTGATAGCTACTGTTGTAGGCAAACTCCACTAAGGGTAAATGCTCTTCCCAAACGCTCGAGATTAAGGGATGTATGCATGCAGCATGTCCTCTAAAGTCCGGATGGTCCTCTCCAACTGACCATCCGTCTGGGGATGAAAAGTAGTACTTATCATCAACTGCGTCCCCAAGACTCGCAGGAAACTCTTTCAAAAATGAGCCGTAAACCCGGATCCCGATCCTATACCATATGATATCGGTACCCCATGCGTAACGGACACCCAGATGTACAACTTGCAAAATTCCTCTAGAGTGAAGGTCATTCTCACAGCCAGAAAGTGTGTCGACTTAGTAAGCAGATCCACTATCACCCACGCCGCGTCATGCCTTCGCCACTATCACCCACTTCCACTCTAAGAACCTCCAAGGGTCGAGTATCCTCGCTCGGGCCTCCGGTGCTCACCCTTTACTCCGATGACACGTGAGACAACGACGAACAAACTCCCCAATGTGTTTCTTCATCCCACTCTAGTAATATCGATGACAAAGATCATGACAAATTTTTGTGCCACCTAGATGCACAGCAAAACAGGAGCAATGGGACTCTCTGAGGATCTCCTCTCTCAGATTTGCCGACTAGGGAACAATAACCCTTCCCTTATATCAAAGACTACCATCCGTATGAATGGCCCAGCCTGCGTCACCTGTATTTGACCATACCTGATCCTTGATGGACAATATTTCTGTGTCCTTTCCCTAGGACTTGATCACTCTACTCAGTAGGGAAGGTGTAGCCAACACACTCCCCAAAGTACCCTAAGCCTAACCCCTATAATGCAGCTCAAACTATCCCATAGCCTCGAGCATCTGTCACTCTCGGGAAACCACACTAGCCAACACT